>CM059192.1:72671759-73177412 GCA_030323885.1 Branchipolynoe longqiensis
AGGTTGTGTAATGGTTAGCACACTGGCCAGGAATGCAACTCCCGCTCGAGGCACAATATTTCCCATTTTCATCACCCCCATGACACTGGTTGCCGTGACCAGGATCCTGTGCAAGCTACACGCTGTACTGTTGCATGTATACATGTATGTAATTGTAAGCATGAAATGTCCATTTAAAAGACTACAATTCCAGGGGGATGAGAGTGGTAATTGGCACTGATCTATCAGGTAACGAGCCACAAAGACAGGTGGATGTGGATAGGGTGATGACATCAGGGAGCCTAGGTGGTGTAAATACTGTAATGGTTAGCACACTGGCCAGAATTTTAAAATGTTCGAGTCCCGCTCTAGGCACCATATTTCCCATTTTCATCACCTCCCCACATCATCATCATGCTGTCGGTCACGATGCGACAAAGACTGCTTTCATTACTTGACTGCCGCTCTCCATTTAGCTCTCTGCTGTCAGAGTGATGTCCATGAGTCGGTCTTATTCTTAATGTCTCTCAGCTTCAGGTTTCTCTTGATGGTATCCTTGAACCGGAGACGAGGGCGTCCTCTCTCCCCACAAAACTATGTATAACTGCACAAACCCAATAAATAAATCGTAACCCGTGTTACCATTTTATATGGGATCATGTACTTTTTGGTACAATTTACACTAAAGGGGCTGTCACATTAGGGTTTTTTGCGGGAGCGTATGGTGGCGTAGGCGTGTTACGTCATATACATCGGCAGACACCGCCATACGCTACGCTACGCATAGGCCGTCATGTGCCGGCCTATGCCAGCTTATGCCGTTGTACGCCGCCATACGCTTTCTCCCATCCGTCCGTCCAAATTTGTTTGTGAATGCTAAAAAAATCTCGACCTACAGGAACGTATGGTTCATACGCTACTCATATGCTTCTCATATGCTCCTCGAACGCCAGCATATGCTCCTCATACGCTAGGGGTATGCCGGCGTATGCTATGCATACGCTAAACTTGCGTCACCGGCGTATCTCTAGCGTATGTAGCGTACGCATAACCTACGTGTTACGTATTCGAGCGTACTCCTAGTGTACCCCTAGTGTATGCACAGCATATGCACAGCGTATGCACAGCATATTCAAAGCGTATGCCATAGGTCTTGACATCGATCTGAGCCGGGTTAACGGACATGTTTGGACCGTTCTACATGTTTGCACAGTCCCATTTCTTCATATATCATATATGGAGACTGCTTCCTAACAGGTAGTTGCTTTTGATAGTGGTTGGAGTACATGTTTGGACCGTCCTACTCTGGATGTCACACAAATATTGTACACTAATTATTCAGTTAAAAATAAATATGATCCATATACATACTGTGCACAGCTACTAATAAAGCATGGCTGGGAATTACAATTTTTTTTGTTTATCAATATAAGCACTACATCTTTCTGGTGTCCTAAACATGTGTTACATCTGAGCAACCATACTGCCATATGACATAGCTTAATCATGGACTACACCTTTATTTTTTATCTCATCAATTCATATTTTATAGAGCTGTAAAGGGGAGATTTCTAGCTTTCATTTGCAACCAAAAAATATAAAAAATTCTAATATTAGATTATAACTCTCCATGTGACACTTTTGGCCAGTTTTCAGGAGAGTGACCGATGTGTGGATGTATGTATGTGTGGATACCCATCCTGATATGACCTTAGATGTTGCTAGGACATAAAACAACAACAAACAAACATCGATCTGAGCTGGTTTAACGGACATGTTTGGACCGTCCTACATGTTTGCACCGTCCCATTTCTTCATATATCATATATGGAGACTGCTTCCTAACAGGTAGTCGCTTTTGATAGTGGTTGGAGCACATGTTTGGACCGTCCTACTCTGGATGCCACACAAATATTGAACACTAATTATTCAGTTACTTAAGATAAGATACGCTTTGCATATGCTAAGCATAGGTTCCGCTTAGGTTCCGCATATGCTACTCATACGCTCATACGCTACGCATACGCTACGCATACGCTACTCGTACGCTACTCATATGCTACTCATACGCTACTTGTATGCTACTCGTACGCTCCACATGCCAATCAAAACCGTCAAAAAATGTCACAGTACGCTCTCATACGCTCCACATACGCTACTCATAGGTTACGCATACGCTCAAAAACACCCAAGAAGTCACAAAGGACGCGATACATCGTCCCGCGCAGTTTTTTCCCACTTTCGACGTAGGTTTTGAATACACTCCCGCCATACGCCGTAATGTGACATGGCCTTTAGTCTAGAGTTTATACTTCCTCAAAGTTGTGTTACTGTTACTACCCTGCATTAACTCTGATCACATCCGATGAAGTTTTGTAAATACAGGTAAAATCGAATGGCCAGAAGACCAGCGCCCCTGCACTGAACAAAATGTCATTCCACGGAATAAAATGTTTACCCTTTTTTATAGCTGTAAGCATTAAATGCTCCTAATGCCCGGTACACACCTAGCGTATACGATCGTTTTCCCGCACCCACCTAGCGTATACGATCTAAAACTGCCCAAAAATCGTGAGGTGTGCACTCCCCTAGCACACCTACCGATTGCGATTCACGACTAAAAACTAATTTTTAGGGCTAAAACGGTAGGTGTGCGCTAGCACTACGATTGCGATTTCCAATTCGAAAAATGAATCGGCCCGACTTCAGTTTTAAGCTGATCGGGAGTTTTAGTGCGCGAATCCTATATGCTATGTGTGTACCTAGCATAAGCATAGGGAGTCATGTGATGAGTGATGTGCGGTCCTTACTGTGCATCCCATGTAATTATTGACACCGCAGAAAACAATCAATATAATCAAAAGGGAGAGGAAGACAAAAAAAAGGAGAAACCTGAGGGGAATAGAGCAGAATATTAATTCAAGCCAATTCTGCCACCAGTATATTTACCAAAGACAAAACAGAATCGATCTCAGAATGAATAAATGAACTATTTATCCACAAATATTTAATTAGCGTTGCTCAGGTTCTACTCTACAGGGAGTAGGCTTTTTGTGTGTCGGAGGGCGTTTTTTTTTTTCGTAAACAAAAGAGAACATGAGGCCTAAAGCAACAAAAATATGAAATTGCAGGAAAACTAGCGGGGTTTGTCACTTGCAATGCCAGAATTTATTTTTAACCTCAGATTAAAGTGGTGCAATCTGAAACCTACTTGCACATATTTTGGCCTTGAAATTGCAAGTGCATTAAGACTTCAGGACTAGCAAATAATTAAAAGTCGTTTTTTTCGCAGATAGGATTTCCCCCCCACTGATTTGGAAACTCAGTTTTTGCTGAAATCAGCGATTTCGCTGAGAAATGAGATCCCTGAAAGCAGTACTCGATCTCACATTTGTTGTTATTCCAGATCGAGCGTCCTAACCATTAGCCTATCTAGGCTCCCTGATGCAATCACCCTACCCACACCCACCTGTATATGTGGCATTTCACTGGTAGAGGCGAGCGCACCTCAACACAGTACTACCAGACGGGGTGGCCGAATGAGTTGAGCGTCCGCGTCTTGTTTTGGGAGATCGTGGGATCCAAACCTATGGGATCGTGGGTTCGAACCCTGATCGAGTCAAACCAATGACTTACAAATTGATACTTTTCGCTTCCTGGCCTGGTGCTCGGCATTATTAGGACAGGGCAAGGACTGGTGTGCTCAGTGCCAGGATAATGTGACTGAGCCGGACATTAGGTCATGGTGCTGGTGGCCTGGTCACCCAGTGGGGAAAGACTATGAAGTCGCCATGAGTGCGCACTGTCACAATCCTGTACCCGTCCTGATAAGACCTTAGATGTTGCTAGGACGTAAAACAACAACAAACCTCACCACAGTCACTACAGTTGTCCCACTGGAACTGTAAGTCCCATACTTACAGTTACAAATACCCAGGTAGTGCGCATGTGCACGGCGCATTAATTATATACACAGGGCAAGTTCATTATCATACACCACTCAGTATGTACAGAATCCTGGTCACAGCACCAGTGTCGTGGGTGGGTGGGCGGAAGGGTGGGTGGGTGATTTGCAAGCAAACAGGAACATCGTGTCCAGAACAGGACTCAAACTCACACGTATAGTATTCCAAGGCAAGTGTCCTAACCATTACATCATCTAGGTTGCTTGATTCAATCACCTGTATCAAAGTTGATTGGTTGGTTGTTGGAGATTTACGTCCTGGCAACATCTCAGGTCATAATAGGGCGGCTGACTTGTGAACGTGAGCACTCATGGCGACTTTATAGTGCTGCCCCACTGGGAAATCTCGATAGCCCACTCATTCACATTATCCTGACACTCAGCTAACCAGTCCTTGCCCTATCCTATGAAAGTTGCATAGTCCGATGCTTTTGAGTTTTTGCTATTTTTTTAGATAAATATATTATACTAATCTTTATAATCTACTTTACTTTAGTTTGAAGTAACGTTAATTTTAAATGGCTAATTTTAAAGATTTTTTATGTCAAAACATGCAAAAATAATGTTGGCAAGCACGCCAAAACTCCACCATAGACTTCAGTAGTAACAGTTTCTATTAATTGACTTATTATGCCATTAATCAAGTGCATAATACCCATTTTATGGGTATTACTTATTAAGCAAGAAATGCTTAATAAGTGCACCACTGTCTAAGTTGAATATATAGAATCGAATCTAGATAAGTGTTTTGGCTTTGAAAATGTTTTCATTGGACTATGCAACTGTCGTGGGGGTGATGAAAATGGGAAATATTGTGCCTAGAGCGGGACTCGAACCCACATCTCTTTGCATTCCGGGCCAGTGTGCAATTCACGGTAAATTTACAGATGGCAGGATTGGCTTGAATTAATATTCTGCCTTATTTCCGTTGGGTCTCTTCCTTTTACGGTTCACCTCTCCCTTTTGATGATATTGATTATATTCAGTGGTGTCAATAATTGCGTTGAATATATGGTACGGACCATGAAGCACTCATCGTGTGATTTGCAATGCCTAGCATGCCTAATGCTTACCGCTTTGAAGAAAAGTAAATAATATATTACTACTCTCAATTGTGTCCAGTTCTAAAGGCCCTGTCACACTACGACGTACGGCATCAGCGCGTGCCCAACGTATGACAGTTTGCCAGTATGTCGGCTTTCGTCAAACTTTTAGGGGGGCAGGGGATAAAAATGGGCGTACACAGAACGTACACATAATGTACATGCAACATACATAACGTATGCAGAATGTATAGATCTCAGACCTATTGCTTGCGTATGAGAATGTTCATGTGCCTCGCAAAACGTTCGCAAAACGCTCATGGTACACTGACCAACGTTACGTACGTTACTTCATCACTAGAAGTATGGCATATACGTTAAGTATGCTGGAGATACGGCAGGCATACTTTCGAAGTACGTTAGGAGTACGTTATGCATCCATTGGCTGTATGCGGACTGCACGTTCGTAACAGGCTGAACGTATGGCCAATGTGTTCCAACCTATCCTGACCTACCCCTAACGTGTACATAATGTACGCCGAGCATACACCGAGCGTATGAGAAACATATGAGCCATGTGGCGACATACTTTGAAAATTTTGAACATGCACAACAATGTTTTAGCAGCTTGACCTACGCCGACATATGATGAACTATGACGCCGTATCGCGAGCGTACTCAAAGTATGCCCAATGTATATGTAACATATGATGCTATATGCTGACGTGTTGGTCTAAAATCGCATACATCGGCATACGCTAAGGCCATATGTCGTAGTGTGACAGCCCCTTAAATGAACTAGTCTAAAGCCGTGTTTACACAGGCGAGTTAAAACAGCTCAAATAAAGCGCCTTGCCTAGTTCGGTTTACATTCGCCGTGTAAACGCGACGCTGAAGCGGATTAGGGCTGATTCGATTCTTATTATTCACTTTATGTAAACCGCCTCGCGAGGTGGTTTATATAAAGCGAACTAGCTTAAGCACGTCACATGCATGCGCAGTCGAGCCCTTAGTTTGTTGACTTTCCAGTCGATCAAAAGCGCATATTATATCATTTGGTCTATGAAACCGCTGGCTGTGCACAGATATTTTTTTCATGGTTTATTTTAAGGTTTTCACTGCCCAGCAGAAGTTTTGACCATTCCAAACCAATACGATTCAGTACATACATATCTAGGTCGAACCCACACACTCTCGTGGCGATGTCGACTAACCGAAACTGGTGCTGGTTAGTCTGGACTTGCTCATGCGCAGATATCGATTTCCGCCTTAAACCGCTCCGTGTGTAAATGTGCCACTACTTCGCTTCATATAAATCGCTTTGTCTAATTCGCTTTACAATTGCCTGTGTAAGCACGGCTTTTCACTCAACAATCTCTGGGTTTGCTAGCTAAGCAATCATATGCTTGCCACTAAAACTACTATTTGTCCCAACTCAACAGCCTGAAGCTCTGGTTCCTTTATGAGTATAGAATGTAATGAATTAAAGTTGCATAGTCAAATGGTCTTGAGTTTCTGCCATCTTTTGTAGATAAATATATTAGGGTGGTTGTTATAATCTACCTTACTTTAGTTTGCAGTAAATTTATTATGAATGACTAACTTTGGAGATATTTGAAGTGAAAACATGTCAAATTATTTTGGCATGCATATCTAAATGCTGGAGTAACATCAGGTTCTATTAAATTTACCCACTGGGAGACCAGGGCCGCGTTCAGGGTCCGTCTCGGAGGCGCCTCGGAGGCACCCGTGACGTCAGGCTAGTCTGAACTACAACAACAGTTGGTCGCCTCGAAAATGGCCGCCGCCTATTGCAATCAAAATGCTGCGCTCTGATTGGATGAAACCACTGCATGCGGTGGCCATTTTCGAGGTGCTTTTTGTCTCCAACCTGAAAAGGGAGGCATCGCCGAGACGTCGCCGAGATGGACCCTGAACGCAAATAGACCAAAAAGCATCGCCGAGACGTCGCCGAGGCGCCTCCGAGACGGACCCTGAACGCGGCCCAGGCCACCTGCACCATGATCCGATATCCTACTCAGTCACATTATCCTGATACTGTGCTAACCAGTCCTTGCCCTATCCTAGTAATGCCGAGCATCAGGCTAAGTAGCGACAAGTATCAATTATATAAGTCATTGGTTTGACTCGGCTAGGATTCGAACTCCAGACCTTCCACACGGGAAGCCTGCGCTCTACCGATTCGGCCACCGCGTCCGGTGGAAAGACCATGGTAAATATGTAAGATGCTTACATAAAGTGGCTCGCATTCTACATACAGCATAACAAAATCATCAAAGTTACCTGAAGAATGAATCATTTTCTTGCCGCTTGTTTATCGATGATTTACGTCCTAGCAACATATAAGGTCATATCACTATGGGCACCAACATGGAACAGCGCGCGCTCAATAATGACTTAATCTACTAGTGCTGCCTCGCTGGGATATCACACCACTGGCACCAAAAGCTTGTTTTATTTAACTAAGCCTCTAGAGCACATTGATTTTTATCAACGCCTATTGGACGTCAAACATATGGTAACTCTGACTTATTTCTTGGGAGGAAACCCGCCACTTTTAAGCCCCTTTCACACCCACAACTTTAGGCCGAACTAGATAAGGTGAACTAGGCGTCCTGTCCACACATGCAGTACTTGGGGCGGTTTAAGGCGGAAATCAATATCTGCGCATGAGCGAGTCCATAATAACCAGCACCATTTTCAGTTAGTCGACATCGCCACGAGAGAGTGTGGGTTCGACCTAGATATGTATGGACTGAATCGTATTGTTTTGGAACGATCAAACCTTCTGTTGGCCAGTGAAAACCTAAAAATAAATCATGAAAAAAATATCTGTACACCTCTAGCCGGTTCATAGATCAAATTATATTATATAGTGTGACGTGCTTAATCTGCTTCAAGTAAACCGCTACCATCCACACAAGCAAGGTGGGCCGACTTAAGCTAGTTCATTTCAAATATACTACCTCGCGACGTGGTTTACTTGAAGCAAACTAGATGAGGCGACTTAGCCTTAAGTCGCCTCAGTGTAGTGTCCACACAACCAATTTGAGTTGAACTAAAGGAGGCGAATTAGTTAAGCCGACTTAACACGCCAGTGTGAACGGGGCTAGGCTGCTCTTTCTGATAGGTAGCAAGGGATCTTTTATATGCACATTCCCACCGACAGGACAGCACATACCACAGCCTCTTATGAACAAGTTGTGAACCACTGGTTGAGAACTGGCCATGACCCCAGTATCCCACTCACATTATCCTGACACTGAGTCTAACAGTCCTTGCCCTGTCCTAGTAATGCAAACGCCGGGCAAGTTTGTAAGTCTTTGGTTTGACCAAATAAATTGATTCTGCAACCTCCCGCATGGGAAGCGCGTGCTCTATCGATTCGACCACCCAGCCTAATGGTTGCCACTGACTACACATGGCATAATAGGAAACCTTTTTAGCAATATGGTCTTAAAGCCGCATAGTCTGATGAAAGCTTCGATTTTATGCGCCGCGAATTCGGATCCAAGACGATGAGTCATTGGACCCTTTTTTTATTGAGGATGTTAGGTCAACATTAGACACCGATTTGACGTGACTACGCTTTTATTTTATGGACCCTAATGATTGCGTTGTAACAGGGGTCACACTGTATATATATATATATATATATATATATATATATATACAGTGAAGTATTCGGGGTAGGCGGGTACCGGGCGCAGCCGGGGGTGGCGCCACCAGTCACGAGATGGAGGAGGCAGTACAGTATGTATCGTAATAATAACAATAATTAGGAGATAATAGTAATAAGGAGGGGTTAATTCCCTTCCACGCCTTTATACTCGCATAATGCGTTATACATCACATATATATACACAGACATGTATATGTATATATATATACATGTATATGTATATATATATGGATAGTGATAAGACCGTTTTCGCATGTAATAAGTTCTGGAGTGCCCCACCCCCACCCATGTGGGTGGGGGGTCCCGGCATGCACCGCTCACCTCCTTCGCGGGGCTTGACACTCCACTCGCTCGGAAGTTATACACATACACACGCACATATATATATACACACACATACATATATGTATGTGTGTGTGTATGTGTATAAATATATGTGTGCGTGTATATATGTGTGTATGTGTATTTGTTATCACTTATTAGCAAATATAGCCATAGATTCAGTTATTGACAGTATAATCTATGTGCAATCGGGATTATATAATAATAAATTATAAGGACAATCCACCATGATATATATATATATTATGAATATGTATATATATGTATATATGTACATATATATATGTATATAATATGTGTATATATACATATATATCTGTATATATATATGCATATAAAGTAAAACCTCTCTAAATCGACCGACCTTGGGACCGACTTTAAAGCGGTTTTACTGTATATGTAAATATATATGTATGTATATATATGTATATATATATGTATATGAGCCTGTCTCAAAAGGTGATAACTCTTTCTTCTTTTTTGTGTCCATTGTAACGATTGATACAAAACAGCACAGAAACGGTTACACTGAAAACACAAGGACAGTTGCTTCAAATCAATATGTATTCTATTGGGATTATGAACCACCATGTAAAAAACAAATCAGTTTATCCTGAGCAAATGCATGAGCAGATAGTATATTGATCGTTACAATGGACACAGTTTTGTCACATATTGCTTAGCACCTTTTGAGATATGTAAACATATGTACATATAATAATGAAAACTTTGTGCACCATAATGTATGTATGCACACGTTCGTATTGCATAGGTTTCGTGGGAAAACGTGGAACAAACAGCATTCATGTCGCCTTCTGAACAAGCACAGACCTGCTAGTATCAGCAGGTGCAAAACACGCTGGTCACTACCGGATTAACCCTTTCATTTATATAAAGAACATTAACACTCTAACACTGGGTACCGGCGAGTATAAGTATAAGTATACGCTACCGGTACTCTAACTTCTAAGCGTAGAGTTGTGCGCTTAGGCATACATCAATTAATAATATTGTCGTGGGGGTGATGAAAATTGGAAATATTGCACCTAGAGCAGGACTCGAACACACATCTCTTTGCATTCCGGGCCAGTCTGCTAACCATTACACCACCTAGACTCACAGATGTCACCACACTACCCAAGCCTACCTGTCTATGTGGTTACTTGCCTGAGAGGTCAGTGCAGACTACTATATATACATACAATATATGTATATATATATTCAATGAGGGCCTACTATTTATAGTTTTGTATTTGTGTATTACAAACCTAATATATCTAGTTTATTTGTTGTTGTTTTAGGTCTTAGCCACATCTAAGGTAATATCAGGATGGGTGCCAACTTGTAACAGTGCGCACTCATGACTATTTTTTATAGTGCTGCCCCACTGGGAGACTAGGCTGCCAGCACCATGACCTGATATCCCACTCAGTCACATTATCCTACACTGAGCCAACCAGTTCTTGCTCTATCCTAATAAAATTAATAATGCTGAGTGCCAGGCTAGGAAGTGACAAGAATCAATTTTTAAGTCATTGGTTTGACTCGACCAGGGTTCGAACCCACAAATCCATGGGTTCGGATCGCCCGATCTCCCAAAACAGGAGATGGACGTTCAACTCAGTTGGCCATCCCGTTTGGTCTATTATATATAGCTACATAATTTGTATGTAACTCCATCTTTGGGCGTTCTAACCTTCTATACCTGTAATAATGCTGTTCAAGCTGCATAATTCAGATGAAAGCATCAACAGTCAAAGCACTTCCCTGCATCCTACATTGCCAATGGAGACACTGGTCCACTGATCAAACATTTACTGCTGAACAGAAGGAACACTAAGTCAATGTAATACGTCATCTGACCTAGATATAAGATTCACCCCGTACTTCCAGTACAGGGGTGAAAACCAACCCATTAGAAAAGCTGGCGAAGAATTTCGACATGCTGGGTTAATTAACTGAGCTGGTAAATTCTTAATTTAAGAAGCACAATATATTCTTTATGTACGTCTTCATATTTACCCGCTACTTTTGATTTGGAAAATATAATAAAACATATACTTTAATGCAATTTAAAAGTGAAATCGACGGCGTTCTCTGGCCGCCATCTTGTCTTTTTGCATTCTCTCCCATTTCACCAACTCTGTGTTGATATAAGTAACCATTTGACACTGCTGCCAGGCATTCTACTTCGTGTTCCATACTAAAGCTATTTTCACCCGTATTTAGACTATGTTGTCGTTCACCCCTGTACTGGACGTACGGGTGAATCTTTTATCTACATCTGACCATGCCACTGCTGAAGCCTGTGGTGTCCTGAATGCACGCTACAGTTATTTTGTATGTTCATCAAAATGTATCTTTTAAAATCAAAGTTACTACCAACTAAAGTCAAGTAGATTATAATTCGCTACACTCGGCTAACAGAAGAAAGAATAGACAAAGTAAGAGACAAAGTGGTTCTAAGGAATTTAATCAAAGTAATCGTAACCAATGAGGTTGAACATATTCGTGGCTAGTGGGCGGCAGAGACCCGAATGTTCATCAATTGCTGACAGGAGCAGGAACGAGGCAAGACCTCAGTATTCGTAGATGAGCACCAGTAGGCAGGCGAAGGAAGATGAATCAGCGCTCACCCCCTTAAGATAAGAGGGAGGGTGGGCAGGAAAGCGAAGGGTACTGCTGAGCGTGCGGGGTGAATGTGAGTGATAGGCGAACAGTCAGGAGCGAGGAAGACAGAAATAGACATAGCCTCGTGAGCAAATTACCCATGTTAGCCTCAGCCAACATGGCCAATGATCAACCTAATAATAATATATGTCCGAAATTTAAACACATCGGATTTAGTAACTTTAAAGCTGTTCAGAACAGATCCGTTGATATATATATATAAATATATACATATATGTCTATATACATATATATACCGTATATGTCCCAATAGAAGCACGCTACCCAATAGAAGCAGACCCCCCATTTCAAGATTGAAAGCACGCACAAATTTATGATCATATTTAGACTGAATGCACATAAAATAAGACAATCCCACTTTATTTCAGAGCCACGACAAAAACAAATCCATGAAATTTTTTAACTTTGAATAGACATGCATCCATGTGTCTGCACATGTGCAGTGCGCGTCTATTGGGACATATACGGTATACATATTTATATAGACATATATATATATATATATATATATATATATATATGTATATACATATATACAAAGCTATCAGTGAAATTTGTGTTCAGTATTGTGTCGCGAATCGCAATATAAGTTATGTAAGTCGTCACGTATTCTGTAGCGGCTTACATAATGAAGTAAACCAGAAAACTAAAAAAAATATACACCATTATATGTTACGTTGCACACAAGGAAAGACTGCTAATCAATTGCCAGATTGATAATCAATTGCCAGATTCATTAGCAATTGTTGCTCACTAACATTTCCAAATCAAACTGTTCCTTAATATACAGTACAAAGAACCCGCCCCCCCCCCCCCTGTTTGATCAAATTCCTTGTGCAAGGTCGGTGCACATGTGAAGATATGGAATTCAAGGCTATTTCAAGGCTTTTCAAGGCTGTTTTTGATAGGATTTCAAGACTATTTTCATTTCGATTTCAGGAGAGAGAAAAACAATAGCGAATGGCAATTTATGACTAATTTAGATAAATTGGAACAGTTTAAATGTAATGGAACTCAAGGCTTTTCAAGACTAATTACCCAAAATAGGTTAAATCCAAGGCCTTGAAATTGGGCAAATGAAATTCAAGACTTTCCAAGACTTTCCAGGCCCTCTATGGACCCTGATACTTTTATAGGCAGTGACGACGGTTATAATAGCTGCTTGTTTAGGACTACATTCACATAATCATTTGAACTGCGCGTTCCCTTCCTTGTACAGGGGTGTAAATAGTGGATGAAAATCTGCCACCAGAAAACCACAGGACGTACACAGTGCGCTGGTTGCTGGCCGCATTAAAAGTTAATTCTGTGTGTGAAGTATGCTTGGTGGTGACCGACATGATTCTACATTGCTCTTGACAGTCTTATATCAGCAAATGGACCGGTGCACTTGGTGGTGACCGGCATGATTCTACATTCCTCTAGATGCAGTCTTATATCAGCAAATGGACCGGTGCGCTTGGTGGTAACTGGCATGATTCTACATTCCTCTAGATGCAGTCGCATGACAGCAAATGGACCGGTGTGCATGGTTGTGACCGGCATGATTCTACATTCCTCTAGACCCAGTCTTATATCAGCAAATGGACCGGTGTACTTGGTGGTAACCGGCACGATTCTACATTCCTCTAGATGCAGTCGCATAACAGCAAATGGACCAGTGTGCTTGGTGGTAACCGGCACGATTCTACATTCCTCTAGATGCAGTCGCATAACAGCAAATGGACCGGTGTGCATGGTTGTGACCGGCATGATTCTACATTCCTCTCGACCCAGTCTTATATCAGCAAATGGACCGGTGCAATTGGTGGTAACCGGCATGAATCTACATTCCGCTAGACACAGTCTTATATCAGCAAATGGACCGGGGTGATTGGTGGTGACCGGCATGATTCTACATCCCTCTAGACCCAGTCTTATATCAGCAAATGGACCGGTGTACTTGAAGGTAACCGGCATGAATCTACATTCCGCTAGACACAGTCTTATATCAGCAAATGGACCGGGGCGATTGGTGGTGACCGGCATGATTCTACATTCCTCTAGATGCAGTCATATATCAGCAAATGGACCGGTGTACTTGGTCGTAAACGGCATGATTCTGCATTCCTTGAGAGGCAGTCTTATTCAGCAAATGGACCGGTGTGCTTGGTGGTAACCGGCATGATTCTACATTGCTCTTGATGCAGTCTTATATCAGCAAATAGACCTGTGCACTTGGTGGTAACCGGCATATTTCTACATTCCTCTAGAGCCAGTCTTAAATCAGCAAATGGACCGGTGTGATTAGTGGTAACCGGCATGATTCTACCTTCCTCTAGACCCAGTCTTATATCAGCAAATGGACCGGTGTGCATGGTGGTGACCGGCATGATTCTACATTCCTCTAGACCCAGTCTTATATCAGCAAATGGACCGGTGCGCTTGGTGGTAACCGGGATGATTCTACATTCCTCTAGACACAGTCTTATATCAGCAAATGGACCGGTGTGCATGGTGGTGACCGGCATGATTCTACATTCCTCTAGACCCAGTCTTATATCAGCAAATGGACCGGTGCGCTTGGTGGTAACCGGGATGATTCTACATTCCTCTAGACACAGTCTTATATCAGCAAATGGACCGGTGCGATTGGTAGTGACCACCATGATTCTACATCCCTCTTGACAGTCTTATATCAGCAAATGGACCGGTGTGCATGGTGGTGACCGGCATGATTCTACATTCCTCTAGAGCCAGTCTTATATCAGCAAATGGACCGGTGCGCTTGGTGGTAACCGGCATGATTCTACATTCCTCTAGACACAGTCTTATATCAGCAAATGGACCGGTGCACTTGGTGGTAACCGGCATGATTCTACATTCCTCTAGACACAGTCTTATATCAGCAAATGGACCGGTGCGATTGGTGGTAACCGGCATGATTCTACATTCCTCTAGACACAGTCTTATATCAGCAAATGGACCGGTGCGCTTGGTGGTAACCGGCATGATTCTACATTCCTCTAGACACAGTCTTATATCAGCAAATGGACCGGTGCGCTTGGTGGTAACCGGCATGATTCTACATTCCTCTAGACACAGTCTTATATCAGCAAATGGACCGGTGCGATTGGTTGTGACCACCATGATTCTACATCCCTCTAGACAGTCTTATATCAGCAAATGGACCAGTGCGCTTGGTGGTAACTGGCACGATTCTACATTCCTCTAGATGCAGTCGCATAACAGCAAATGGACCGGTGTGCATGGTTGTGACCGGCATGATTCTACATTCCTCTAGACCCAGTCTTATATCAGCAAATGGACCGGTGCAATTGGTGGTAACCGGCATGAATCTACATTCCGCTAGACACAGTCTTATATCAGCAAATGGACCGGGGTGATTGGTGGTGACCGGCATGATTCTACATCCCTCTAGACCCAGTCTTATATCAGCAAATGGACCGGTGTACTTGAAGGTAACCGGCATGAATCTACATTCCGCTAGACACAGTCTTATATCAGCAAATGGACTGGCGCACTTGGTGGTAACCGGCATGATTCTACATTCCTCTAGACCCAGTCTTATATCAGCAAATAGACCGGTGCGATTGGTTGTGACCGCCATGATTCTACATCCCTCTAGACCCAGTCTTATATCAGCAAATGGTCTGGAGCGATTGGTGGTGACCGGCATGATTCCACATTCCTCTAGAGGCAGTCTTATATCAGCAAATGGACCGGCGCGATTGGTGGTAACTGGCATGGTTCTACATTCCTCTAGACCTAGTTTCATATCAGCAAATCGACCGGCTGACATCCAAGCGATTGGGCTATTTAAGCTTCCTGGTGCAATCACCCTATTCACTCCTTTTATTTAACGACGCCTCTAGAGGGCTTTGATTTTCATATCATCGGCTACTGGATATCAAACATATGGTCATTCTAACATATTTCTTTGAAGGAAACCCACTGCCGCCACATAGGCTACTCTTTCTGATAAGCAGCAAGGGGTTTCTAAGTTGTATATGCACTTTCCCACAGACAGGACAACACATACCACAGCCTTTGATGAACCAGTTGTGGACCACTGGTTGGATAAATAATATATAATTGATCCTTTAGAAGATGTTCATACACATATAAATACAAGTATATATATATATATATATATGTGCATAGGCTATATAATATAAATACATATATATTAATATATACACATATATATTCATATATATATCGTTATATATGTATATACATATGCATATACAGTAAAACCTCTCTAAATCGACCGACCTTGGGACCCACTTTAAATGGTCCATTTAGGGAGGTGGTCGGTTTATAGTGTTACAATATGGTTAGAATGGTATTGTCGGGACCCAAATACAGCAATCGATATAGGGGAGTCTGTGGAGGTGGTTGGTTAGAGAGGTTTTACTGTAAATGTATATATCGTTCCAAAGGCTCGCATGTCAGCACCATCTCCCCCCTCCCCCCCCCCCCTTCCCTGAGGAGCCTACAATTACAAATACAATGAAAAAACCTTACCTTCTTCGTCCTCATACGAGTTCTCTGTCTCCATCGGTCCCACCTTGTCGTCCCTAGAAACGCCGCTTCCCATTGCAACAATAACAACAAATTCCAACGAATTGAGTGAGGCCTGAGGCAAGCAAACCCTCGAACTCCACACAAAAACAACTCCGCTGATAGAAGTAACTGATCCAAGAACAGTGAGGTGAACCGCCAACAGATTTAAGAATCCGTGACGGTGTCGAGAGTCGGAGGGGCGGAGAGTGTCTCTCAATTCAAACTGCCTCGTCCTCCGTTGCCATGTTGGAAGTGTATCCGCGATTCATGTATAATTACAATATTTTATCAGAGAGTGTTGCTTTGAAATGTGAAATGACGAGCGTGATCCAGCATGTATCCAGGTATAGAGAGAGAGATCGGTCAGTCATTCCTCAAACACTGAAACAGAGCACTCCTGACTTTGTCAACAATAGTCCTAAGTGCGCTAGATCTGGTTCCTTGCGAGCAGTAGGCCTAGGCCTAAGCCTATCGATATACTTCAGCATCCACGTTTGCCGCCCGCAATCCCTGCGCGGCGGGTCGCCGTGTAGACTTGTGTCTGTCGGTGTGTGTATTATTTATTCTCTGTCGTGTACATAGTTGTTGACGTGTGAAGATTTGGTGTGACTGATTGGTGGTGGGGTGGTGTGTCCGTCGCCCTCCGCTGGTATCGGCGTACCGGCCCGCCTGTTGCATGCACTCTGACCCGCCCACCGGTGACCGCCTACCGGACCCCGGCACCGCTAGTACGGCCAGGCGCCGCGAGGGGGCGTCGGACCCTGGCTAAAGGTACTAGTAATACTAATAGTACTAGTATATGGTATTAGGGTTAATACCTGTAACGGGCTTAAAGCCATGTAGATTTACAGATTATTTGTTGACAGTTAAATTCTCTCTTTCTTTTTTTTAATGCCAGGTAATTTTCTATCAATCAAAATTTACAATTTTGGAATGTGTTAGTACATATATGGCTTTGTGTTTTTTTGTGTGGGGTTTGTTGTTTGTTTGTTTGTTTAAAGTTGCATCACCCATCATGCACCGCGTCGCCTCTGGCGCGGGGCCTATCTTCCACTCACTCGGAGGAATTTTATGTATATATATGTATATATGTATATAATTGTGTATATAATAATGTATATATGTATATAATAATGTGTATAATTGTGTATATAATAATGTATATATGTACATAATAATGTGTATATGTATATAATTGTGTATATAATAATGTATATATGTATATAATTGTGTACATAATAATGTATATATATATAATAATGTGTATAATTGTGTATATAATAATGTATATATGTACATAATAATGTGTATATGTATATAATTGTGTATATAATAATGTATATATGTATATAATTGTGTATATAATAATGTATATATGTATATAATAATGTGTATAATTGTGTATATAATAATGTATATATGTACATAATAATGTGTCTATGTATATAATTGTGTATATAATAATGTATATAATTGTGTATATAATAATGTATATATGTATATAATAATGTGTATATGTATATAATTGTGTATATAATAATGTATATATGTATATAATTGTGTATATAATATTGTATATATGTATATATGTATTGCAGCTGACATGTTTCTATGTACTTTACCAAGCATGTTATTGTTCTACTCTTTAACGTTGCAGAGTCCGACGGTTTGGGGTTTCTGCCATTTTGTGAAATAAATATATGAGGTTCATCGCTATAATCTACCTTTCTTTTGTATGAAGTAACTTTTATCTTAAATGGTTAACCTTTGAGATATTTGACGTGCAACCATGCACAATTAATTTTGGCAAGCATGCCAAAACTCTTGATACCATAGCCTTCTGCAGTAATATATTCTATTAAATTCCCCACCAGACGGGATGGCCCAATGAGTTAGAGCGTCCGTCTCCCGTGTTGGTAGACCATGGGATCGTGGGTTCGAACCCTGGTCGAGTCAAACCAATGACTTAAAAATTGATACTTGGAGCTTCCTAGCCAGGCGCTCGGCATTATTAGGATAGGGCAAGGACTGGTCGGCTCAGTGTCAGGATAATGTGACTGAGTGGGATATCAGGTCATGGTGCTGGCGGCCTGGTCTCCCAGTGGGGCAGCACTATAAAGTCGCCATGAGTGCGTACTGTCACAAGTCGGTACCCATCCTGATATGACCTTAGATGTTGCTAGGACAGAAATCAACAATAAACAAACAAACAACATTAAATTCTCTCAGTATTCCCTTCTATGTGGCGACAAATCTTTAACGAGTGCACCAGTATCTAAGTTTGATATGTAGATTCAAATGTAGATAATTGGTTTGGTTTTGACAATTTTATGCTTTGATCGGACTATGCAGCTTTAATTAAACTAGTTCCGCCTTATTGTCTGGTGGGGCTTTTGAGTCCCTGCGGTGCCTAGCAACCGCGGCTTACCCAAGGTTGCCGCCCTGCAAAATCAATAGTGCTCACTGTGTACATTAAGCATGGCCGTACCCGCCAGGAGAGAGAGAGGGGAGGGGGGGGGGGAATCAGCCCTCTCACCCCCACCACCACCCACCCCATTATTATACCATCCTGATATGACCTTAGATGTTGCTAGGACGTAAAACAACAACAAACAAACCCCATTATCCACACCCCAATAAGAATCTCAAAGAACTTAAAGTTGCATAGTCCCCCCGAATGGTATTGATGCATTTTTGGTAATTTTTTTCGCTGAGAATAATTGAGGACTATATTAGACTTGACCCAGTACTATGAAGATAATAAAGGGGAGGGCGAGCTATATTCCCCTTATATCCCTGGCAGGATCGCCTAAGCATTTTAACTTGCCTGGCCTTTGTATTTATTTACGCCCAAACCAACAATACTATTCTACATTTGCCTCTATTATTCCCACTGCGGACTGGGGGTTGTGTTTTTTCCTCCCTCTTCTATGCCTGCCCGCCTTCACCATGGTATGTTGTGTCCGTCAAATGCCAGTCCCAGACCTTTGCTCTGGTGTCACACATCGGCAGCCATCAAGTGAAGACCCCCAATGTCCCTGTGCCCGAAACTTTCAACGCGCGTGGGAAAAAGCGCCTAAACCATTATTACCCACACAGTTTAGATGCTTCCTGCCAAAACTATACAATAGAAAAGTATTTATAGAAAAGAAGCCCCCCGATCGATTATACATGAACCTCTATGGACCAACCGATCGATTAGACGCCTCTGACTATAGACTGCTGCCCAGTGGTGGGTTCGAGTCCACGACGGAGTCAAAGTAGGCCTAGCTGCGACTGCCAGTAAGGCAAAGAGAGAGGAAAAAACAGCGTGAAACCACAACGCGCCAGAAACTACACGACAGCAGTGGCACCACGCTAAGATAGTCCCGGAGGTCGGCGACGGGGGAGCCCCAGAAGCCGGGAAAATACGGCTTCAGGGTACCAAGTCTTTTGAAACTCGTGGAAGGAACAAACGAGCACGCACCCGCTCACGAGATGGCGGCGCAGAGTTTGGAAGAACTAAAAAAAATGGAGAGCGATCAGAGCTTTAACGGGAAGCTTAACAGATGAAACGGGAGACCCGCGATCCTAAACTAAGCGCGGCGCACGGAGCGACGGACCGACAACAGGAAGTCGCACGGACGAAAAGGGCCCCCCTTCGGCCCGCGACAAATTCCGCGCATCGACCAAACTGATTTGCTGGGACAGAGAGAGCCTGAGCGGTTTTTGTGGGGCAAAGATGCCAGGCATTCCGGCCAACGACCGGCAAGGCGACACCGATTCCAGGTCCAACGACCACCCCGGACACTGCCACCGGACGATAAACGCGTCAGGCTATATTCAAAACTAAAACCGGACCGCTCAATGGAATCACGATCTCGAGGAGTAGCGGCGCGCACCGACGCTATCGACATTCCGTTCCTCGCAGGTGTTTCGTCCGGTGGGATGAGTGGTTGGGCGCGGATCGAAAACTGAGAGACCAAAGATGGTCCCCCTGAAGCGACGACATGTTCCCGCGTCCCCCCAAACAATAAGATCTGTGAAGGAGAAACGAACCTCGTTTGTGAAGAAATTCAATGCCTGCGCTAACAAAATCGTATCTGTAAACCATCCCGCGTGCCCCCTGGAGTGCTAGACAATTTCCCCTGACTAGATAGTGACAGGGTCTATCCGAGGCGATACCACCCGAACCGGCCCCTCCCCCCCACTGTGGCGAACACATCTAGATATTATGGACTCTCTCAGACGCAACCGGCGACCCTTCAACCGCGTGACATGCGCTGCAGTATCCAACATAGGGCCGCCATGTCCGGAGACCTATCAATGAAACGGGCGCTACGGACTATGCCGTGCAGCATCCTGGGGTGGCCGGGGGTGCACCAACAGGGGGTTATTGAAGGCATTCGTCTTCCCGCCGCCCCAATTACGAGGAAAAAGCCGTGCTTCATTTTTAGGGCCCCCCGTGAAAATATACACCAAAAGAAAGCCGAGACCACGTTTTGCTCATCTCGGATATGTGCACAGCAGAAGGGGTAAAATAGCAAAGGCAGTACCCCCGAGGAGTACTGCAAGAGCTCCGAAACAAACGGCCCTTTGCTATGCCTTGGACACACAGCGAGACGAGGGCTGCCAGCCAACAGGAATAGGGAGTTAAAACCGGAGTGCAAGGGTAATGAACGAACAAGATGTTCAAAGTGGTTTGGCCGCGACCGGGGCCACACAAGAGTAGGTCCCCCAGCTTGTTAAAGGAACCTGCCCTACTGGAAACCAGTTAGGAGCAACACTGCCCCTGAAAATGCGCACCACAACGTCCCTCCGGGGTCCGACCTCAAACAGTCAACCCGTCCACAGAGTGGGACAGGGTCCCCCTGTTTGGTGGTGGGGGACAGCACGTCCTGACCAGACCTGGGGAGCAAGCGCCACAACGCGAGGAGACAGTACCTGAGACTACGGGAGCTGGTCCAGAACATATGGGAAAATGTCTGATCAAACATCAGAGCCAATATCTGGAAAACACGTCCAATCCCATTTGACAACACAGGCGTCTACCCACCAACAGAGCGGTGAATGGTGAAAGAAGGATAAGAAGCAATGTTGCAACCCAGCTCACCAATCGCGGGAAAGAATAGGTCAGGGGAATTCTTTACACCCTAAACCCCAACTATGGGGAGCAATTGGCCGTCTAGAGGAGGAGCCAGCGCTGTGAGATGTACCGGGGTTGGCGCGGGTTAGGTGCACAAATTCTTGGAGGAGCGAAGGCCCTACACAGGGGGAAGTATTTGTCTGGGTGACCACCGACACAGGGATATGGAAAAACACCCAAACATAGACCGTAAAATACAAAACTTTTATAAACCCTGCGAAATGATGGCCGGTGAAAGATAACAGAGAAGCTTGGACCGGGCGTTTTAGGAGTGTACCCACCCCCATCGCCCCCCCCTGGAGCCCGCGATCAAATAGTAAAAAGCCAATACAGGCAGGCTACAGAGGACCTTATGCTTAAGAGATGCATATGTGATGGAGTATGCGAATAAATGCTCTGGGGGCGGTGTCAGGTAGTAGGGAGTGAACACACAAACCCGAGTAAGAATCTTTACGTGATAGACTCTTTTTCTCCGGTGGAACAATGAACCCCCTGTCTCTGAAATGGCACTTGTGCATGCCGTTTTACGAAAGTTGCTTGTTCTAATGCCCAGGTCAAAAACTATAAAACCTTGTGTCCCGTGATTTGTTTTGCCAGACGAAGGCATTGTTGTGCGGCGGGGGGAACACTGATATAGATGCAATGTGTTATCTTCCCCGTACAGGGGCACAGTCCCCCCCCACACTCGCCTTGTGGGTTCCACTTGGTTATGTGATGACCAGATTTGGGAGTGTAACCGTCATGGGCCTGGTCGCAGCGGGAGAGACAGAAAATCTAGACTGGGAGAGAAATATTACAATAGAAGAACCCCGGGCTAGCAGCGGAGTTAGAGGAGGGAGTCCTAAGGGGAAGGATCCCCCTAGACGAATAGTCGATATAGCCCCCACTCCGGCCCATGCTCATTTACAATGAGGGAATCTATCGTCGTTCCAAAAGGATGGTTGTTTGTATGGGGCCGGTGGGGGGAAAGAAAGTGTCCCCCATTTGACCCCCTGTAGTTCAAAAAAACCCATCAAGGTGGGAGTGGTCCAACACCACTGGTACACACCAAGGGGGGGTGGCCCCAAAAACTTAAAATATAGTGGGGGGCCTTGGATTGACGTGGGTTAGGAAATGCCCGTGAGGGAGGGGCGACCTAACCCATAAGCCCCACGTATCCGATATCCCAAAGGACATGCTTAACCAGCGCTTGTCGCCCATATTAAACATCCTAGTAACGATAGGGAAAAAGACAGGGGCTCTTTTACTGGGTTTTTTTTGAGGTGGTGATTCCACGTCGGTGGGAACCCTATATGAAGGGACCGGGTTAGAAAAGACTCTGTGTAAAAAATGGGTCCCCTGCGTACTTAGAAATCCCCCCGTATATAAGTCTCATAGAAGTTCTCAGGACTTCATGAAAATTTCCGACCAAGAACTTCCAAGTTGTGTCCAATGTGGCGGCAGAGCCAGTAGAGGGTGGTTTTTCCCTCCCCCAGCACAATTAGTACGCTATACTAGACGACTTGATTTCATGCATTTCCGGGGGAGTAAGCGGAGGAAGAAACACTACAGGGTTTGACAATCCAACCCCCGGGGTGTAACTCCTTCTATATTGCGCAGAAAACATTGGGGGGTTATTATATCACGTTTTAAAGATACAAAACTTGCGATCTGCCACTCACCAGCCTAAGAAAAAGTGTGGTATTCGGTAGGGATTCCGGATGTAACAACTCGGAGTCACTGGAACCTTTCAACTCCACTCCGCTGACGATTAAAATTTGAAAGAAGCTTACCAGCAGGAGCATCCTACCTGCCTCTTCCTTGGGGGTCCGTAGGAAGGGCCCGAACTCCCCCGTAGGTGGAAACTTGAGAAGAACACTTCCGCCGGACCACCCCTCCCGCACGAACTTGCGGCCCAAAGTTTTTTTATTCAGTGGTAGGGGCGAGGCCGAAACTTTTAGTAAAAAAGTAGGCCCCGCGTCTACGACCCGTTATAGTGGCCAACCCACCTGGCGCGCAGCCCATGTCTAACCGTGCACCAGGGCTTTATAATGCCCCGAATTTGAAGGGAGGATTTATCAACCTGGTGGGCAAAACATCATTGCGCTGAAAAATTGTACAATGGTAAGAGGCCCGGGTGATGCTTCGCGGGAAGTTGAATGGTTTGCGGTAAACTACCGCGGTCCCTACAGTGACCCCGCATCGGCTAGTTCCGACATTGGGGAACATCGGTGCTGAATTGGCAATGAGAACCCTGCACCTGGTCTTTAGCTGCTTCCCCGGTCCCCTTTTCTAAACACAGGAGGACCAATGAAGTTGGTTGTAGGACTAGACATGATTAGGACTAACGAACCACGCGGTCCGTCGTTGGTGTGGACTCGCCCCAGCCTGGAGGCCAGGCCAGGGACCACCATAAGAACCACTAAAAGAGATGTGAGGGCTGTGAGATGGAGGGCGGGCCCTAGTGGCGTATTGGGATTCCATGCAGAGGATTGGGGAAGAGAATTCCCGAGCTTAATATTGGTAATACCGGACCCGCGCGGTAGTTCCCCCCCCAATCACGTCTCCTTCAACATCCAGGGGAGAATTCCCTCAGACAATACAAGTTGGCGAGATTAATGCATCCCTAATGCTGCCGAAAATCTATTCTGGCGCTGGCTTGGCAAAGTTCGAGAAGAACTATTTACACATTCCCCTTATCAAACATTACAATACAAATGAACCACCAACAGTTTTTTTTAATGTTTTGGTGTGTGTGTGATGGCCCCTCCAGCAAGGCTAAGACCGTAGAGAAGGTAGTGCCAGCTATGGGATTCTAGGGGACCGCCTGGATGTGGGTCCCCCGGATTATGTGGTACATGTGCCCTACACCGCTTTATCGAGACGCTCCCGACAGTATCTGTCCCTGGTCTCTACCGAGGACTGGAGGAGGAGGCTGAGAGGAGGCCGCCAGAAGTAGCGGTGAATTGGAGAGAAGTTTTTCCCTCTCTGTCTCTACTCCAAAGACAATTCCGTCTCGATTCTCACGAGCCTGCGAAAAAGAAGCTCCAGGTCCACCCCCCCCCCCCCCCCAGATAAACGAAAGATATTTTGAACTATCGGTGGAAGGACCGTTCCCTGGAAAATACCGTGTAATGATTCCTAGCTAAAAACGCACCCTATCGCGTCAACCCCCAAATTATTAGAATGAGCATCCCGGTAGCCGACGAGTTCAGTTCATCTGGAGGCGTGAGAACGAGGAGTTGGTTTGGGGGGCCGTCTGGGGCCCGTTGTATTTGACCCGCCCGGGGGTTATGGTGGGCGGTGTTATTTGCTCCAGCCCTATGGTCGGCCCCCTCAGGCAAATTAAACTTAGGCCCTTCCCCCCACTTTTTCTTCAGACTTGTCCTCTTCCCTTGAGTTCCTACCGACCGATCCGTAGCCGCCCCAATTTTATCCCGCGGGATATACAACTTGTTTAATTAACCTAATGAGTATAAAGGGGTGTTGGGAGCTATATATCCCCCCTATATCCTAAGCCGGATCCTAGATCATTTAAAGTGCCTGCTTTATTATTAAACCCACAAAATAATATTATTGCTATATTTCACTAAAAAGCGGTAAACCCAGAGTTCACTTGGCGGCCTCTCTGCCTCTCTATCCTCGGTGGGTCCTGCCCCCCGACCATGTTTTTGGTCAAGTATGCCATGCAGGAACCAGAAACCTAGTCCATGGGGTTCCACCATCCGGAAACGCCAAAGTTACAAAAATTTGTCAGCATTGAAAAGTCAGGGGAGGCCCGGTTGTATTGCTCCTAGCCAGATGGGGCCCTTCAAAAGACAAATGAAACTAAAGGCTGTTCCCCCCAAAACCCCAGCATTCCTCCCCCTGCGGTCTTGGGGTCCAACTCATTATCCTCCCTACGTCCGTCGTAGCCCCACAATTTAATATAATATAAATATAAAATATTAAATATGAAGTCGATTATAATTAGCCTCATCCTTAACCTCTTCTTTTAGTGTTGGTTCAGGTTGAAGATAACTTTTCAGTTCTTCAAATGGATAAGGGTTTTTTTATGGTTGACAGACACTCTTGACAACATTCAGGTCTATGTAGAAAACCCTTAGTAGTTTTGGGGCAACAGCACGGAGCCGACCAAACTTCTCTGACACCATAGACTTCGACAGTGACAGGTTCTATCAAATTGTCTCAGTGCTCCCTTCTATGTGGCAATAAATGCTTAATATGTGCATCAATATCTAAGTTAGATATGTAGAGTCAAATCTATATCATTATTTTGGTTTTGAAAATTTGATGCTTCATTGGACTATGCAGCTTTAACATTATTATGAAAGCTGCATAGCCCGATAAAATCATCAAATTTTCAAAAACAAAACATTCATCTCGATTTCATCTTACATATCTAACTTATATTAGATACTGATGCACTTTTTAAGCATGTGTTGCCACCTAGAAGGGGGTGCTGAGTCAATTTAATAGAACGTGTTACTGCAGAAGCTAGTGGTGTCAGAGTTTGGCGTGGTTGCAAAGATTAATTGTACATGTTTATACTTTAAATATCTCAAAATTTAGAGATTTAAATTAAAAGTTACTTCAAACTAGAATAGGGTAGATTGGAATAATCAATTGAATATATTCATCTCAGAACAAATTATAGAAACTCAAAACCATCAGACTATGCAACTTTAAGAAAACAACTATATTGCTGAACAAGACTGGAAGACCAGTGCCACTGCGCTGACAAAAGAGTTTATTCAATGAATAAACTATATTTACAAGAACAATAACAAAAATGCTTGCATTTAATTTTTATACTATTTTTCATTCCATATATTTCGGGTGGAACGTGGATGCATCGTATTATATTCGGCTATAAATTATAATTACTTCAGTGCTTTGCTTAGTACTGGTATACTAGTCAGGAATCATTCATTACATAATGATAGTCTTTCTTACTCCCGTGACTTTGGGCAGTGTAAGACCCAGGTAGGCGTCACATGTTTACGTTTTAAGGGAGAGTTCCTGTCGAATTGGGAAAGATCTGTGTAGACCTGGTATATGGGAGAGAGAGAGAGAGAGAGAGAGAGAGAGAGAGAGAGAGCTGGGGGAGGGGAGGGAAGGGAAGAGAGAAAGTGTATATGTATGTGTGTGAGAAAGTTTGAGTGAGTGCGTAAATGAGTGAGTGAGTGAACATTTCAGTGAGTGAGCATGTGAGTGAACGAGTAAGTGAGTAAATGAGTGAGTGTGTGAGTGAGTGGATGACTGAAGAGTGAGTGAGTGAAGAGTGAGTGAGAGAGTGAAGAGTGAGTGAGAGAGTGAGTGGATGAGTGAAGAGTGAAGGAGTGAAGGAGTAAATGAGTGAGTATGTGAGTGAGTGGATGAGTGAAGAGTGAGTGAGAGAGTGAAGAGGGAGTGAGTGAGTGAGTGAGTGAAGAGTGAGTGAGTGTGTGAGTGAGTGGATGAGTGAAGAGTGGGTGAGAGAGTGAGTGGACGAGTGAAGAGTGAGTGAGAGAGTGAGTGGATGAGTGAAGAGTGAGTATGTGAGTGGATGAGTGAAGAGTGAGTGAGTAAATGAGTGGGTATGTGAGTGAGTAGATGAGTGAAGAGTGAGTGAAGAGTGAGTGAGTCAGTCAGTGAAGAGTGAGTGAGAGTGAGTGAGTGTGTGAGTGAGTAGATGAGTGAAGAGTGGGTGAGAGAGTGAGTGGATGAGTGAAGAGTGAGTGAGAGAGTGAGATAGTGAGTGGATGAGTGAAGAGTGAGTAAGTGAGTGGGTGAGTGAAGAGTGAGTGAGTGAGTGAGTGGATGAGTGAAGAGTGAGTGAGAGTGAGTGGATGAGCTAAGAGTAAGTGAGAGAGTGAGTGGATGAGTGAAGGGTGAGTGAGTGAGTGGATGAGTGAGTGAAGTTATAACGATCAACCTAATCTATTTATCTACAAAGAATGGTAGAAGCTCGAAGCCATCGGCCTTTGCAACTTAAAAGGGAAATGTGGCACCAGAACTTCACCGTTACCACCATGAGACACGAGTAACACAATTCCCCTCCACCTCCTCCCCATTAAATGATTGGGAACCCTTAATAATACTCACTCATTCACTCTTCACTCACTCACACACACTCACGCACATACTCACTCATTTACTCACTCACTCACACTCACTCACACACTCACTCATGTACTCACTCACACTCTCACTCACATACTCACTCATTTACTCACACTCTCAGTCTCACGCACTCACATACTCAATGGTTTGTGCGGCTTTCCGCATTTGTCGTCATGGAATTGTTTTTGTTTCTCTTGTATGTGCGTAGTGTGTTGTGTTTTGTTTCCTTGTGTGCATGTGGTTTTAGGTTTTTTATTCGTTGTTGGAATGCGTGACCTCAGACGTCTGCTCATCAGCAGCTGTGCTGGAGATGCATTTAATGTAAGTATAGGTGTGTTCCTATAATTCAGCAATGCTAGCTGAAAATCTGCATTTGTTCTGTTACATTTTTTTAGCATTAGTTTAATGGTCTGGACAATGCATTTAATCTGTCCATTGCTTCTTGGATACTGTGGACTTGAATAAATAGGTTTAAACTCATAATGTCGAGTGAATTCTTCGTACTCATGGCTTTTGAATTGAGGCCCATTGTCTGACACTACTTGGCTCAGTATGCCATGATGGGCGAAGATGTCTTTTAACGGTTCTATAATGCAAGTGGTAGAGGTGTTGTCTAATTTTGCTACTTCTGGATATTTAGTGTAGTAATCGACCGTTATTAAGTAGTGGTCATGGTCTAGTTCAAATAAGTCTGCCCCTATTTTGTGATATGGTTTGCTGTCTATCTTGTGATTTATCAAGGGTTCTTTGTGCAGGTTTTTTCGGTGGTTTTGACATGTGACATGCGCTGTGGCATGTCATATGGGATATTTTCTTCCTGTTTTCTCTTTTTCTTTAAAAAGAATCATGCAATCAACATCTCTTCACCACCAGACGGGATAGCCGAATGAGTTGAGTGTCCGTCTCCTGCTTTGATAGATCGTGGGATACAAACCCTGGTTGAGTCAAACCAATGACTTACAAATTTATACTTGGCACTTTCTAGCCTGGCATTTGACATTATTAGGATAGGGCAAGGACTGGTTGGCTCAGTGCCAGGATAATGTGGCTGAGTAGGATATCAGGCCATGGTTCTGGTGGCATGGTCTCCCACTTGGGCAGCACTATAAAGTTGCCATGGTCTTGAATGAGTGAGGTCGCTCATTCGGTGTCATTGCTGGACATGGCAGGCTCAAGGCTGAAGCCCTCCCCCCCCCCCTGCCACTGGCTGTGGTGGTGGTGGGGGGGGGGGGGGGGGGAGTGAGTGATGAAGGGGGGGGGGAGAGGGGGGGGGGAAGCCATCTTCCCCCCTCCAGCCTATATAACAACTCCTGCCAGCCCCATCAACGTTGGTCCCCCTCAGGCGATCTAAAGTCCCGGGGGGGGTGCCTATGTCCCAGCCTTCACAACACTTCCTCTGAGACCACTTCACCCGCAGAAGACATGTCTTAACCAAAGACTGGGCCGATTTATCGGAGCCTCTCTATAAATGTTGCAGTTCTGCAACCGGTAACCGTCGTAAGGTTACGAACACCCCATACCATACCATACCATCATGGTCAGGCACTATCCTGGGGTCTTCCGGGGCCACCAAAGCTGGTCAGTCTTCTCCAAACGCCCGCACTGACCACTTCCCACCTCCTAAAACCAATCAAGCATTTAAACTAAAAAATAAAGAATACCATCTAATGAGCGACTGACACCCACGCAGTTGACAGATCACACCTACTTAAATGTCACATTTCTGATAATTTACCATCTACTGTTATCTCATATTTTTATCATTAACTATTGCTATTGTACTTTAACGTAATTGATTACTCGTTTGTTAAATCGTTCACATGACTCATATGCCCTCATCACATTTCATTTTCCCAATATATCGGGGCCTTCGCTGGTTCGCTTCTTGCCCGATGATACACAGTCAATGTACATGCCGCTGGGCGGGCAGTGCCTGAATAAAAGCCTTGATTAACCCACTCATGCCTCTGAGTCAGCTGTGTCCGTGAGCAATGAGTGTGCACTGTCACAAGTCGGTACCCATGAAAGCTGGATGTTGGACTGTTTGCAATCTACAAACAGTTACAAGCCATAAACAAGAAGCAAGAAAACCTAATTTATTGCTAAAACTAAATTCAAAAGATTGGAATCAAATTGGAATAGTGCTGCCCAGTGGTGAAAACCAGTATTAAACACTTATCCGTTATCACCAGGGTAAATAAATTCATCACAAAAAATATATAAAAATCCTGATATGACATGAGATGTTGCCAGGATGTAAAACTCCAACAACCAACCAACATCTATTCACTATTGTAAAATATTCCAATATTCAGCATAGGGGAATGCAAATGTTCTATTACTGATCGGTGTACGTGACCAGGCGCATGTATATATATATATATATGTATGGGTTGGTGGTGCCTGAGTGGGATGTAAATAGACAGTGGTGCTGGCAGATCTGGGTGTGAGTGCACTCAGGGCCTAGCCCCCCTGCTGGGATAGGGATCAGCACACTTAAAGGTCAAGATTGGTGGTGTCCATGGGGGCATACAGCTTGTGGTGGTGGGCAGACCACTGGTATCCATGGGGACCAGGAATGCTGGATCCCTATTGGTAGGGCCAAGAATGCTTGTTTCCCATTGGGGGAAAGTGGTGGGGTGATACTAGACAATGAACCCATGTAACCATATATATAATAAACCAGAGGGCTTGACTCTCTCTTCTTTATACTTTATACTCTTCGTTTCTCTTTGTCTGTATTGATTTCACTATAGCCTGCCTACACAGCCACAGATTCGAGGCTCAGCCTTTAGATAATTGGTGACCACGACGGTTATCGACATGATACAGTTAGTAACATGTTGGTTATTTGACACGATGGGTAGTTACCACTTTGTTATTGACACGGTGTTGATTTAAAAAGAGAGAACTTGTTGGCTCCTGCTTGTTTGGAGCGTTGTCTAGGTAGTGTTTTTTCTGCTTTTTTTTTACTCTGTGGGGGTTTGAAATTTTTTCGGAATTTGGTTTGTCGATGATTATTTCTGACAATACTACTATTTTAGAAGGTCCGATAGACTTTATCGATCGTATATCTGTAATGTGCCATCATTGACATGGAGGGGTGAGCGTCGGAATACACTACGTCATTTTATTTTTACTATTTCTTCTACTTTACAGACATATCTATAGTTGGATTCAATTCTGATAAATCTTTTCTACCACCGCATACAACAGCAGCTTGAAGATGCCAGTCACATGCACAAAGGAGGAATTATTGCGTGATGAATTTCAACTTTCGTTTTAAGGTCAGTGTACACTGGGCAACTATTCTGCTGAAATGGGAGTGTTAGAAGCATGGTCCAAATTTATGGCACTTAGGGTAGACATTCTTAAAGAAGAAAATGAGGAACGTTTATCTGATCTTAGGGACAGGACAGAATTATGGGAGGATAGAGAATAACGTAGGGAGACATGTGAACTAATGCAGGTTGAGCATAGACAGAAAGAGGTATGAAATAGATCATTAAAAGCATATGCCAAGTGTGTTCCCTTATTAGATGGGTCAGACAGAGGGGCGTTATGTAATTGGATTGACTTGATCGAACGTATCGGGACTCTTGCAGATGTTTCAGACCTAGACATTATTCGCTTTGCTTTATCAAATGCACCAGGAATGCGGCATGAGGTTCTTTTCACTGCTTTTCAGCATAAGAATGCTAGGTCCTGGAAAGAAATTAAGGAAGTGATAGCATCTACTGTTTTGACAGCGGATGAACATAGTCATTTAAAGGGGGTAGTGATGTCTATGAAGCAAGACGAAGGGGAAACAGTAGCTGCATACTGTCAGTGATTTAAGACTGCTGCAGCTAAAGGGTGAGATCTTCCAAATGCAGTTTTTGGCACTGATACCTTTCAGATGCTCCCTTCGAGATTTCTTGACTCCTTACTTGATGATAATTCCATGTGGTATGTAGAAACGAACCGACCAAAAAGTCTTGAAGAAGCCTTCAAAATGTCTATTCTCAGTGATAGGTCCTTTATTAGGCAGCAGAGACGTGCTAAATCATGTCTTGGTAATTTAGCTATTTGTGAGCAAATAGATAGTCTAAATGGTACTTCTTTGGATTTTTCCAAGTCTTTCTCTTCTCACAGAGGTTGTAAATCAACTGGTTCAGATAGTCAGGTCCTGAAGACTATTCAAGGTGAGATTAAGTCTCTTAGGAAGTGCATAGGTAACTTGTCCTTAGGCAGTGGTGTTTCTGAACATTCAGTGATTCACGCAGTTGGTCGGGGTAGAAAATGCTGCTGTAATTAGGCACACTCCAGTCGCACAGCACATGGCGGGGCATGCGCTGTCAAAGCAACAGCAGGGGAGCAATAGACATATTTCACCCGTTGCGCAGACGCAGACATTACCAACAGGAATGTCTCACGCGTATCTGCAGTCGCGGAAAAGCAATGCTTTTAAGCAAAGAAGACATAGTACAGCGCCAAAGCGTACAATATCTTGTTTATTATGTAATGAAGCATACATGATGCGCGATTATCCATATAAAATAAAATTACTCTCGGGTAACGTTAACATGAGCAGTACTACACCAACGGAAAACTAGAAAGTGCCCTTGATGCACATCCTTCGATTAATATTGAATTTAATGGATTTCATTTATCTGGTGTTGTAGACTCAGGTGATACATTTGTCCGTTTTTCAATCTTTAATTGACATTGGTGTATCCGATGGGCAATTGTATCCGGGTAGTAGATTGAAATCTCTCTCAGGACATCTAATTCCTACCTTAGGTATAGCGTATATTTCTCTTTACGATACATTATGTCCTTTCTTTGTAGTAGATTCACTGAGCTTTGATATGCTCATAGGTACAGATGTAATGGACATTTTTGCAGCGGAAATTAGTTATAGAGATAGATGCCTATGATTTAACCAGGCTGATTTGTTTCGACCCCTAGTTACTTTGCCTTGACAGTGTCGGGGTTCCACGGCTTCTTATAGATAGCGCTATGCATTATAGATATGCACAGTTCAGCAGAACCAGCTTGGTATGATAGAGCAAGCAGCCTGGGTGGTCGAGTGGTTTTGGCTCAGGTATCGTACTGGATAACATTCTGAGAAGTTCTGTGTGTCCACAGCCAGACCATAATTACAGTCAATCCTCTCTAAATCGACCGCCCTCATGACCGACTTTGAGATGGTTCGATTCCCCATGCCCCCAGCTCTGCCAATTTGGATTTCCACTGCTGTGTATAACTTACAGCGTCATCAAAGGCCAGTTGCTCTCATACCATGTCTATGTGATGTGGGAGGTTAAAAATCCCTTGGGTCAGTAAAAGTGTAGGCTCGGGCTTTCCATCGACCAGCAGTGGAATGAGGAAGACCAGTCATCTATGACTGAAATTTCCCCTGCTTAAACAACTAATGGACCAAAAAAAAAAAAAAAAAAAAAAAAGTGGTGATCGGTTTAGAGAGTTAGAATATGGTTACAATGGTATTGTTGGGACCCAAATAAAGCGATCGATATATGGCAGTGGTCGATCTGAACCCCAGTAAAATGGCACTTTATCTAGTGAGTGAGTGTACGTTATCACAACCTGATCTGATATGACCTCAGATGTTGCTAGGAAGAAGAACCCCAACCACTCACTCAATGACGGCTCATAAACCAGTGAACGCTCCTATGAGATATCACCTAGTGCGGTGGCCTAATCGGTAGAGCACAGCCCCTCGTGCGAAAGGTCTGGAGTTCAGTTCCAGGGGAGGCAAACCAAGGACGGGAAAGGGATAACTGTCACTTCCTAGCATGGCACTTGCACTAATAGGAGAGGGCAATGACTAGAGTAGCCTCAGTGTCAGGAATAATGTGGCTGAGTGGATATTGTTAGTCATGCTCACTCAATGACGGCTCATAAACCAGTGAACGCTCCTATGAGATATCACCTAGTGCGGTGGCCTAATCGGTAGAGCACAGCCCCTCGTGCGAAAGGTCTGGAGTTCAGTTCCCAGTTGAGTCAAACCAATGACTTTAAAATTGATACTTGTCACTTCCTAGCTTGGCACTTGGCACTAATAGGATAGGGCAAGGACTGAGTAGCTCAGTGTCAGGATAATGTGGCTGAGTGGGATATTGTGTCATGGTGCTGGCAGCCTTATTAATTCCCAGTGGGGCAGCACTATAAACTCACCATCAGTGTGCATATCACAAGTTGGTGCCCATCCTGATATGACCTTAGATGCTGCCAGGAGGTAAAACTCCAACAAAGAAACCATTGAGATATCAGTATTGACAAAGCGTTAATCACTCATGTTATGGGGCTGTCACACTACGACGTAACGACGTCAACGTAGGGAGAACGTGAAGAACGTTGAACTTCTCGGCGTAGTATGCAAATTTTGGCACAAGTTGAACGTGGATGCAGCGTAGTGGACGAGAACGTAACGTTGATAAAGCGTAGTGATACCGTCAATGACCGAGAGAGGACAACGTCACTACGCTCACAGAACGTTATGAACGTTATTCCAGCGCCACAAGAACGTTAGATGACGTTAGCTATGTCATGAGATGTTGAACGTACGTTGAATGCACATTCTCCTGACGTTCTCGTGACGTTCTCGTGACGTTCTCGTGACGTTCCCATTAAGCCTCGTAGGCTTTTGCACTTGGTTTAATGTGGGTCAACGTAGTGGAACCTAGTGGAACGTAGTGGAACGTAGTTGAACGTAGTGAGCAGCGTTGAAATAACGTCCGTTTAACGTCATTGACGTTCACTGAACGTGAACAGAACGTATGGCGAACGTAAACACTTACGTTCGACCTACGTCGAAAGTTTTGAACATGTCCAAAACCTTGACGTAACTCGACGTAACACGACGTAATATGACGTAGCTCGACGTCATTCTAACGTCATTTTGACGTCATCATGACGTAACCCAACGTCATGACGAAAAATGACCACGTTAGGCTCACGTTGGCTCGTTACGTCGTAGTGTGACAGGGGTATAAGGACTTAATCAATGTGGTCAATCACAGGAACTTTGATTTCAAGTGGGTTAAAGCTGCATAGTCCGATGAAGGATCAAATTTTCACAACCAAAACAATTATCTAGAACTGATTCTACATTCTAATTACGGCCCTGTCACATTACGATGTTTCTTCCGGCGTGCCGCCAATGCGCAAAATATTATCAATGTGTCGAGAAACGTCCAACTTTTCAGCATTTCGGGGGGTAGTTTGACAGGCCGCAGCCTGTTAGTAGCGTGCTAATAGCATGTTATTAGCACGCCGTCAACGGGTCTTGATGTGGCGGCAGGGAAAAACCCAAACAAAGGGTCAAAACGCACCAGCAACACACCAAGAAGCACCAGCAACACGTCCACACGTACACCAACAACACGTCAACACGCACCAGCAACACATCCACACCCGCCATCAACACGTCCACACGCGCCAACAACACATCAACACATGGCAGCAACACGTCCACACGCGCCACCAACACGTCCAACGTGTCGCGATATGCTGGTGCTACACCAATAGGTCGACCACTACATGTCTGTGAAACGTTACAGACGCGTTGGCGAAAAATTCCCAGCATTGATCGACGTTGATCAACGTGGTTCGAGCGGGCCGGCAACACTCTGGTAACGTGTGTCGACATCCTGCAAACTCACCCATAATGCGCGATCCAACACATTGGCGCGCGTCGGCGCGCGTTGAAAGTTTTGTGCAAGCACAAAACCTCGACGCGGCCCGACAGGCGCCAACGTGTGGGTCCAAACGTTGCTGGCACTCAATGTGTACCGACGTGTGCCCCGTTCGTAATGCCCCGTTAAAGCGTCCCGACGCATCCCGACGTTTCGCCCAAAAATGCAACACATCAGCACGCGTCGAAGCGCGTTCGTGAGAAACATCGTAATGTGACAGGGCCTTTAGATACTGATGCATTTATTAAGCAGTTGTTGCCACATAGAAGGGAATACTGAGGCAATTTAATAGAACATGTTACTGCTGACTGTTAGAGTTTTGGCATGCTTCCCAAAACTAATTTTACATCTTTGCACTTCAAATATCTCAAAACTTAGCTATTTAAAATGAAAAGGTATTTCAAACTAAAGTGAGGTAGATTAAAACAATCAATTTAAAGCTGCATGGTCCGATCAAAACATCAAATTTTCAAACATGAAAACAATGATCCAGATTTGATTCTGCATTTCTAACTTAGATACTTGTGCACTTATTGAACACTAGTCATCACATATAAGGGAATACTTAGTCAATTTTATAGAACCTGTTAGTGTTACTGCATAATTCTATGGTGTTAGAGTTTTGGCAAGCATGCCAAAATTAATTTCGCACATTTGCATTTCAAATATCTCAAAAGTTAGCCATTTAAAATAAAAGTTACTTCAATCTAATGTAAGATAGATTATAATGATCAACCTAATATCTTTATCTCAGGAAATAACAGAAACTCAAAATCATCGGACTATGCAACTTTAATATATTTATCTCAGAAAAATAACAGAAACTCAAAACCATCGGACTAGGCAACTTTAAGTGATTTTTAATCACGGATGTTAGTCAAATGCTGCTCACTACGTTCAACTACGTTCCACTAGGTTGACCCACATTAAACCCGGTGGAAACGTCCACGCGGCGTAATGGGAACATCAGGAGAACGTCAGGAGAACGTCAGGAGAACGTCAGGAAAACGTCAGGAGAACGTCAGGAGAACGTATGTTCAACGTACGTTCAACGTTTCACCACCATGTCATGACATATGTAACGTCACGTAACGTAGTTCTGGTGATGGAATAACGTTCATAACGTTCCGTGAGCATAATGACGTTGTCCTCTCTCGTTGAATGACGGTATCACTATGCTTTACCAACGTTACGCTCTTGTCAACTACGCTGCATCCACGTTCAACTTGTGCCCAAATTTGCATACTACGCCGAGAAGTTCAACGTTCTTCACGTTCTCCCTACGCTGATGTCATTACGTCGTAGTGTGACAGGGCCTTTAAGGCTGCATCGTTACATATCGCATGAGGCAAGTCGTATGATGCGCGTCGCGTGGCACACATCGCGCGATACACGTCGCGTGATGCACGCCGCGTGATGCGCATCGCGTGATGCATGCCACATGAAGTACGTTGCATGACGCACATTGTGTGACGTATGTCACGTGATGTCACTTGAAGCACGTTGCGTGACGCACGTCGCGTGACGCATGTCTCACGTCACATGACGCACGTCACATAATGCATGATGTATGTCGCATGGCACATGACATGCATCATATGACTCACGTCGCATGACGCACATAGAATGACACATGTAGCATATAGCGTGACTCGCTTAGCATAACTCACATAGCACATAGTATGATTCATGGCACACATCAGATATCACATGGTGTAAGTCACATGATGCATCACACATGTCACATATTGCATCACTCATGTGGCATCATGCACATCGTAACTCGCATCAGGCATGTCGCATCACACAATGTCTCATCACGCAATGTCACATCATGTACGTCACATCACACAACATCACATCACACATCACACATCTCGCACATCACATCATGCACATTACATCACACAATGTTACATCACGCAACATTGCATCAGGCATTATGCATCTCACACATTGCATCAGGCACATCACATCATACGCCACATCACCCAATGTCACATCCTGCATCATGCATCTCACACATCGCATCACACACATCGCATCATACTTCACATCACACAATGTTGAATCATGCATCACAGATCTCACATGTTGCATCATGCATGTCGCATCACACAACGTCACATCATGCAATGTCACATCATGCAATGTCACATCATGCATCATGCATCTCACATGTCACATCATGCACATCCCATAGCACAACGTCACATCACACAACATCACATCATGCACACCACATCATACATCACATCACACAACATCACATCATGCATCACACATCTCACACATTGCATCATGCACATCTCATCACACAACATCACATCACGCAACATTACATCATGCATCCCACATCTCACATGTCATATCATGCACATCACATCACACAACATCATATCACGCAATGTCACATCACACAACATCACATCATGCATCACTCATCTCACATGTTGCATCATGCATGTCATATCATATGTCACATCATGCAATGTCACATCATGCATCACACATGTTGCATAACACATGTCACATCACACAATCTCACATCATGTATCACACATCTCGCATGTCACATCATGAACATCGCATCACACAACATCACATCACACAACATTGCATCATGCATCACACATCTCACATGTTGCATCATGCACATCAGATCACACAATGTGACATCATGCAATATCACATCATGCATCATGCATGTCACATGTCACATCACATCACACAATGTCACATCATGCAACGTCGCATCATGCACCACGCATCTCTCATCACACACATCATATTTACACGTTTCTGGAAACCTGACTTTAGGTTGATATGGACATCTGTTGTTCGAAACAGAGAGTGGCCTATTAAAGTTTGTAGTCTGCATGCTGTATTAAAATCCCCATTACAATTGCCTCGCCACCTGCTAGTACATATCAACAGTCGCGGTTTACGGCCAGAGGATAGAGCTGTTTTGTTTGTTTGTTGTTGTTATACGTCCTAGCAACATCTAAGGTCATATCAGGACGGTACCGACTTGTGACAGTGCGCACTCATGGCAACTTTATAGTGCTGCCCCACTGGGAAATCAGCCCGATATCCCACTCAGCCACATTATCCTGACACTGAGCTAACCAGTCCTTGCCCTATGTTATTAATTGCAAGCACCAGGCTAGGAAGCGACAAGTATTAATCTTAAAGTCTTTGGTTTGACTCGACAGGGAACCGAACTCCCGACCTTCCGCACACGAGGCCCGCGCTCTACCGATTAGGCCACTGCGCCCGGTATGCCACATGATAGAGAACACGTAGACCTGGGGAACAACATTCAGTTTATTTCAATCATCGACACAGCTACCCACCCACACCCCCACCCCCACCAACACACCCACCAACACACCCACCTCCAGCACACAAGCCTGTGGGTTTGTTTACCTGGAGAGGTGGTTAATATGTTATGCAATCTGAGAGTAATTGGGAAATTACACAAATCTAGATAGTTCCGGGTAGTTCTGGACAGTTTAAATAATGGTGCAGTTTTTTTAGGGCAAATACGGACATTACTGGCCCAGAAACCTCCCCCCATCATAGCTTGCCACTCGGCCATGCTACACAGCAGTGGCCTGCTGCTAACGTAAATTTACCACACCCATACACCCTCTTTTTAAGGACTACTTCGTAGGGGTCAGCTCAGGTGGCCTCCGAGGTCCAGGTGGTTGAGGAAGGCTCCCTCGACCTGGACGATGTCGACTGACTGTCCTCTCCTTGTGTTAGGCTAAATAAAAATACCCCACAACTCCCACATTTGTCTCCGGCTTCGAATCAGAGAGTAATTGAGAAATTACACAAATTTAGAAAGATCTGGGCAATTCTGTACATATCTTAAATAATGGTGCATTTGTTTTTCCCCCATTGTGGCTAGTGGCATTAATATCTGTATAGGGGGCAGCACCATAAAGCCACCATGAATATGTTCTGTCACAAGTCAATAGCTTTCTTGATATCACCTCAACTGTTGCTAAGACATAACAGCTGAATCAATAAAACACCAACATAACATATATATGTGTGTCTATATGCATGTATGTATTGTCGTGGCCCCGGACGTGGCAGCCGAATCGGTAGAGCGTAGGCTTCTCATGCGGAAGGTCAGGAGTTCTAATCCCAGCCTAGTGAACCAATGACTTACAGAATTGATACTTGTCGCTACCTAGCCTGGTACTCGCCATTACTGGGATAGGGCAAGGACTGGTTGGCTCAGTGTCAGGATAATGTGACTGAGTGGGATATCAGGTCATTGTGCTGCCGACCTGATCTCTTACTAGGGCAGTACTATAAAGTCGTCATGAATACGCACTGCCACAAGTCGGTACCCGTCCTGATAGAAACAATAGATGTTGCTAGGACGTAAAACCCCAAAAACAAACGTAGATAAAGGAGTGTGTTATATGTTGTTGTTTTTTTTCTTTGGTAAACATTGTATTCATCTGAACCTATATTTTGTCAGCGCCGAAACACTGGTCTTCCAGCTGTTGAGACGATCATATTTGGGTTTGTACATTTTTTATTTTTTTTGTGACAAGTTTTTTATTCTTCCCATAACGTATAAGCTCCCGTGAGGGTGCTTGTTTTCAACGCTGGACAGCTGTGATACTGGATTGGTCTGGTCCCGCACTCAGGAGTCTTTACCTGATCTTTCTCGGGCCAACCTTTGCGGTTTTGGGTGTTAGTAGTTTCTATATTAGTTTTTTTTTAATTTTCAAGTTTTTTCCTAACCTGTATATGATAACTTAGCCAACTATGTACATATACGCAGATGACAGGCCTGTGGGAGAGGATTCCATCCCATTGTGGTTTGTGACAGCATCCTTTCACCCATGCCCTGTCCTTCGGTAGTACACCAGTGTGCCAGAACACCCCTGGACCCTTCAGGACTGCGACTAGGTGGGATGGCTGTGTTGTATGGTTAGCCATTTTGTATTGCAGGGTGATTCGCAGGGTGATTCACATGGTGATGTAGGAGTGGAATGTGCTGCTTTGTGTGCAGCACGCTCCGCTCTGAAACAATGCAAGTGGGGAGCAGTCCATGCTGTATAGTGTTCAGCATATGCACTCAATACACATGCAGGAAGGAGTCTCCTGAACCAAAGAATGTGCACCAAGGCAGATCTAATGCACAGTGTATATTAATGTATATTAATGTATATTAATGTATATTAATGTACATTAATGGTTCAACCATATGTTGTGTGTATGTGTCTATATATATTATATAAACCAAACTTGAAGGGACCCTAGAAATTTGTTTGGATTAACCGATCATTGGTTTAACCGAGCTTTGGATTTGACTTTGACTTTGAGTAAGCGTGCATTGCACATGTAATATAGAATGTATGTGGACACTTTGATTATTGTTTTTTATGTATGTACAGTATAACCCCGTTAAACCAAGCACGGTTAAACCAAACGATCGGTTAATCCTAACTTTTTTCGGCGGCCCGGCAAAATACTACCATTTATTATATAAAAAAGTCAGTCAATTCAATTTAATTCAGATGATCTTATGACCACATGAAAGTTTGGTTTAACCATACCGGAGTGGCCTGGGTTCCGACAATTTTGTTTGGATTAACCGATAATTTGGATTAACCGAGTTTGGTTTAACCAACTTTTTTTATATGATATTGATAAATGGCAGTATTTTGCCGGGCCGCCGAAACAAGTTTGGATTAACCGATCGTTTGGTTTAACAGAGCTTGGTTTAACGGGGTTATACTGTACATATATATACATATATACATGTATGCACGCATAACCATCAGAAGGCAACCTATTTATAGTCGTCTCCATGGTTACACTAGGTACACTGGCTGACACTTGAACAAAGGAAGTGGTTGGAGCACAATAAACATTACACACCCAGTGCCAATATGCAAGTTGGTGGTTGTTAATTAAGGGGCTGTCACACTACGACGTATAGCGTTAGCGTATGCCAACGTATGCGATTTTCGACCAACATGTCGGCATATGGCGTCATAGGTTATGTTTACGTTGGGCATACATTGAGTACGCTCGGGGTACGGAGGCATAGGTCGGCATAGGTAGGCATAGGTCGGCATAGGTCGAGCCGCTAAAAATATTTTGGGCATGTTCAAAATTGTCAATGTATGTCGCTGTATGGCTCATATGTTTCTCAGACGCTCGGCATATGCTTGGCATATGTTGGCGTACATTATGCATACATTAGGGGTAGGTCGGGATAGGTTGGAACACGTTAGCCATATGTTCAGCCGTGCAGTACGCATACAGCCAACGGATGCATAACATACTCCTAGCGTACTTCGAACGCATGCCTGCGTACTTAACATATATGCCATACTTCTAGCAATGAAGTAACGTACGTAACTTTGGTAAGTGTGAGCGTATACGATAGGTCAGAGATACATTCTTCATACGTTATGTACATTGTGTGAACGTTGTGTGTATGTTGTGTGTATGCCCATTTTTATCCCCCGCCCCTGTAAAGTTTGACGAATGCCGACGTACTGGCAAATTGTCGTATGTTGGGCACACACTAACGCCATACCTCGTAGTGTGACAGGGCCTTCAGGTATTGGGGATATTATTCAACGCAGGCCAAAACTCTTGACACCATAGACTTCTGCATTAAAAAATTCTATTGAATTGACTCAGTGTTCCCTTCTATGTGGCAACAAATGCTTAATAATTGCATCAGTATCTAAGTTAGAGATGTAGAATCGGATCTGGGTAAATGTTTTGGTTTTGAAAATTTGCCGCTTTCATCGAACTATGCAACTTCAACAGTAAATGAATATTTTAGTGGGTCTGTTATGTTGGTTGGTTGTTGGAATTTTATGTCCTGGCAACATATAAGGTCTTTTTTTCTTTTTTTTTCTTGAAGATTTATACTGCCTATCATGGATAAGTCTGAATAGACTTGTTTTCACCGTTAGACAGTTTGTCGATAGAAAGCCCGAGCCTACACTTTTACCGATCCAAGGGATTTTTAACCTCCCACACCACATAGACATGGTATGAGAGCAACTGGCCTTTGATGATGCTGTAAGTTATACACAGCGGTGGAATTCCAAATTGGCAGAGGTGGGGGCACAGGGAATTGAACCACCAACCTTCAGATTAGAAGTCTGACCTAGAAAAAAGTCAGACAGTCTAATCACTCCGCCACAGAGAACACCACAGGTCATATTAGGATGGGTAGCGACTTGTGACTGTGTGCACTTATGGCGACTTTATAGTGCTGCCCCACTGGAAGACCAGGCTGCCAGCACCATGACCCGATATCCCACTCAGTCTCATTATCCTGACACCGAGCCAACCAGTCCTTGCCCTATTCTAATAATGCCGAGCACCTGGGTAGGAAGCGATAAGTGTAGATTTCATTTCAATTGGTTTCACTCGACCAGGGTTCGAATCCCACGATCTACCAAAATGGGAGACGGACGCTCATTCGGTCTGTAGAGTGGAAATCTCACCATTCGTTTTAGGCTGAGACTGAGCTACATTACTTATGACACGTATGATCCATTAATGTTCCTTAAGGTACATGGAATTAAAATTCATGATGACAACAATAATGGGGAAAAAACCGGGACGCGGTGGCCTAATCGGTAGAACACAGGCGTCCCGTGCAGGAGTTCGATTCCCAGTGGAGTCAAACCAATGACCTATCAAATTGATACTTGTCGCTGCCTAGCCCGGTGTAGTAAGTTCAAAACACTACAACCTAGGTTCAAAACCTAGGTTCAAAACACTCCGGTAGTGCTTTCAACTTAGTTAAAGTTGCATAGTCCGATGGTTCTGAATTTCTGTATTTTTTCTGAGATAAATATATTAGATCAATCACTAGTATCTACTTTACATTAGTTCAAAGTTACTTTTATTTTAAATGGTAAACCTTTTAGATATTTTGAGTGCAAACATGGAAAATTAGTTTTGGCAAGCTTGCCAAAACTCTGACACCATAGACTTGTGTAGTAACAGGTTCTGTTAAATTGACTCAGTATTGCTTTCTATGCATAAACAAATGCTTAATAACTGCATCAGTATCTAAGTTAGATATGTAAAATCAAATCTAGATAATTGGTTTGGTTTTGAAAATTTGATATTTCATCGGACTATGCAGCTTTAAAGGTCGAACTAATATCTGACTGATACGACTAATGTTTGGCTAGATTGTTAATGTTTGAAAGCGAAAGTCAATTACTAAATATGTCACTGTCCTAATATGGGGATTGAGTCTTTTGTTCCACACAGCCCAGAGTCACTCAATATCCAAATTCATTATGAGGCAATAAGTGTTTGATATGGTAAAATCTCAAAATATTAATAGTGACACCAGTCTCAACATTTGGTATTCACAATACGAACGAGCAAAAATCAAGGCAGCAATCCAAGTTGCGTGTTTTTATTGAACCACGTCAGGTTGGCTTGAAAGCCGCTGTGGTACTCCCCATTTAATCCCCTCTCCTGAGTTTCTATAGTCCACTCCTGCTGACAAGGGAGAAGCTGCGCGTGTGCCAAATCCGAAGTGAAGCACTCTGGACTAGGCCTTGGTCCAGTTGCAAAACTCCTGACAGGACCACATCAATAGGTCATTTAAAGCTGCATAGTCCGATGAAAACATCAAATTTTCAAAATGAAAACAATTACCTACATTTGATTGTACATATCTAACTGATACCCCAGTCAAACGAGGCCTGCATTCGCTTATGATCGATTCGCGACATCAAAACGTCCTCCTTGCGCCCTCCTTACGCCCTCATTGAGTGCTGTCGCCGTGAGGACGCCAACCTCCTGGTGTCCATTTCAGAAATTTTGGACGCAAGGTTGCTGCTGCTGCACCTGCAACCTCTTTGCGTCCTGTTCTGGCGGCCCCATTAAACAGTGGTTGGTGACCTGGCGGCACCCTGGTGGCACCCTGGCGCCACCCTGGCACCGCCCTGGCACCGCCAGGTCGCCAACCCTTGGGTTTGCGAGTTGGCGCCGATCTGGCGCCGCTAGGTGGTGCCAAAATATGCAATGTCGCGCTCACTGGGTGGTCGGTGCTACGGCACTGCCCCGGAGCCTCCCTGGCGCCGCCCTGGCGCCGCCCTGGTGCCACCCTGGCGCCGCCCCGGTGCTGATACGGCGCTGCCCGGCGCTGATGCGGCGACAGCCCGGTGATGGCAGGTGCCAAGCTGGCATCGATCCGGTGTCGCCCTGCCGCCGCCCTGGGGCCGCCCTGGGGCCGCCCTGGCACCGCCCTGGCGCCGACCACATATTTGAATCAATGTATCGAATGGGACGCTGGGAGGTTGGCGTCCTTTTGAGTGTAAGGAGGTTGGCGTCGAACGCGGGCTCTCATGTTGACACATAGAAGGGAATACTTAGGTAATTTAATAGAACCAGCTACTGCAGAAGCCTATCGTTTCAGAGTTTTGGCATGCTTGCCAAAATTAATTTGCCATATTTGCACTTCAAATGTCTCAAAAGTTAGTCATTTAAAATAAAAGTTACTTCAAACTAAAGTAAGGTAGATTATAATGAACAACATAATAAATATATTTATCTCAGAAAATGACAAAAACTCAAAGCCATCGGATTATGTAACTTTAATATTGTAGTAGTCTGTGCTGACCTCTCACTCGGGGGCCACATAGACAGGTAGGCGTGGATAGAGTAATTGCACCAGGGAGCCTAGATAGTGTAATGGTTAATGTGCTAGCTCCAGAATGGCAAGTGGTGTGGGTTCAAAATCTGTTATAGGTGCAATATCTCCCATTTTCATCACCTCCACAACACTGGTTGCCATGACTTGAACCCAATCAAGCCGTATATTGTATGGTTGTTGAACCTACCATGTGTATGTGTATATGTCCATGTATATAGGTGCATTGACTGTATATATGTAATGGTAAGCATTAACCAGCGTATGGGTGCAAACCATTTTAAATACTTACAATTTCAGGGGGATGATCATCGTAGTCTGCACTGACCTCTCAGGCAAGGCGGCACATAGACAGGTAAATGGGGATGGGATGATTGCATAAGGGAGCCTAGGTAGTGTAATGGGTATCACACTGGCCCCGGAATGACATGGCGTGTGGGTTCGAACGCTGCTCTAGCCACAATATTTTCATCACCCCCATGACAATATCAAAATAAATATTTAGATAAAAGCAGCCGCATAGGAAACATCTATAAATAATAAATATCAAGAGACTGTCATATGCCCAGAGTTTTTTTTAGGTGTTGTTTAACCTCGCGGGATATATTTATTATCCCAAAAATATAAAAAATATTAAACTGTGTGCAATACAGGACTTTGTGACTCAAAAATCAATTACTTTTTGCTTTAAAAAATGCTTTAAAAATCACTCAATTAAATTATATATTTTCTGCGATGATGTGCTGATAGAGTGGGTTTTTTGCCATTACGTCATCGCTTTCGGGGTTGTAGTTAGGACGGTGACGTGTTTCCAACAACAATAACCCCTACAAACCAAAATATAAAAATTACCGAGAGGGCCTAATTACCTCATTTAGTATTTTCCCATATGATTACGCACGCATTCGGGAATCCTATATCCTATGAAGAGTGTTTGTTATATTCGTAAATGCTCATACTAAATGCCAAACCAAGTAATTATAATTTAGAACAAATAACCGGTGAATACTTAGTAAATTGTGTAGCGTTTCCTTATGTAAGACCTTTGTGACTCATCTAGGAACTTAACAATTTAACTGAAAACGATCAAATCGTTGTAGATTAGATCTTTGTGGGTTTTCTTTTTTGTGATAAATAATAAATACAACAAGCAAAACTATTATTAAAACAAAATTCAAAAGATTTAAATCAAATTGGATTAGTGCTAACCAGCAGTGAAAAATTAGTGCTGTCTAGCGGTTAACACACTCCTCCGTTTTGAGCAGGGTAAATAAATTCATCACTAAAAAAAAAAAAAAAAGTGTCTGCACTGACCTCTCAGGCATGGATCCGCATAGACAGGTAGGCGTGGGTAGTATGGTGACATCAGGGAGCCTATGTGGTGTAATGGTTAGCACACTGGCCCGGAATGCAAAGAGATGTGGGTTCGAGTCCCGCTATATACACATATATATATAGAGATGTGGACTTATCGAAGGATGATGAAAATATCATGGACAAAGAAGATCACCAACAAAGAAGTTCTCAGAAAAATTAAAAATAAGAAAAGCTTGTTTGCCACTATACAGACAAAGAAACTTATTTATTTTGGCCACATCATTCGTCAGAGTTCAATATACCGTACATTGTTGGAAGGGAAGGTGAATGGCAGCAGAGGGAGAGGGAGACCAAGAACATCATGGTTTACAAATATTTCACAGTGGACAGGCTTGAATTATTCACAGTCTATCAGAACAGCACAACATCGGGACAAGTGGAGAACCATTGCATCCAACCCTCGACTAGAGGATGGAACTATTGATTGATTGATAAACCCCCAATAGCCGATGTCTACTTTTTGTGCTGGGGCGGGGGGGGGGGGGGGGGGGCTTGAACAAACAAACAAACAAAACCCCTAAAAAAATATAAACTATTTTTTTCTGATTAAATACTGTATGATAAATATACAGCATAAAAATGAATTATCAATGTAATTATTATTTACGTGACCGTTGTGGGTAATGCAAACAGTGAGAACAGCGTGCCTAGAGAAGGATTCAAACCGCCATGTCTTGCCATTCTGGGGCTGCCATCCTAACCATTAAACGACGTAGGCTCTTTTATGCAATCACCTTATATATACATGTATATATTATACATGTATATGTGCATATATATATATATACATATATATATGTATATGTACATATATATACATATATATATACATGTGTATAATGTATATATACATATATGTACATATATTTATGTAAACAACGTAGGTTCCTTTAAATTACCTTATATATACATGTATATATGATACATGTATATATACATGTATCATATACATGTATATATACATGTATATATACATGTATATGAACACTTCCAGAAGCTACTCAACGTCCCTGGTGACATAGACCACGAAGCTCTGAACAACATCCAGCAGCGCATTACCAAAACATGCCTCGATGAGATTCCAACCATGGATGAGATGGCTAGAGCAATCGCCAGCCTGAAAGATGGCAAAGCACCTGGGGGTGATGGAATTCCTGCCGAGGTATGGAAGCATGGAGGAGACAATCTGCTCAAAAGACTGCACCAACTAATCACCAATGCCTGGGAGGAGGGTTCTGTACCCCAAGCATGGAAGGATGCCAGCATTGTAACCATCTACAAGAAAGGTGATCGAACAGACTGTGGGAACTATAGAGGAATCTCTCTTCTTTCCATAGCAGGGAAGATCTTCGCCAGGATCCTACTCAACAGACTATCTATTCACATAACACCTGGTGTAGTTCCAGAGTCACAGTGTGGCTTCAGAGGTAACCGGAGCACTGTGGATATGATATTTTGTCTCCGACAGCTACAAGAAAAGTGCATTGAGCAGGACCGACCACTGTACATGGTATTTGTCGATTTCACTAAGGCATTTGATACAGTCGGGAGGACCGGGCTATGGCAGCTACTGAGGAAGTACGGATGCCCAGAGAAGTTCACAACTATGATCGAGGCTCTACATACAGGAATGATGGCGAACGTTAGTGCTGGAGGGGAAGTCTCGGAATCGTTTGCGGTTACCAATGGGGTCAAGCAAGGTTGTGTACTGGCCCCCACGCTCTTCTCCATCTTCCTATCAGCAATGCTAGACGAGGCTTTCCGAGACATGGGGGATGGCATCTATATACAGTCCAGACAGAGCGCTGACCTATTCAATGTCGCACACTTCAGAGCGAAGACCAAGACTACTCAGATACTGGTGAGAGAGCTACTATTCGCAGATGACAGTGCACTGGTTGCCCACTCTGCTGAAGAGACCCAGAAAATAGTGGACGCTTTCTCCGATGCATCAAAGAAGTTTGGCCTGAAAATTAACATCAAGAAGACAGAGGTGCTGTACCAACCCAACTCTACAAGAACCCGAGAGGAGGAGATCATGGTTGACGGAAACAAGCTGAACTCTGTTCCGGAATTCACCTATCTCGGATGCACAATATCAAGTGATGGACGCATTGATGCTGAGATACAGAGGAGGATGGCCAAGGCTAGCGCATCTTTCGGCCGACTACGCCAGAGACTCTGGAACAACCACCATGTGTCCATTCGGGTCAAAGGTAAGATCTACCGCGCAATCGTGCTATCCACCCTACTATACGGAGCCGAGGCCTGGACAGCGTACAGACAGCAGGTGAAAAAGCTGCATGCCTTCATGATGCGACATCTGCGTTCAATCATGAGGCTAACCTGGAAGGACAAAGTGACGAATAAGGAAATACTCGAACGGATGGGGCTGCCCTCTATGGAAGATCTTCTGATCAAAAAGAATCTCCGGTGGACTGGACACCTCATGAGGATGTCATCAGACAGGCTACCAAAGCAGATCCTCTATTCTCAACTGTCTTTTGGCTACAGAAAGAGAGGGCGCCCCCGTCTCCGGTTCAAAGATACCATCAAGAGAAACCTGAAGCTGAGAGACATTAAGACCGACTCATGGACACAACTCTCACAGCAGAGAGCTAAATGGAGAGCGGCAGTCAAGTAATGAAAGCAGTCTTTGTCGCATCGCGACCGACAGCATGATGATGATGATATATACATATATATATATATACATACATATATATATGTATAGGAGGAGCTACAAATAATAATAAAGGAAAGCAAGAGAGGCAATACATATATATATATACATATGTATATGTATATATATGTATACATATATGTACATATATATATATATGTAAACAACCTAGGCTCCTTTATGCAATCACCTTATATATGCATGTATATATTATACATGTATATATACATATATATACATATATATATATGTATATATATATACATATATATATAGATATATATGTATATATATGTATATATACATATATGTACATATAATATGATATATATATATGTAAACGACATAGGCTCCTTTATGCAATCACCTTATATACATATATATATATATATATATATATGTATACATACATATCTATACCTATATATGTATCTATATATACATATATATACATCTATATATATATATATATAGATATGTATATTTATATACATATATATACATATATATATACATATATATATGTATATATACATATATATCTATATGCATTATCATCATCATCATGCTGTCGGTTGCGATGCGACAAAGACTGCTTTCATTACTTGACTGCCGCTCTCCATTTAGTTCTCTGCTGTGAGAGTTGCGTCCATGAGTCGGTCTTAATGTCTCTCAGCTTCAGGTTTCTCTTGATGGTATCCTTGAACCGGAGACGAGGGCGTCTTCTCTTTCTGTAACCAGAAGACAGTTGAGAATAGAGGATCTGCTTTGGTAGCCTGTCTAATGACATCCTCATGAGGTGTCCAGTCCACCGGAGATTCTTTTTGATCAGAAGATCTTCCATAGAGGGCAGCCCCGTCCGTTCGAGTATTTCCTTATTTGTCACTTTGTCCTTCCAGGTTAGCCTCATGATTGAACGCAGATGTCGCATCATGAAGGCATGCAGCTTTTTCACCTGTCGTCTGTCCACTGTCCAGGCCTTGGCTCCGTATAGTAGGGTGGATAGCACGATTGCACGGTAGATCTTGCCTTTGACCCGAATGGACACATGGTGGTTGTTCCAGAGTCTCTGGTATAGTCGGCCGAAGGATGCGCTAGCCTTGGCCATTCTCCTCTGTATTTCAGCATCAATGCGTCCGTCACTTGATATAGTGCTTCCGAGGTAGGTGAATTCCGGAACAGAGTTCAGCTTGTTTCCGTGAACCATGATCTCCTCCTCTCGGGTATATATGTATGTATATATATGTATACATATATGTATATATATATGTATATATACATGTATATATATGTATATACATGTATATATATACATATATAAGGCTCGTTGCCTGAGATGAGAAGCCAGCACAAACTACTACAATAGCGAACATTTGCAAGACCAAAAGAACAACAAAAATAATTAAATTCTTTAAAATATTAATTTAGGTCACATGACGTCATATATGAACCGAGTTGTGTCAGAAGTCACTGAACCGGAAACGGCTTAAATGATGCCAATAAATTCTACCTGGTAAACTATACTTTTGTTAGCTTAATACAATGGCGCGCATCTTCAGGTTTGTATAGGCCTTCAATAGTTGTGCTTGTTCCAGGATAGGTTTTAAAGTTGTATAATCCGATGAAGCCATAACATTTTCAAAACCAAAGTAAATATCTAGATTTTATTCTACATATCTAACTTAGATACTGGTACACTTAGTAGACCTTTGTCGCAACATAGAAGGGAATACTCAGGCAATTTAATAGAACCTATTACTGCAGAAGCCTATGTTGTCAGAGTTTTAGCATGCTTGCCAACATTATTTTTGCCTGTTTACACTTCATATATCTCAAAAGGTACCCACTTAAAATCAAAGTTACTTCAACCTAAAGTAAGGTAGATTATAGCGATCAATATAATATATTTACCTCAATAGATGACAGACACTCAAAACCATCGGACTATGCAACTTTAATTAAACACAACATGTGAAGAAATATGGGATATTGAATGGGAACAGCTAATTTTTTTATTTTGGAAAGGGTGGTAGGAAAATCAATAATGGGTAGTAATCAGTAATATGACGGCGATGCCAGTATACTGAGTGCAATTGAAAACAAAGGCTTTACACAATTGATACGTGCCGCTATCTAGCCTGATCCTGTGCATTACTACTAATACTAGGATATATAACAAAATCTGGTTGACTCATGTGTGATATACATAGATACAGTGATCGGGTGGTTAGTCCACCACGTGACGTGGTAGCTGTAATGACGTCATAGAGGTATCGTGGAGAATAAACCAGTATCCATCAAACACCCAGCGCGTCCAGTCATTCTTGTGTTACATATACCTTTTACATGCTGTCAGAGTTAATATAACTGAGTAGGATATCCGGCTGTGGTACCAGCGCTATCACATCCCACCAGTGAGGCAGCACTATGAAGCACACGAGTGCACACTGTCACAAGTCCGCGTGCTTCAAGATGTGCCCTCAGATGTTGCTAGGGCGTAAAACCTCAAGTGCTCACTGGACTTTTCTGGTACCGCTGCAAGCCCCTGTCCTAGTACCCTACTCCTAGGCAACCGACACAAACACGGCCATAACATGGCACGCCCGCAGTCTTTGTTCAACACTCATTCCCTGGCAGCAGACACGGCAGATCGGGAGTTGGAATCCCAGTCGAGTCAAACCAATGACAGACCAGACGGGATGGCCGAATGAGTTAGAGCGTCCGTCTCCCGTGCTGGTAGATCGTGGGGTCGTGGGTTCGAGTCCCAGTCGAGTCAAACCAATGACTTTAAAATTGATACTTGTCGCTTCCTAGCCAGGTGCTCGGCATTATTAGGAAAGGGCAAGGACTGGTGTGCTCAGTGTCAGTATAATGTGACTGAGTGGGATACCAGGTCATGGTGCCGGCGGCCTGGTTTCCCAGTGGGACAGCACTATAAAGTCGCCATGAGTGCGCACTGTCACAAGTCGGTACCCATCCTGATGTTGCTGGGATGTAAAACAACAACAAACAAACAAACTTACAAAATTGATACTATTCACTTTCTAGCCTGGTGCTCTGCATTAATAGGATAGGGCAAGGACTGGTTAGCCCAGTGTCAGGATAATGTGACTGAGTGGGATATCGGGTCATGGTGCTGGCAGCCTGATCTCCCAGTGGGGCAGCACTATAAAGTCACCATGAGTGTGCACTGTCACAAGTCGGTACCCATCCCGATATAAAGTCTACGGCTCGAATCTGTGGTTGTGTAGGCAGGCTATAGTGAAATCAATACAGGCAAAAAGAGAAAGGAAGAGTAAAGAGTGAAAGAAGAGAGAGCTAAGACCTCAGGTTTATTATTTATATGGTACATGGATCCAGTATAGTATATCACCTCACCACATTCTTCCAATGAGAATCAAGCATTTCTAGCTCTACCAATGAGAAACAAGCATTTCTGGTCCCCATGGTTACAATGATCTGCCCACCACCACCATGAGGTGTGGCTCCCTTGGCCACCACCTGCCCTGAGCTGAGTGTGTGGTGATCCATGACTAACAGAGGGGGGAGGGGGTAGTGGGTAGAGCTCCAAGTGCCCCTTACCCACTATCTTACTAGCACCACAGTGTCTATTTATCAGTCAATCAAGCACCACCAGCAAATACATAAGCACATCTATGCACCTGGCCCTATATACCTGTTTCAGAAATAGAACATTTGCATTCCCCCACCAATGCATCATTATCGGAATATTTTACACTGATATGTGTTCTTAGATGTTGCCAGGATGTAAAACTCCAACAACCAACCACCCATTCCCTGGCTCTCTTCATGATGGACTGTAAAAGTCCAGCAGATATGTGAATGAATTGTGCCTTTGATGATACAAGCATGAACTTTGCCACATCGTTATAGCTAGAAAAAAGATTCACCCGGTACTTCTAGTACACGGGTGAACGACAACATAGTCTAAATATGGGCAAAAATAGCTTTAGTATGGAACATGAAGTAGAAACTGTGGTTCCATGTTCAAATGGCTACATATATTGGCACAGATTTGGTGAAATGGGAGAGAATGCAAAAAGACAAGATGGCGGCCAGAGAACGCCGTCGATTTCACTTTTAAATTGCATTAAACTATATGTTATATTATATTTTCCAACTCAAAAGTAGCGGGAATATGAAGACATCTACAAAGAATAAATGTTGCTTCTTAGATTGTGAAATTAGGCTCTCATTTCATTAACATGCTTTTTCGACCGTTTTTATATAGGGTTGGTATTCACCCGTTTACTGCGAGTACCGGGTGAATCCTTTATCTAGGCTATAGCATGCCTAAGGAACATTTCTTTTAGCTATATGGTCATCGCAAATTTTCCCCATGGCCATACTAGCAGGAGAATGGCCACCACTGGTTGCTATTTTACCAATAGTTCAGGTTCTAGACCGTTTAAGAGCTTGATTCTGATGGATATTCCTACATTTTCAAGGATGAGGAATGCAGTGGTACTATTTACAACACACTACCAACTACCTAACTACATATATTTAGCATTCAAGGAACAAGATAAGAGTAAATAACTACAATGTAATATATGTAATACATGTAATATATGTAATACATGTAATACATTTAATACATGTAATATACATAATATATGTAATACATGTAATAAATGTAATACATGTAATATATGTAATATATGTCATATATGTAATATATGTAATACAAGTAATATATGTAATACATGTAATATATGTAATACATGTAATACATGTAATATATGTAATACATGGAATATATTTAATACATGTAATACATGTAATATATGTAATACATGTAATATATGTAATGCATGTAATACATGTAATACATATATTACATGTAATACATGTAATATATGTAACATATGTAATACAAGCAATACATGTAATATATGTAATACATGTAATACATGTAATATATGTAATACATGTAATACATGTCATACATGTCATACATGTTATATATGTTATATATATTATATATGTAATACAAGTAATATATGTAATACATGTAATATATGTAATATATGTAATACATGTAATATATGCAATACATGCAATATATGTAATATATGTAATACATGTAATACATTTATTTGATGTAATATATGTAATACATGTAATATATGTAATATATGTAATACAAGTAATATATGTAATACATGTAAGATATGTAATATATGTAATACATGCAATATATGTAATATATGTAGAATATGTAATATATGTAGTATGTATATGTAATATATGTAATACATGTAATATATGCAATATAAGTAATATATGTAATACATGCAATATATGTAATATATGTAATATATGTAATACATGTAATATATGTAATACATGTAATACAAGTAATATATGTAATATATGTAATACATGCAATATATGTAATACATGTAATATACGTAATACATGTAATATATGTAGTATATGTAATATATGTAATACATGTAATACATGTAATATATGTAATATATGTTATATATGTAATACAAGTAATAAATGTAGTACATGTAATATATGTAATACATGTAATATATGTAATAAATGTAATATATGTAATACATGTAATATATGTGTAGTAGTCTGTACATGAGCCCTACTACCACGAGGTAGCAGCGGAGACTACGCCGTACACCAGCGCAGTACCACTACACTGCGCCAGGTGGTGGCACGGGTAGCCACCGGGCAGACCCCGACTGGGCTGCCCTCTACTGCGTGTGGCTGACCCCCCCCCCCCCCCCCCACACACACACCTATAGAGTCGATGTGGGATCTGGCGAGTCAGGGGGCGGGTCAGACAACTACTGATGCCGCGGAGAGCAGATGGTTCAATAAACCAGGTTTGAAGCGTACACTGATTGAATCTTGGTGTTCTTCCGTGTGTGAGCATGCGAGTGAGAGTCGGAGGGCCATGGGCCATTACATATGTTATATATGTAATATATGTAATATATGTAATATATGTAATATATGTAATATATGTAATACATGTAATACATGTATTATATGTAATACATGTAATATGTGAAATACATGTAATATATGTACTACATGTAATATATTTAATATATGTAATACATGTAATACATGTAATATATGTAATATATCTAATACATGTAATACATGTAATACAGGTAATACATTCAATATATGTAATACATGTAATACATGTAATATATGTAATACATGTAATATATGTAATACATGTAATACATGCAATATATTTAATACATGTAATACAAGTAATACAAGTAATACAAGTAATACATGTAATACAAGTAATACATGTAATACATGTAATATATGTAATACATGTAATACATGTAATATATGTAATACATGCAATATATGTAATACATGTACTACAAGTAATACATGCAATATATGTAATACATGTAATACAAGTAATACATGTAATATATGTAATACATGTAATACATGTAATATATGTAATATGTGTAATATATGTAATATATGTAATATATGCAATATATGTAATATATATAATAGATATAATATATAAAATACCCTATAAGGATTTCGTGGGAATTTGTATTATAAGGACATGATCCCCTATAAGAATATAATGAAAAGACTTAAGGCCCTGTCACATTACGGCGTATGGCAGGAGCGTATTGAAAACCTATGTCGAAAATGGGAAAAAACTGCGCGGGACGACGTACTGTGACCTTTGGTGACCTCTCGGGTGTTTTTGAGCGTATGCGAAACATATGAGGAGCGTACGAGGCGCGTATGAGAGAGTACTGTGACATTTTTTGATGGTTTTGATTGGCATGTGGAGCGTATGAGGAGCGTATGAGGAGCATATGAGGAGAGTATGCGAAGTGTATGCGGGACCTATGTTATCTCTCCTCGGTGCGCCACCTGGTGGCTCCTGGGTATATAGTGCGTCGCCTTTATATACCGAGACCATAGGTCGGACATACGCCGCCATACGCTACTCATACGCTTTGCATACTCTACGAATACGCTCCCATACGCTTCATACGCCAGAGATACGCCCGTGACGCAAGTTGAGCGTACGAGTAGCGTACGACGGCATACCCCTAGCATACGAGGAATGTATGCCGGCGTATGAGAAGCGTATGAGTAGCGTATTAACCATACGCTCCCGTAGGTCGAGATTTTTTTAGCATGCACAAAAAAATTTGGACGGACGGACGGGAGAAAGCATATGGCGGCATACAACGGCGTAAGCCGGCACATGACGGCGTATGCATAGTGTATGCATAGCATATGCATAGCGTATGCATAGCGTATGGCGGCGTATATGACGTAATGCGCCTACGCCGCCGTACGCTCCCGCAAAAAACCCTAATGTGACAGCCCCTTTAGATTACGATTCCACTGTTAGTATAATATAATATATATAAATGTGCTACATCAAAAGGAGGAAACAAGGCGGAGAGAGTTTGAAAGCTGGCCGAAGAATGACCAATATGGCGACCCGGCGGCCGAACCAGCCGTTTTGGCGCCACTGCAGGGCAGGCCCGGGCTGGTACGTAAGGCATTGATTGGACAATATTGGAATAATTAATAATTATAGAACGATAACAATAATAAGTACTTTAACTCCCGCATTTATATACGCATAATATATTATACTCCTTATAATTATATGCCATACCATTCCACGATTAATAGTTATTTGTTGGGGTTTTATGTTCTGGCAACATTTAAATTCATATCAGGATAGGTACCGACTTGTGACAGTGCGCATTCATGGCGACTTTATAGTGCTGCTACACTGAGAGACCAGTCCACTGGCATATGACCCGATATCTCACTCAGTCACATTATCATGACACTGAGCTAACCAGTCTGTGCCATTTTTTTAAGTCATTGGTTTAACTCGGCCAGGTTTCGAACCGCCGACCTTTCGCATGGGAAGCCAGCGCTCTTACCGATTTAGTCACGGCGTCCGTTGAGGAGTTAGGAGACAATATGGTTGGTTATATGACATCTAAGTCACCTTCCACAACATACCCTACTAGTGTTATAAAGCCATGTTCATACATACACGTCAAACTGGCTTAACTAAATCGAATTAACTAGTCTGGCTTAAACCGTGTGTGTGAATGCGGTGCTAAATCGATTCAGCGCTAAGTTGACTAACTATTTCACTTCATGTAAACCAGTTTGCGAGGTGGATTAGTTGAAACCGATTTAGTCTAAGTCGGCTTAAGTTGCATGTGTGAACGCAGTCCTAAATCGGTATGGACATGTAAACACAGCTTAGACATGGCGAACGGGGCGGGATGTCCAACTGGGAAGAATGCTTGCTACCCATGCGAGAGGTCTTGGGATCAATCCTACGTCCGATTCAAACCAAAGACTTATATCGTTCGTATGTGTGACTATCCTGCCAGTCAGTGGTGGATTAGCTACTACGCGGCTCCTACAGTCCTAGGCTAAGCTTTTAGTACACCCAACTAAACCACGTTTTGTATGCTCTCGGGGCCACCCTCCCTTCCGGGCCTCGAGGTTTAAGCCAACTCAGCTTAATCAAATGGTTAATCTGCCACTGGTTTGACTCGTCTGGGATTCCAACTCCCAACCTTCCTAGAGCGTAAGACCAGACGGGATGGCCGAATGAGTTAGAGCGTCCGTCTCCCGTGTTGGTAGATCGTGGGGTCGTGGGGTCGAACCCTGGTCGAGTCAAACCAATGACTTAAATATTGATACTTGTCGCTTCCTAGCCTGGCGCTCGACATTATTAGGATAGGACAATGACTGGTTGGCTCAGTATCAGGATAATGTGACTGAGTGGGATATCAGGTTATGCTTGTGGCGGCCTGGTCCTCCAGTGGGGCAGCACTATAAAGTCACCATGAGTGCGCACTGTCACAAGTCGGTACCCATCCTGATATGACCTTAGATGTTGCTAGGACGTAAAACAACAACAAACAGACAAATCCTGGAGTGTAAACTCCAAACAAACCAACAAGTGTCGTATTCCCAGAACCTTCAGGTGTGTCAATGCAGGAACCTAATGGATATAGAATCTTTAAACCTTTTCTTCATCCACTGTAATCAAGTTTCATGGAAATTGTAACTGTATATATAATGAGGATGTTGAAATAAACTTGATTGAATTGAATTGAAAAACCTAATTAACAGATGCAATGCACACTCACCATCGTTCTTTTTTTTCAGAGCGAACACAATATCACTTATGCTCGTCAGCAAAGGCTTCTTCCTAACAGCTTCTCCCCAACGTTTCAGAACAGGCGGGTCCTTTTCCATTTCGGTCTTCTTGGCAGACGACATTGCAACAACTTCGCTGGTGACGTGGTGGCGTTCTGATCTTGAACAGATATGTGGTTGAAGTAAGGCGCAAGCCTCTTTACACTAGACCGCTCCCCATAAGCTTAGCTGGCATGATATATATATATATATATATATATATATATATATATATATATATACGTACAGTAAAACCTCTCTAACTGACCACCTCCACAGATCGACCACTCTCCTATATCGATCGCTTTATTTGGGTCCCAAACGACCACCAATACAGTACAATTGTAATGAGAAAAAAACACTCCCTAATATGACCACCTCCCTAAATGGACCATTTAAAGTCGGCCCTATGGTCGGTCAATTTAGATAGGTTTTACTCTGTGTGTATATATATATATATATATATATATATATATATATATATATATATGCATGCAATAATAAATCTATCAGTGTCTATGGCAAATTTAACGGCTTGCTATTTTAACTATCATTCATACATTATAAATAGTTGTCTATTTTTGGGTCTGGTTTTTACTGTTCATCGAGCATTAATATTGCGACTTTACACATATAATTGGTTCCGGTGTTTTTTTGTTTGCAGTGCATCATCATTTTTGGGAAATATGACTAGATACTAGTATATGGCTCTGTATAAATCATTGTCTAAATATGTTGGTGGAGCATGGTTTGTAAACTGTTAATAAAACTCCCTCATACGCACATGCATTCATGAGACACATCCACCGGGTGCGCTTCGCCTAATCGGTAGAGCGCGAGCCTCGCGTGCGGAAGGTCGGGAGTTCGGTTCCCGGTCGAGTCAAACCAATGACTTTAAAATTGATACTTGTCGCTTCCTAGCCTGGCACTCGGCATTAATAGGATAGGGCAAGCACTGATTAGCTCAGTGTCTGGATAATGTGACTGAGTGGGATATCAGGTTATAGTGCCAGTGGGCATGATTTCCCAGTGGGACAACACTATAAAGTCACCATGAGTGTGCACTGGCACAAGTCGGTGCCCGTTCTGATATTACCTTAGATGTTGCTAGGATATGAAACAACAACAAACAAACTTAGACGCATGCACAGACACGATTGCGTCTGCATAAGGCAAGGACTAATACATATCTATTATTTGGCAAGGGATGTTCATCAAGTGAGTCACACTTAGTTAGATTATTCTTCAAGACTGTAATCTAGATAATTGTTTTGGGTTTGAAAATGTGCTGTTCATCGGACTATGTAGCTTTAAAATTGCATAATTTTATTAAAACATCAAAATAATTACTTAGATTTGACCATCATCACCCCTCTCCCAATAGACTAACTACATCACGGTTCCAGCGGCGCAGTGCATTGTGGGATGCATCAGAGCAAAACAAACCCATGAGAAGCACATGGCACATGCTAATACACTGGGTGCAGCTATGAAATGTGCTAGTTTCAGCTCATCTCAGCTCTTGTTTGAAACATAGAATACCAACTAAAAAAATTTATAATAAATTAAGATATTAATCTTTTATCCAGCATTGCATTTACATCAATATAATCAGGACATCTTATGCCATGTGCATTTAGATTTAGACAAATCTGGGCACTCAGACTATTGTTAGAGGCATAGATAGAGTCAGTTTTACTTATTTTATTCATGTTTTTATTTATATCCTATGGTTAATGACATATGTAGAACATAGAAAATGAGTAGGGTTAATCAGATATTGGTTATATATTTCTTTGAAACAAGTTTTTGTTGACACATTTGACAAATTAATATTTAGAACAAGAATTACTTATGGCTAATCAATGGTGATGTAACATCAGCCTGTAAAGTGACTTAAATTGTATGTTTCTTAGCTCAAAATGCTTAATTATGGAGAGTTGTGTCTTAAACATATTCATTATATTATTATATTGCATCCTTCCGTCCATGTTTGTGCCAAATTGTTATGTATTTTTATTAATTTTGAATAAAATCGAAGTTTTGCCCTATGTGTATCGGCAAACTCAATGGCTGTACGCCTTTGCTTTGCTCCCAACGCTGTTTTCAGCGCATGCGCAGTCGGAACCGTGATGTAGTCTATATACATGTTGCCCTTAAAACGGTATCATCCAATGAAAGCATCACATTTTCGGAACCAAATCACTGACTTAGATTTAATCCTGCATATCTCACTTAGAATTAGGTACTGATGCACTTACTGTACATGTTTTTCTTTCCAGTTTGGTGCCCTTGTCCTACAACGTTGCTTAAAGTTGCATAGTCCGATGGTTTTGAGTTTCTGGCATTTTTTTTAGATTAATATATTAATTTGATTATTATAATAAACCTTACTTTAAGTTGAAGTAACTTTTATTTTTAATTGCCAACCTTTGAGATATTTGAAGCGTAAACATGTAAAGATTTGTTTTGGCAAGAATGCCCAAACTCTAACACGATAGGCTTCTGCAGTAACAGGTTCTATTAAATTGACTCAGTATTCCCTTCTATGTGGCAATAAATGCTTCATAAGTGCACCAGTATCTACATTAGGTATGTAGAATCAAGTCTAGATAATTGTTTTGATTTTGAAAATTGGATGCTTCATCGGACTATGCAACTTTAAAATTGCATAATCTTATGAAAACATCAAAATACTTATCCAGATTTGACCCTAAATATCCAACTTAGAAATTGGTGCACTTATTAAACATCTATTGTGGCTTGGTGTTCATGTCCGAGGTTGCTAGGCTTTGAAATGAGCAAACAAATGTCTAGCATTTCAGTGTGCACACCAAAATTAATGTTGCGTTTTTCATTTCAAATATCTGCAAAGTTAACCATTTAAAATAAAAGTTAATTCAAGCTAAAGGAAAGTAGATCATAATTATCAGGCTAACATATTTGGTTTTAAAATATGATAGAAACAATTTTTTTAAACCATCAAATTATACAATCATGTTAACTTTAAGCTATTCAGTTATTAATATATTAAGAAAAACTTTATATTGTGCACTATATCGGCCACAAGCGTTCTGAATTATACAACACTGACACAATCACCCATACACCAATCCTCAAACTACTTTTTTTTTGTAAACGCACTCCCAGCACCAGCATCAGGTATTAGGTGTAATATATGCTAATGAGATGCATATTGGGATCCAGGTATTGAGAGAGAACCATGGAATATGTTAAAGAGATGACGTCATGGAAAGTTTAGCCGGTGGTTCAGAGCACTGGACGGTGAATAAAGCATTCAGTATCCAGAAGTCAAAGTGTTCAGACTTTGTACTTTTACATGGTGTCAGATGAGGAAATGCTGCCCGTGAATACACTGCCGGGTCTGTGGCCGCCAGGTCCGCTTGTCCTCAGCAACAATGCGAGATCAAACTGGAAAACATGGATCAGAGCTTATGACATATACGCCACAGCAGCAGGTGTCATCATGAAGACAGAACGAGTGCAATGCTGCATCTTTTTTCATGTCACTGGCGAAGAAGCGCAAAAGGTTTTCGCCAATATGTCCATCGCGCTCAAGACAAGATCGGACCACTCACAGAAGCATTCCAGACATATTGTATAGGCAAGTGCAGTTTGATAATCATAAGATACAAGTTTAATTCGCATAATTAAGCTACGGAAACTATGGCCACATACATTATGGCGCTGAGAGACAAAGTGAAGGCTTGTGAATACAGAACAGTTGAGGAATCGCTGTTATGCAATCAGTTGGTGGCTGGTATTAAGAATGTTAATCTGCGTAATAAATTGCTGCAAACCGCTGATTTAACTCTTGAGAAGTGTGTTAGCATGTGTAAAATGAGTGAGTTCAGTTCGGATCTGTTGGAGGACACCAAATCAGATGTTGAAGTTAAGGAAATAGATTTTCTTAATAAATATGCTACTGCGCGTACCGTTGCACCGGTGGTCTGGCCGTCTGCACCGCCATCTTGGAAATCGCCATCTTGGAATTCTGGTGGCACTGGTGCAGGAGAGTTCAAGATCCGCTGTCAAAACTGCGGATATGAACACCGCCGGGGAGTCTGCCCAGCGAAAGGCAATGCTTGCATAGCCTGCAAGAAGATCGGGCACTTCGGTAAGGTCTGCCAGAGCAGACTGGGCAGAGTCAACGAATTGACCGTGGAAGAGCCCGACCCTCACAATGCTGAGCAAGACCCGGCTCTGGTGGAGGTCAATGTTTTGACAACGGATCTATTCGTCGGTGCTGTCAACCACGGTGCCAAGCAAGATGCCAAACTCTGGTATGCGACGTCCAGGTGAACGGTCGTCCTGTCAAGGTCAAGCTCAACACCGGGTCGGAGGCAAACGTGCTTCCGAGGAGCATCTTCGACAGAATCACGCCGGGGCGGCTGGCGAACACCCAGTGTTCGTTGTTGACGTTCTCGAGGCATCGGATCACTCCCGACGGTGAGGCGTCGATCGAGGTCAATGGCAGAAACTTCAAATTGCAAGTGGTGTGGAACTGTCAGCCTATTTTGGGGAAACGGGCTTGTGTGACATTGAACTTGTTGGCGCATGTTGACGAGGCGAGAATTGTTTGTTTTTTATTCAACCATCGCCTTTACATATAATGTAAAGGCATACAATCAGTTAGGTGTCAATAGACACTTATTAATTTTTAAAAGCCCAAAATCATATAATTAAATCAAATAGATGAAAGAATTAATTAATAAAAATTGTTTTAATGAACTATATGAGGTGGTACAGACCAGCTGCCCTAAAAAAAGCTAAAATGTCTTCCTGATTAACTTTGGTAAATAGGTTGTGTATGCTGCTTGCAGTGTAAGATTGTTGGCGCAGTGCCATAAAATCAACACAGTTTAGTCAAATGTGCTTGACTGTCAGTGGGGACTGACATCCAATACATTCAGGGGGAGGGTCTCCCTTGAGCAGGAAAACATGTTAGCCACGAGTGGCCAATACGGCAGCGGCTAAGGACCACTTGGTCCCTCTGACCTCCAACCGAGTCAGGGAACATGTTATAGAGGAACAGTGTTCAGATTATAAGGGCGCCTGAAGGGAGGCAGCCCGAACCAGGCGGGCAGGCACAAAGTGTGCCAGCGGTGCAGTCGAATGTAAACAATGCGGCTAATCTAACTAGGTCAGGTCAGGTGAGTAGACCGGCGAGCAGGTTAGACCTATAACTTAGTCAGTCGCAAACTATCAGCACACACGAACACATGTGCATATTAGTTAAGGATTGTTTATTTTCAGATTCATTTTGTGTATTTATATTCTGTCAATATGGACAATGTGTCATTGTGGAGGCTAAGCAGCTGAACAGTTCAAAGGACTTCAGTGCCACAGTGTGCTCGGACATTCGCTAAACCTGTAAGTACCTGTATATTTTATTGTATTTTCGTGTGCTAAACATGTAAACTCGGTATCTGTGGTGATTTTGAAACATTTTATGTCTCAGAAATACTTCGAAGGGGGGATGTAATATATGCTAATGAGATGGATAATGGGATCCAGGCATTGAGAGAGAACAAAGGAATATGTTAATGAGATGATGCCATGGAAAGTTTAGCCGGTGGTTCAGAGCCCTGGATGGTGAATAAAGCATTCAGTATCCAGAAGTCAAAGTGTTCAGACGTTGTACTTTTAGATTAGGTAGATGAAAACTGATTTGTAATATTTACCATGCTCTGCGATATATATATATATATATATATATTTATAATTTAAATTGAATTAAGAATACGAATTTTAACAAAACAATGTAACACAATTATGTGTATGCCTATCTGTAAATTGAGGAAAATTAAAATAGTTATCTGATGACAAATCTACCCAAAGACATGATGAAATGTGCATGTTAACGTAACATGTTTAATTCACGGGTGGAGGCAGGGGAGGGGTGGGGGCCCCCCAGGAACACCCCGACCAGACTCCACCTACCTAATATGAACAAACTAACCCGACCTCAGTGGCGCCACCTACCAGGAGCGGGGAACCACCCTGCCCGGTTACAGGAGGAACCGAATCGAAACTCCGCCAAAACATCACGTGACCGGATTCGAACCTAACCGCCTCCACGGCCAAAACTCCTCCAGCAGCCGACTGGACTACACCACGACCATTTCCTTCTCCTCTTGAAACGCAACGCCATACAATGAGACATGCCGACGCCATGCAAATCGGCCCGAAATGCAGCAAAGAAGAGCAGCAATCCCCCGAGAGGACGAGGGTGCCCCAGGACCAAAAATACGGAGCATAACAATAATGCTCAGGAAACGGCGACTGCGCCCAAGGACATACAACAGCCACTGTCACAACCGCTGTCACAGCCAGCACCAAGTGGGAGCGGGCTCGGTCACGGGATACTGGAGGCCATACAGGCCCTCATGACTAACCAGATCAAGGATCTAAAAACGGACCTAAAATCGGATTTACTAGCCACCGTGGAAGCAAGGCTCACTACTACCGTGGATCTCAGGACATGGACGCAGCCGCCCCAGTACGCACCGACACGTGACGCGATGAGCACCGCTGTCATGGGTGGAGCACTCAACCAGGTCAGACCGGCCCCAGCCCAACTGCCACTCCAGCCGGCCGCAACGGTCACCGGACTGGACACCAGCCTCCACCAACGCCCGCCCCCACCTCCGGTACACGCCGTCACATACAACGCGACCCACTTTGATGATGCCTACACAGAGGACTGGGACATAATGTCGGGGTACGGACAATATGTGACACACCGACCGGGCGGAGGCGATCAACGACATGCTCGCAGCGGCAGGATCAGCGCTCGGCCATGAACGAGGAAAACCAAAATTCTTACCACACCTGTATGTTATCCGTGGATCTAAGCGCGAGAAAGTGGGCTTGGGCGAGGCGACATGGCCCAAGTACTGTGCTGCATTATTTAGGATCGGAAAGGATGCGGCGGTTCCCCAAGCATGGAAAGCCCCCATGCTGGAGCACCATCACCAGCTGGTAACGATGGCGTCACTCGGGGACTGGAACACGTGCAGGCTATGGTCGGAGCACATGTTCGATATGATCGATGACGGTCGGCTCCCGCATGGCTGGGCCGACCAGTACGCAATAAAGGATGTACGGAGGGACGCCTGCACCATCGGCACACGCCTTCCCACAAAACAAAACTCCCGCCCAGCCACCACCAGGGCAAAAACAAACAACTACACCTCCAGCGCAAACGCTGAAGCCAAGCCCGAGTTCAATAAAGAGACCGACCCAGATAGCACACAGCCGTCGGGCCGACGTCGGCTATTGGTCGCACCGTCGCAATCGACTTTCCACCATCGGGCCGCCGTCGGGCCACCGGTGGATTTCCGACGTTGGGAATCAATCCCTTTCCGCTTTTGAGCCACCGTCGGGCCACCGTTGGGCCGCCGGTGGTGTTCCGACGTTAGGGTTCAATCCCTTTCCAATTTTGAGTCACCGTCGGGCCATCGTCGGCCCGACGGCGGTGTTCCGACGTTAGGGTTCAATCCAAATTTCCACTTTTGAGCCGTCGGGCCGACGGAGGCCCGACGGTGGTGTCCCGACCTTAGGTTTCAAACCTTTTCCACTTTTGAGCCACCGTCGGGCCTCCGTCGGGCCGCCAGTGGTGTTCCGACGTTAGGGTTCAATGCCTTTCCACTTTTGATTCACCGTCGGGCCATCGTCGGCCCGACGGTGGTGGGCCGCCGCAGGTTTGCATTCATTTTCCACACTTGGTATACCGTCGGGCCATCGTCGCCCCGACGGTGGTGGTCCGCGCATGCGCAGTTCTTTAAATTTGGATTTCGGCTCGAGTCGCCAGCGGAACACGTGCGATTGTTGATCAGTGTTCTTTTTCTACCAATAACTCCAGAAATCCCAGGAATTTTAAGGAATCATTTACCAGGTTTGTTTATTAATATGTTTAGATTATTTTATAAAAGTTTTGTAATTTATTACGAATTATTAATGGAATTATTCGTGTTAATTCGATTTGAATTATCCGATACGGTTGTTTACTTCGAATCGCCACCGGAACACGTGCGATTGTTGATCAGTGTTCTTTTTCTACCAGTAACTCCAGAAATCCCAGGAATTTTAAGGAATCATTTACCAGGTTTGTTTATTAATATGTTTAGATTATTTTGTAAAAGTTTTGTAATTTATTACGAAGTATTAATGGAATTATTCGTGTTAATACGATTTGAATTACCCTGTATGGAATTTTGACGAAGGACCGCCATCTTGTTTTTTTCCGAGAAGACACTGTCACTATAGTGTCAATACGTACAGACTATATTAAATTTATATGGTATGGGTTCTCGATTTCTATTAATTTTGAATAAAACTAATATTTTTACGGTGACAGTGTCTTCTCGGCTCGTCGGCCCGACGGCGTTTGTCGCCGTCGCCCCGACGGCGGCAGTCGCCGTCGGGGCGACGGTGGGAGGTTGGACAAAACAACGTCGGCCCGACGGCGTTTGTCGCCGTCGCCCCGACGGCGGCAGCCGCTGTCGCCCCGACGGCGTCGGCCCGACGGCAGCTGCCGACGTCGGGCCGACGGCGGCAGCCGCCGTCGGGGCGACGGCGGGAGGTTGCACAAAACAACGTCGGCCCGACGGCATTTTCCACCGGACTGGACGGGCAACGCCCACTATAACAACAGGAAACGCCCCCGCTGCGACTGCACCCGACACTGCAGTGCCTGCGGCTCCCACTGCCAACACCCCAACCGCAGAGTCCACATATGCGCTTGGTGTGCAGATAAATACCACTGATCAAATAGCCATCAGGAGCGGGCCTGCATGAATAAGAAGCGGTTCATGGACAGGAAAACCACCTCATCCACTGACAACACGAGTCAGCAAACTGCCCAGAGTTTTTGCTGAGTGGCTCCCCCCACCCCACCATCATGCAGACGAGGAGCCACACAACCACCAGACCACCAGCAACGGACAACGCATGGTACGTCATAACCCTAACACCGGCCCTGGCACATGGCACTTATTCAGTGAGTAAGGGACCGGCTGGAGGAAACGCACCCCTGACCCAAAGATAGTATATTGTGACTGTAAGAGTGATGACGAATGTGTTAATTGTGATGGTGGCACTGGTGTTATTTGTGATAGCGGCGCTGGTGACGTCACCGAGGGCCATGCCCACGGCGACGCTGGCACCCCAAGCGGCCCCACTCCCTCACAGACAACCAACCGACCCAGCCAAACTGTGACCTCATGACATATCTGACTGCAGCGACTGTAATAAAGGTCCTGACGACACTGATGGCGGTAGCGGCAGCGACAGCAGCCTGAACGGAGACACACCCACAATCACCCACGGGAATAGCCATGACACAGCATGCAGTGCATGTGATGCAATGAACTATGGATGTGTATGCCCCAATGTTTTGGGATCTGGCCTACCCCCTCAGTCGACATCAGGAACTGCGTCTGTGCTGACATATCAGACTGTAGTGATTGCAACGCAGTAAGTAATGTCTCCACCGACGGTGATGATGGCCCCACCACCCGGCCCCAGTCGGCGGGCAGCAGTCGAGGGGGGCCATGACAATAATAACACCGATACGGACTGGACGGGCAACGCCCACTATAACAACAGGAAACGCCCCCGCTGCGACTGCACCCGACACTGCAGTGCCTACTGCCCGGGCAACAGCCTCAGCCTCCTCCGCATGATGACAGGTGGCGCCACTGGCAGGGACACCGGAAACACCCATGGCAACCACCAGGCAGGCGGTGACCGGTGGCATCCAGGCTTAACATCCCACAGTGGAGAATGCTGGCCTAATACCACGACCGCGAGATAGTAGACTACCTAGAGTACGGCTGGCCGGTCGACTATGTCGCCGACACGCCCCCTAAACCGACAGCAAGGAACCACACAAATGAGCCTGCTCACCTGGAAGCAATACGGAGATACGTCGAGACTGAGAGGGGACACGGAGCCCTCCTCGGACCCTTCAACAAGCCCCCCTTCCACCCATGGTTCTTTTGTGTATGTCATAGGTGGCGTGCGTCGCGTGGGCGGCAAGTACAAGCGGACGGCATGCGGTTCTCAATGGGAAATAGCGAACACACTGGACGTGGACGGCATGCGGCAAAAAAGCTATGCATATATATTTACTCGACTTGACTTTACCCGACCTGACTTTACCTGACCTCACTCTACCCAACCTCACTTTACCCGACCTGACTCTACCCGACCTCACTTTACCCAACCTCACTTTACCCGACCTCACTTTACCCGACCTCACTTTACCCGACCTGACCTCACTCTACCCGACTTCACTCTACCCGACCTCACTCTACCCGACCTCACTCTACCCAACCTCACTCTACCCTACCTCACTCTACCCAACCTCACCCTACACAACCTCACTGTACGTCAATTCTTGTAAAGTCAAGTCATGTAAAGTCAAGTCGGGTAAAGTCAAGTCGGGTAAAGTCAAGTCGGGTAAAGTCAGGTCGGGTAAACTCGAGTCGTGTAAAGTCAAGTCGTGTAAAGTCAAGTTGGGTAAAGTCAAGTTGGGTAAAGTCAAGTTGGGTAAAGTCAAGTTGGTTAAAGTCAAGTCGGGTAAAGTCAAGTCGGGTAAAGTCAAATCGGGAAAAGTCGGGCAAAGTCAGGCAAGTCGGCAAAGTCAGTCAAAAACCAAGCGGTACCACGCATCAAGCGGCAAAAATTGCTCCAAAAGCGATCCTATCCTGCCGCATGACGCCCGCGCGAGAACAGCTCGCGCCAGTGTGTTTGGCTTCTCTTTGTTACATACATTTCGATGTTTGCCTCGTGACGTCCGCGCGAGAACCGCTTGATGTCCACGTCCAGTGTGTTCGCAGCTTTAAAAGGCAGTCATGGTTCTTTGTCTGCAAATCTCACTTTCTTTCTTTTCACTGCCCAGTTGTTTTTTTTCTCTCCCGGGCTTCCTCTCCCCTTGATCAAGGGAGTTGGTTCGCTTGGTTGGGGGGGGGGCCTTTCCTTTTTTACTTTCTTCCTCCTCCCCCCCCTCCTCCCCCCCCCCCCTCCCCCCACGCCTCATGACGTCCAGGCACAAGTTCTTGGTTCAACCACTGGACCACACTATCGGCAGCCAGTACCTGTGCAAATCAAGTTTGGGCTCCTCATCTGGTTAAGGACACCTAAACTACAAACATTGTCATATCATCGTCTCAGGGGAGATATGATAGAGACTAAGATTATTACCGGAGTCTATGACAATGATGTCATAACAGGTTTGTTCAACCTGAGAACAGACAGTAACACCAGAGGCCAGCGTCATAAGACCTTCAAGGATATGCCCAGACTTGAGGTCAGGAAACACTCATTTTTCTTTCGAATGAAAGAGACATGGAACAGTCTTCAAGACCAAGTGGTTGAAGCACCAATGGTAGAAAGTATTTCAGAGAAGGCTGGATAGACATTGGAGAGGACACCCACAATTATATGACTTCAGGGCTCCATTGATCTTCATATGTGTGCAAAAAAATCTTTCTTTTTTACCATAACGAGCTGGCATTAGAGGCCCAATAGGGCATAAATCAGCCAGAAGCGGATCTGTAAGTTAATCTATAAGTTAATTTTGCCAGTCTTTTAAGTCGCTGCAACCAGCAGCAGCAGTACTGTCACAAGTCGCTACTCGTTCTGATATGATTTTAGCTGTTGATACGACAGGGGTATGTGGTGGGGGTGTAGGGTGTGTGGTGAGTTGGTGTAGGGGTGTGTGGTGTGGTGGGTGTCGTTGGGGTGTAGGTGTGTATGGTGGGTGGGTGGTGGGGGTGTATGTTTGTGTGCTGGGAGTGTTGTGGCGGTGTAGGGGTGTGGTGAGGATTTTAGTGTGGGTGGTGGCGGTGTATGGGGATGTAGGGGTGTGTGGTAGGGGTGTGTGGTGAGTGTGTATGGTGGGGGTGGGTGTGGTGGGGTGTATTGGTGTAGTGGGATGTATGGGTGTGGTCGGGGCTTAGGGATGTGGTGGGGGTGTAGGTGTGTGTGGTGGGGGTTGACGGTGTGTGTGGTGGGGGTGTAGGTGGTTTGGGTGGAGGTGTAGGGGTGTCTTGCAGAGCGGCACCTCACAAGCTTTAGCATCCCTAAACCCCCAGCATACACCTACACCCCCACCACATCCCTAAACCCCTACAACACACACATATACCCCCAGTACCCCTTTCACCCCCTTACACACCTAAACCCCCACCACAAACTTACACCATCACCATACACCTACACACCCTCAGCACAGACATACCTAGGCCCTCAACCACACACACCTACTGCTTGTGACCGCTTGCTACCACAAAAAGGTTGGTTGCAAAGAGGTCACATCACAAGTGGTAGTAAATGCTGACCTCCTAGCGACCATTTTGGTCACAAGGTTGCAGCTACTGCACTAAAAAGGTCAAATCTCTTAACAGGTTATTATGCCGAACTATATAAACAGAAGAGGGTCACTATGGCCGTAATCGATTAACACGACCCGGGCGACTCGGGTCACCCGAGTCGTCAGAATTTCAAATCGGACACCGCAAGTGGAGTTGAGAAATATACATGCCGTGTGCAAAAAGATCCGACCCCAGTAACCCACCTCTTGGCTGGGGTTTGCCAGGAGTGATGACGTCACATCTGGGCTGGTACCTGTACACCTACCGGTACAACTCCTCCGTGTTGTTTTAATACTTTTTTTTTTGCTGTATTTCTAGCGGTTATTGGAAAATAATATTAAGTTTCAGATTAAGCCAACATTTTGTCCACCCCGAGTGTATTCGTTTATTCAACCCGAGTCTGTAGGATGTGCACATGCGCCAAAAAGTGGCTCGGGTGACCCGAGTTGATCAATCAATTATGCCCTTTAAGTATGTCCTGACAGAGGTTTTCAATCTGGAAGTGTTGATCGTTGCCCACAGATGCCACCTGGTGGAAACACCATTAACTAATATCCAGTGTCCAGCGTTTGTACGAGGGGGGAGCTTCTAGTACTACAGTTGTAAACCAGGTGGCGCCACTACATTATCACAAACAGATGCTCCTCCTAATAGTCAGGGAGCCAACTCACATAGGTGTGAAAGTGCGTACTAATGCAATTTTATTGCTGATTGTGCTAGATAGGGTTATTGGTAGTGAGCATCAAGAGGGTGCCACTCTGGCACCCTTGAGCAATTTTTTTTATAGGCCGTTTTTGATATGATGTCATATTGGATCAAACCGGCATTTTTTGCGGCATTAGGGGGTAGTGTTCGTATATCAGCTATAGTATCAGTTCTAACTTAGCACTACATATAGTATACCAGAAGAAAGGATATTGAAGTACCGTTCTCATGGTGTAAAAATTATCATTGTAGAGCAAATATACATGCCACAGTATACATTCACAAGCAATTGTCATCGACAACTGAAACTGAAAAATATTGCGAAATACTCATTTCAGTGTGATATTTTTGCTATTAAAATAATAATAAATGTAGTGTAGTTGTACCTCAAATATGTATCAAATTGGAATAAGCAAGTCCCAATCCTATTTATACATTTAATGAAAACAATATTAAACAAAGCAATTGATGGATACATAAGTAAACCAAACTAAATCCGGAATAAGATCTGACATATGCAGAGATACACTTTTCATAAGATCAATTTGAAATATGTCAAATGGCTTTTAACTACATTGTAGTATTTCTTTGGGAAATAGTACATAAACCAATATAACAAACAGACATGGTGTATTGTCTTATTCATTTAAGTTGCCATACATATCATACATAAAGTGTTTGTGACATGTCATTTCAGATGATTCAGGTTTCAGGATCCAATCCATCAGTCCTCTGCGGTTTCCTCATCATCGTCCTCGTCATTCTCGTCGCCATCCATGAATGGGGCAGATTCATGTTTTGTGTGTTCGTTCGAGCATCCCTCATCTGCTCCGCGTTTACAGTACGTCTTGCAGGAAAGCCTGCCTGCCCAACAGCTGCACTTGAGGCTCCCACATGGCATGCTCGATTTGCAACCACATGCCACAAATTGCATGAGGGATGGTGGGGCAGCAGTGGAAGTGCCATTGACAGGGCAAAGAAGGGTTTTGTTCAACTCCCATCCATACTGACTAACATCAGATCTGGTCGGTGTAGCTGGTCTGCCACTCGCCATGTTAGTACCTGGATATGGGTTCTCTTGATGTGCTGTAGTGCAGCTTCGCTCATTGGAGGAAGGCTCTTAATCTTTGGTGGATCCTTCTTTTTGCTGAAGAGTAGATATCTCAGCCCATCTAGTGATATGCTTGCAGAAATAATGTTTTTTATTCGCTGTTCCTTTCCAGTAACGAGGGTTCCCTCCGGATTGTTGCAGCCTGGGAAGAAACATTTTGCTGTGGATTCCATCGTTCACGTCGGGTATCATCAATGATGGCTCACAGGTTCAACCTAGGACTATATAAATGGCTGTTTATATAGTTTGGAAATGAATATAATGGTCAAAACACCACTTCCATGCCTTGTTTTACAGAGTAGTAATATTTGTGTATAAATAACATCTGCAAACACAATAATGTCATAAGTCTTTGAAAGTATCCAAGTTTAACGATACTTTGAACATTTTCGGTTTTGTTGATTGACATGTCCTGAATACTTTGACAGACGACCAGGCATTGTTAAAATTGTTTTAGATGGGAATTTTATCTGAATAGCAGCTTCACACCTATACATTAATTAAATAGCCATGAATGAGACGAATAAATTGTCTGAAAGTGACATATTATTTTCTTTATTATCAGGATTAGTTTTTCCACAAAAAAATGTACATTTTGATTACCGTGAGTTGGCAGTAATAATTCCTTTTGAGCCTTTCTGTATTTACACATTCGTATCATACATAGAAGTTTTATACATCAGGAGAAAGGTACTTCAATATTCTTTCTTTTGGTATAATATATGTAGTGCTAAGTGAATTAGAAATGATACTACAGCTGATATATTAAGACTACCCCCTAATGTCGAACGGCACAAAAATGCTGGTTTGATCCAATATGACATCATATCAAAAACAGCTTATACAAAAAATTGCTCAAGGGTGCAAGAGTGGCACCTCCTGATTCTCAAAATATAGGTATATGGCTATCACAATCTGCAATAAAATTGCATTAGTACGCACTTTCACACCTATGGCTGTTTTGGGCCTTTGGCCCCCTGACTATAAGTGAAAATGTGGGGAATAATGAAAGCACTTTGGGACAATTGCAAAATCAAATCGACCTGAGCCTGGAGGATATCGTTTGACTAATCTTTTATAACATAGTTCTTACCGTCAGCAAAACATTTGCAAGCCAATAAAAGTGACTCATTTGCTTGACAGTGAGAGCCAGGAATTCCAGTCAGTGAATGAATATAATTTGTATACAGTATATGGATGAGCCAGTAATAGGTGATAAGAGAACACAACTAGTTACACTTTAGTAGGTCATTCCTCATCGCGTGGCCTTTGCGAGATGTGAATCTGAGCCACAACAGGAGTTTTGGCAAGCTTGCCGAAATTATTTTGGATTCTTTTAGCTCAAATTGCTCTAAAATTAGCCATTGCTCATCAAAATGATTCCGGAATAATGAATATTAGATTATTATGGTCAACCTGGTATATATTTATCTATGAAAAGAAATGAGTCAAAATTTCGAAAGCCATCGGACTATGCAACTTTAAACAAAGAGAACGAAACTGATGCTTCTATTTCATTTTATTATTATGACTATTGTTATTATTATTACTGTTATTATTACTACTATTATTACTACAACTATTATTAGCATTCGGTTATTATTTACCATGGAGTCGTGGGTTCGAACCCTGGTCGAGTCAAACCAATGGCTTAAAAATTGATAATTGTCACTTCCTAGCCAGGCGCTCGGCATTATTAGGATAGGGCAAGGACTGGTGTGCTCAGTGTCAGGATAATGTGACTGAGTGGGATATTTTTTATTTTTTTTTTTTTGTAAATATAGTTTATTCATTGAATAAAGTCTTTTGTCAGCGCCGTGGCACTGGTCTTCCAGCCATGTGACAATACAGTTATTTACAATATATGCAGCTAGCCCAAATCAGCTGAACTAACAATATCAAACATTCAAAGGCTTACCATATGGTATAGTTTGACAATTCACATACAAAAATAGCAGTTATATGTTGTATTCCTACACACTTGATACATACATGTGTATTGATTAGACCTTTACATTACGGAGTGGTTAGGTACATAGTTTTCCTTCATAGGTTTGTATGCCTACTATGTTGTGAATTGCAAAACTATCATGTTGTTGGAGTTAACATTTTGAGATGGAGTGAGTGTTAGTAGAATAGTTTGTTTATTCTGTTAGATAGAGTGTGGTTAGCTTATAGGGTTATGCTTAAAAGGTTAATACCTCAGGTGTTTTTTTTTACTACATGAAGTAGTTTGAGTAAGTAGGTTGTTAGTAATGATGGGATAAACAATGCTTGGAGGATTGTATGTTTCAGTCATTTATCAGGTCATGGTGCTGGTGGCCTGGTCTCCCAGTGGGGCAGCACTATAAAGTCACCATGAGTGCGCACTGTCACAAGTCAGTACCCGTCCTGATATGACCTTAGATGTTGTTAGGCTGTAAAACAACAACACACAAAACAAACAATATTGTTTGAAAGATAAGATCGAAATACTAAAGAATTGATAGTTATATGAACACAATGAAACAACAAAAGATGCGACCATTCACATATTTAATTCCGTATTCCTCTTACAGGTATCCATTGCAAGCACTCTGACATGTTATTTACACTTAAATTTTGCAATCGGTACATAAACACATATATTTATATATATATATATATAAATATATATATATAAATATATATATGTGTGCTATATAAACATGATTTTTAAATATTAAAATTGCTTATTACTTACTTCCCATATCCCGGTAATACAAATATTATTTAGCCCCTCGCTATCCCAGGGTAGAAGATCCTACATGCCATGTGACGGAAATTACTCTTTAACACGAGTGAAGTCGTGCAAATATTGCCGTCACAATTAATTCACTTTTATGTATTAGACATAAAATGGTACAAAAGGTGTGTTATTTTCTATAGCTTCGATATTCTTAATTACATAGGCTAACAATGATGTTGTTTTTTTTTAAAGGAAAAAAAAGATAAAGACAGTATTAAGACTTAATGTAGGGATTACCAGAAGCCAAACAAAAAAGAACCATACTTCTTTCCCACGCACATTAATTTTTGTCGGAATTTGGAGCACACTGATCGGGTAGACTTTTTTCTCATAATTATTTGGTTCAATAAAATTAGGGCGATGGTATTTTTTTTTTTAATTTAAAAAATCAGAAAAGCTTAGATGGCAGTATAGGCCTCCCTAGATTTGACCCAACATACCTATATTAAATATCGGTGCATTCATTAAAACACTTGGTGCTCCTCTTACCCGTCCTGATATGACCTTAGATGTTACTAGGACGTAAAACAACAAACACACACAGTGCTCCTCTGCAATGTGAAAATACCACCTGCCCGATAGCACACGTGACCTGCTGGAGCGGCTATTGAAATTTACTGTGGTGAAAGAATAAATAATACATTTTTCTTTAAAATAGTTGGGCAGGAATTAAAATTGAAACAAATTTGGGTTTGTTTTATGGGGTTTTTTGGTTGGTTCTTTTTGCCTTGCGTTTACGTTGATATTGGCCAGTAGTTCAGTATTTGCGGGGTTGATCATGGAGCGCTTCAACTCGTCTCGCCAGTCTCGATGTCCATGCTTTCCTCTGAGGACTCACACCTGGCCTGGATACCTGCACAACAAGGGAGAGAGAACTCAGATAGGCAGTAAACACCCAACCGTGCTAATAACATACTACTATGGTGGTGTGTGTGTGTATGAGTGAGTGAGTGTGTATAATTGTGTGAGTGAGTGTGTATAATTGTGTGAGTGAGTGTGTATAATTGTGAGTGAGTGAGTATGAGTGAGTGTATGAGTGAGTGAGTGTGTATGAGTGAGTGTGTATGAGTGAGTGTGTATGAGTGAGTGTGTATGAGTGTGTATGAGTGAGTGTGTATGAGTGAGTGTGTATGAGTGAGTGTGAGTGAGTGAGTGAGTGTATGAGTGAGTGTGTATGAGTGAGTGAGTGTGTATGAGTGGGTGGGTGAGTGGGTGGGTGAGTGAATGTGTGTGAGTGTGTGTGAGTGAGTGTGTGTGAGTGAGTGATTGTGTGTGTGTGAGATACTATGAGTGAGTGGGTGAGTGGCTGAGTGAGTGGGTGGGTGAGTGGATGATTGAATGTGTTTGTGAGAGTGTGTCAATGAGTGTGTGAGTGTGTATGTGTGATTTGGTTGGTTGTTTGAGTTTTACGTCCTGGCAACATCTAAGGTCATATCAGGACGGGTACCGACTTGTGACAGTGCGTATTCATGACGACTTTATAGTGCTGCCCCACTGGGAAAAAGGGCCACCAACACCATGACCCAATATCCCACTCAGTCACATTATCCTGACATTGAGCTAACCAGTATTTGCCCTATCCCATTAACGCCAAGCGCCAAATTAGGAAGTGAAAAGTATCAATTTTGTAAGTCATTGGTTTGACTAGACTGGGAATTGTGTTTCTTTATTGTGTTCTCCTGTCTACAAACTCTTTCAACAAGCTCCTCAGCAGAGGGAGGCCCCACTTGAAGGGGGCAAGTTCTATATATACAAATATAGATTAGTTACATTTGTTATTTTTTCAAAAGATATCCTGGCAACATCTAAGGTCATATCAGGACTGGTACCAACTTGTGACAGTGCACACTCATGGCAACATTATAGTGCTGCACCACTGGGAGATCAGGCCACCGACACCATGACCTGATTTCCCATTCAGTAACATTATCCTGATACTGAACAAACAAGTCCTTGCCCTATCCTATCAATGCGGAGCACCAGGCTAGGTTGCGACAAGTATCAATTTTGTAAGTCATTGGTTTGACTCGGCCAGGATTCAAACTCCCGACCTTCCGCACGGGAAGCCTGCACTCTACTGATTGGGCCACCGCATCCAGGTATGGTGTCCCTCCATATGTTTGCAATACTTCCCACGGCACTGACCTTTGATAATCTCACGGAACATCTTGGCGGCCGGTGAATCAGGCACCTCTGCCAGGAACGACTTCCCCTCGTCACAGCATCTGCCTGCGCACGAAAAGAACAGATCCATGGTACAGTCTCCCAGACCAAGTGGTTGAAGCACCAACGGTAGAAGCATTTGAGAGAAGGCTGGATAGACATCGGAGAGGACACCCACAAATATATGACTTCAGGGCACCGTCAACCTCCATATGTGTGCAAAAGAATAGTTCTTTTTTACCATAACGAGCTGGCATTAGCGGCCCAATAGGGCCTCGATCAGCAAGAAGAGGATCTGTAAGTTAATCTGTAAGTGTTTCATTATGATTCATTTGAAGCTGTATATACTTGAAGTTGCATAGTCCGATGGTTTTGAGTTTCTGACATTTTCTGAGAGAAATACATTAAGTTGATGTTTATGGTATTTTAAATGGCTAACTTTGGAGATATTTGAAGAGCAAACATGCAAAATCAATTTTGGCAAGCACGCCAAGACTCACCTATCCTCGGGTCCAGGGGCAGGCGGCCCAGGAAGGCGACGTCCATCTCTGTGCACATCTTCTCGGCACCACCCGTCGTCGGGGGGAAGATCTGAGACTCCTTCTGCACAACACAAGACAGGACACTGTAGTAGTCTGCACTGACCTCTCAGGCGTTGGGAGATCTGGGCCGCGTTCAGGGTACCCCTCTTAGATGACGCCGAGACGTCTTGGAGACGCCTTTTGGCTTATTTCCGTTCAGGGTACGCTTACGAGTCGTCTTGGAGACGTCTCCCTTTTCAGACTGCAGACAAATAGCGCCTCGAAAATGGGTGCCAAATTCAGTGGTTTCAGCCAATCAGGGTACTTCTTTTCCATTGCAAATGGCTACCCCCTATGGCAGCAACCATTTTCGAGGCAACCGACTGCTTTTGCCATTCAGACTAGCGTAACATCAGGAATTTCTCCGAGACGACTCGGAGGCATACCCTAAACGCGGCCGCCGGCACTATGACCCGATATCCCACTCAGCCACATCATCCTGATACTGAGATAACCAATCCTTGCCCTATCCTGGTAATGCCAAGCTCTAAAATAGATCTAAATTGAGGTTTTATCTTTCTTTGGAGTCAATCCACAGTAAAGTAGTGTGATACTGATAGGCCACGTAGGGCCGGTTTCCCCTGGACTGCTCTATGACACAACGCGGAGAGAAGACGAAAATAAGAAACCTTATCTTCCAAGGTTTATTTCTATCCTCTGCCCACCATGGCATCACAGAACCAAGTGACCCGCCCCTGACCAGCCAGATCGCAGATAACCTCTCAAGGTAGGGGGGGGGGGTAGGGGGGTAGGGGGGCGGTCTACCCAGAGACCCACCCTCCGGCTATCCTGCTGCCACCTGTCACCTATAGGCGAGCAACAGTGGGCGGCAGTCGCTGCCCCCACCACATGGTGGGGGCAGCGACTGCCGGTGGTGGTGGCTTATGAAGAGTGGCATGGTGGTGGTGGCTCATGAAGTGACTACTAAAGTAGTGACACGGTTCAAACAAATACGCCAACCAATGGTCCACAACTGGTTCATCAAAGGCTGTGGTATGTGCTGTCCTGCCTGTGGGAAAGTGCATATAAAAGACCCCTTGCTGCTTATCGGAAAGAGTAGCCTATGTGGCGACAGCGGGTTTCCTCCAAAGAAATACATCAGAATGACCATACGTTTGACATCCAATAGCCGATGATAAAAATCAATGTGCTCTACAGGCGTTGTTAAATAAAACAAGCTTTACTTTCTTTTTTTTTACAAACAAATACAGCAAAACGGGTAGAAATGCCTGGATGAATGCCTGGCGTTCCTAACTCGCCACGCTGGTGAACTTACAGTGCAGCTGGGGCAGATGAAACCGCTCATGTTCTCAACGACTCCCAGTATCGGCATTTTCACCTTGCGGCAGAAGCTGATCTCCTTCCGCACATCGAGCAGAGCAATCTCCTGGTTGAAAATAAAACCAACAAACACATAGACTCATGTGAAATATTCTGTAATTAGGACAAATACAAATAATAATTAGTGGTCGTTCCCGCCCGTGTCAGAAAAAATCGCCTGTCCCTGATTTCTTTTTTTAACTGTTAAAACTGTTAAAAATGCGTCGGGCTAGCATAAGATTTATATGTTACTCATCGGGATATGAATCAATCTGTGTTTTTTCGGTGGGATAAATGGAAAAAAACGTGTAGTTGGTGTGATGGTGGTGGTGGTGGTGTGGGTAGTGGGTGTAGCTAGTTGGTGTGGTGGTGGTTGGTATAGTGGTGGTGGCGGTGGTGGTAGTGGTGGTGTCGATAGTTGGTGTGGTAGTGCTGGTGGTGGTGTAGGTAATTGGTGTGGCGGTGTGTGTAGTTGGTGTAATGGTGGTGGTATTGGTGGTGGTGTGGATAGTTGGTGCGGTAGTGCTGGTGGTGGTGGTGATGGTGAGGGTAGTTGGTGTAAGAAGGTGGTGGTGGTGGTAGTTGGTGTGGTGGTGGTGGTAGTGGTAGTTGGTGTGGTGGTGGTGTAGGTAGTTGGTGGTGATGGTGGTGGTGTCAGTAGTTAGTGTGGTGGTGATGGTGGTGGTGGTGTGGGTAGTTGGTGTGGTGGTGGTGGTGGTGGTGGTGGTTGGTGCGGTGTAGGTAATTGATGTAGATAGTTGGTGGTGATGGTGGTGATGTGGGTAGTTAGTGTGGGTAGTTGGTGTGATGGGTGGTAGTGGTAGTGGTGGTGGTGTAGGTAGTGGTGGTGGTGTGTAGTTGGTGTGATGGGTGGTAGTGGTGGTGGTGTGGGTATTGGTGGTGGTGTGTAGTTGGTGTGATGGGTGGTAGTGGTGGTGGTGTGGGTAGTGGTGGTGGTGTGTAGTTGGTGTGATGGGTGGTAGTGGTGGTGGTGTGGGTATTGGTGGTGGTGTGTAGTTGGTGTGATGGGTGGTAGTGGTGGTGGTGTGGGTAGTGGTGGTGGTGTGTAGTTGATGTGATGGATGGTGCCGGTGGTAGTGGTGTAGGTAATTGATGTAGATAGTTGGTGTAATGGTAGTGGCGGTGCACTCTACCTGCGGCGTCGTGACGATGACGGCCCCGTCTACGTGTGCTGCAGTCAGGTACTGCACTGCGGACAGGTGTTCGTCGGACGTGCCGGGCGGCGTGTCGATGAGCAGGTAGTCAATCTCCCCGCCCCAGTCCACATCCCGCAGGAACTGCTTGATCATCCCTGGAACGAAGAGCCACACGGCTTCAACAACAGGTTACTAACAGGTCCCAGAGGCACAGCAGGACACGGCCGAGAGTCTGTCTGCATGCTCCGTACACGTGTGAAGATATGGAATTCAAGGCTATTTCAAGGCTGTTTTTGATAGGAATTCAAGACTATTTTCCATTGGATTTACTCTGTATATCCATTCGGAATGGCGATTTCGGACTAACTTAGATCAGTGGGAACAGTTTAATGGAATTCAAGGCTTTTCAAGACTTCCAAAATAGGTTTAAATTCAAGGCTTTTCAATGTCTTGAAATGGGGCAAATGAAGTTCAAGACTTTTCAAGACTTTCCAGACCCCGTCTGTTTGTTTGCTGTTTTATGTCAGGGTGGGTACCCACTTGTGACAGTGCACAAAAAGGAAATTTTCTTTTCTTTAACGACGCCTCTAGAGGTCATTGCTTTTTATCAGTGCATATTGGACGTCAAACATATGGTCATTCTGACATATTTATTTGGAGGAAACCCGCTGCCGCCACATAGGCTACACTGTCCTTTGGGTGGCCAATATTAGATTCCCAGCATATTTGACCCGAGCTCTGATGTCACCTAGAGCCGTGCAGGGTCTCTGGGAGTCAAGGTCACCCACCGTTCTTCTTTGGTCCCCGCCAGATGACAGCATCGTCGGGGCTGCCCAGGAGGAAGCCGACGGACATGACGCCGAGGTTATCCGTCACGTACTGCAAGTAACGCGCACACTACCATTGTTAGTATATGCAAAGACAATGTATGATAAGACGCGCCAATCAGTGCATTCCTGTGAAATACCAATGCAGTGGCACCATCCCACGGCAAACAAGGTGCGCATTAAATGGCAATTAAAATGTTATATTTACACAGTGTAGGCCCTATATATGTATCGCGCTATGATTGTGGCCATAATTGAATAATAATTATATAAGTCCTGCTACGAATTATAACAAAACAATTACAAGTTGAAATTTGAAATCGGTGGAGAAGTAGCGCAAACTGGCGTGAGTACTGGGTATATACTGCTGGCGGTGGCACCACTGGAGTTGGTAGGCCGGTGTGGCGGTTTCAGCATGTTCCCGTGCTCAGACGTGTACCTCGCTTCTGCGCATGCGTCAGAATCTAATAAACATGGCCGTAATCGATTAACACTACCCGGGCGACTCGCGTCATCCGAGTGGTCAGAATTTCAAATAGAACACGGCGAGTGGAGTCGACAAATACACGTGCGTGTGCAAAAAAAGAATAACTTAGATTAATGAAATGGAACTATAGCTAAACTAGGCCATCATAAAATACTTTAAATCCTATTTTGCTGTAGTTTTATCGGTTATTTAAAAAAAAAAAAAATTGTCCACCCGAGCGCGGAGAAGCGTATTCGATTATTCGACCCGAGTTTGTAGGATGTGCGCATGCGCCAATAAGTGACTCGGGTGACCCGAGTTGATGCGAAATCCACGCATGCGCAGAAGCAACGGGACACAGCTGAGCACGGGAACATGCTGAAACCGCCACACCGGCAGCAAGGCGCAGACGAGTAACTATCGTCCAACCCATATACACTTGAAACAAGCTCTCCATACTATATATATATAATACATTATATAATTTTATAATATCATATAATTGAATAATAATTTACTATATTTGATATAATTGACTGTAATTGTTATACATTCATTGTCTTTGATTGTACAGCAGTCAGGGTGGGTTAGGGAACCTGTCCCCTTGCTTCAAAGGTACAACAGTCAGGCTGGGCATGGGGACCTGTCCAATTGCCTTGTTTGCCGTTGGGTGGCACCACTGCATGATTATTTTAGAAATTCATATATGAAAGCGCTGAGTGATGCGTCTTGTGGTGTATGGGTCATTCTTTGAAACCAGACATTAAAGGTTAACAGGAGAGTGACCACAAATACACAATCAACAACTGTCCATCCTATAAGATATCCAAAACAAATAAACATTTCTACTATCAAAAATTGGAAAAAAATTTACAAAATTTGATAAAATTGACTGAAATACGTTATACACAGACATTAAGCGTGAAACCCAAAAGTGAAGCCCTTCCAAATAATAGCAGAAAACATTCCAAACAATAACAAATTCCATGTTCATATGAAGGGTGGTTGGTTGGTTGGTTGTTAGTTTTACGTCCTGGCAACATCCAAGGGCATATCAGGATATCAGGATCCGACTTGTGACAGTGCGTATTCAAAAGGGTAAAAAACAGATTGGGTAAATACATGGTGTCGATGCGTAAACTTTCACATTTTCACTTTAGCACAAAATCATACAAACATACTTTTGATACATTTTGTGGGATAGATTAAATACATGTACTATTGCTAACATACTTAAAGTTGCATAGTCCGATGGTTTTGAGTTTCTGACATTTTCTGAGATAAATACATTAGGTCAAAGACCCTATAATACTAAGACGGCTCACTCAGCCTGTACTGTGTGATCAAAATGATCAAACTCACCACTTGGTGCGCTGGCTGTTCTCTTGGTTAAACAGGTGCTATATTATATGTATAAATGTATATATGAATGTGAAAGATGTGTGATGATGGTGATGCTGATGATGATGCTGATGATGATGTGTATTTGTTCATAACAATTTCATATTGATGTGTATTCATACTTACCTATCTCATGTATAATATAATTGTATGTGTTTACATGTGAAACCCCAACCAGCAGCCAGGCTGATCAAACCCACCACAAGGTGGCACTGCAAAATTTACATTACCATGGGAGAGATAGGGAGTGAGCCGTCTTAGTATTATAGGGTCTTTGATTAGGTTTATTATTATAATGTACCTTACTTTAGTTTGAAGTAACTTTCATTTGAAGTGGCTAAGTTTTGAGATATTGGAAGTGCAAACATGCCAAATTAATTTTGACAAGCTTGCCAAAACTCAGAACCCACAGGCTTCTGCAATAACAGGTTCTATTCAATTGCCTCAGTTTTCCCTTCTGTCTGGTGACAAATATTTAATAAGTGCACTAATATCTAAATTAGATATGAAGAATAAAATTTAGATAATTGTTTCGATTTTGAAAATTAGATAGTTTCATCATACTATGCAGCTTTAACGCACAGAGGCAACAAAGGTTACGCTAGCCGCACACAGTAGATGGCAGCCCTGTCGTGGAGCTACCCGGCGGCTACCATACCGCCACCTTACGTAGTAAACTGTGACAGTGACGGAGCAGTCCTTGCTGCCACCGTATGGTAGTGGAGCTCATGTCTGGACTACTACAACATTGTTAACTGGATGTAGACTTGTCTATTTATAATAATTATTATTAATAATAATAATACTGGTGCACTTATGAAAAGAATATGTGCTGCAAAGAAGGAGATGCTAAGCAAATATTTTTTTAAAACTGTTACTGCTGAAGTGAAAGGTGTCAGAATGTTGATGTCCCTGCCCTGATTTTAAGAAATGACTTGTGCATTGACCCGACCCATGTGGTTTACTCGTATATTTCGAAGCTGTTGGGGATAATGGGGGGGGGAGGGGAGGAGTTATCACAACTTATGAAACAGTTCTATCCAGTCAGCATACTCACCACTGGTGACCACCCAGATGCACTCTGATGAACCTGCAAGTAACCAGCGAAAATCACCATAAATATTAGTAGTAGGTACTGGCATCGCAATGAAAAAGTCCAGGAATGGTGCTTTTTTTCATCAATATTGACATGCTTGTAACCATTTCTGTATGTATTTGATTTTGATGAAATTGCATAACCTAGAAGATCAATATATGTTCTATCCAATGTTGTTGTTGGATTGAATATATAGTAGTTTGTATTTAAGTCAAATCCATTTGTATGATGAGTGTATTTAGTGAATATTCCTTCATTACTGGTGTCAATTAAAACGACTCTGAAAACGGCTCTTTAATGGGGTCGCGCTTCCTTGCACTACATCATAGAAAGTCATGGATGGTACCAAAAGAAGCGCAATCACCTCCGCTTTCTATACATATATAGTTTGCCATAGTTCAAAAAGGTCAATCAGGTCAAATTCTGCAATTTAAATTATTTTGAAGGTTTAAAACCCATTTACTGAATTAGAAAATTTTTAAAACCTAATAAGATTTGATATGGATAGATAGACAATTTGATTCCCTTTCCAATGATTCCAATCTTATAATAGTCTTAGTTAGTGCAAGGATCCGCAGACAGAATATTGACACCAACTTGTTTGGACCTTTGCTGACCACACTAGTTTCACAATGGTTAACACCCATGTAGAAACATGTATATATGACATTGATGTCTATTGAGCTATATTACAGAATATAATCTAATATTGGGCCAAATTTGGGGCAGATCCAACCATTGCTCTAATCACCCTGAATATTTACAGATTCACTTAAATCAGTATTTTTGGTTTCAGACACTTTTAATTTGTATTTGCAATCAAAATGCAGCTTTTGATATTTTTAGCAAAATTATTGTTATAGCCAATATGCATTAGTTCCATAAGCTATGTGTGCAAAATTTGAAGAAGATCCACGTATTGGATGAGCCACATTCCATGTTCAAAACTTGATGAACAAGTTCTTAAAAAATATTTTGTACACTTTTCTTTTGTATATATGCAATCAAAATGCACTTTTTGTATTTCTAGACAGAATATTAAGACGATAATGTGTATTACCTCCAGATTATGTGCACTTTCAATTTATAGGAAGTTTAACCAATTGGCTAAGCTACAATGAGCATTTAAAGATTCATCAAATTGATATATTTGGTTTTCCGACAATTTGTCTTTATATGTTCAATCAAAATTCAATATTTTCCATATTTCTGGATATAATATTGATATAAATAATATCTATTAGTCTTAGGTCTTAGACAATGGTTATTGTAATACTGTGCCAAATATGAGGAAGATTCAAAAGATTATTTTGCTGCAATGAGCTTTCAAACATTGAAATGTTGAAAATAATTCACTTACAGATGCTGTTGACAGGAAAACAATTACACTTTTTGAGATTTTAGGATGCAAATATCTTTTGATTCTCTGCAGATAGAGCTCTGAAAAAAAAGATAGGGTCTTACATTGTTATCAATAGGTGAACTATTTAGCATTTATTTAGTCTCGTTGCGGTTTTCAAATAAAATACCATGCTTTGAAAATGGTTATTTGGCTAAATCAGAATGATTTTTTTGTTATGAATTGCACTTTTTGACATTGTCTTATTAAAAATCTGCTTTACTAATTGATTTAGCAATTGACAATTTAAATTCCTTTATATATGTACAATGGACATTGGTTAGCAAAACTCCCCTCACATCCTTCCACTTTTTATTATATTTGGTCAAAGTTCCACTTTTAATTCAAAATTAATACATTTTTATATATTTAATCTTAACGAATTATTATCTCAAGAACTATATATAGCCTAACTGTTTTTGGATTTGGGCTTGTAATTTCAACGTCTACAGGAAGGAATAAAAATATTGTACCCATATCCATATTTTTTCATTTCATTTCGCTGCCGGCCACTTCGAAACCATTAAGTTCACAATAGACGATTTCCAACACCAACCCGCCCTTTGATGTCAGTGGAAGAATTAATGTTAGTAACAGATCAGTGTGCAGCATGCTCTGTGGAAAGGGCATTATAGCAGATTTCCACCACTGACCCACTCTCCGATGGCCATGGGAAGAACTAATGCGGGTAGCAGGTCGCAGTGCATGCTCCGCAGAAAAGGTCTATTATTACCTGTATATATTTATGTCTTTCTGCCTTTCCTCTCAATATCACCACTAGATGGTGTTGTTGAGTGAGACTAACAGTAAGGGGGGCGAGAAACTATAGTTCCACACTTCACCACCAGATGGCCACCTTAGAAGCCACACAATGCATCTACAAGTAGTACTGAATACACCACTTTAGTTACTTGGTTCATTCGCTGCTGGTTCGCAGGTCTACACCGTTGGTTTTCGGTCCTGGTCACAGGATGGTGGGAGTAGTAGGAGGAGGAAGAAGAGTAGTAGTAGTAGTAGTAGTAGTAGTAGTAGTAGTAGTAGTAGTAGTAGTAGTAGTAGTAGTAGTAGTAGTAGTAGTAGTAGTAGCAGCAGCAGCAGCAGTACTAGTAGTACAATACTACTAGTACTACTAGTACTATCAGTAGTAGTAGTACTAGTACTAACAGTACTAGTACTAGCAGTAGTACTAGTAGTAGTGGTACTAGTACCAGCAGTAGTACTAGCAGTAGAACTAGTACTACTAGTAGTAATAGTAGTACTACCAGTAGTAGTAGTGGTAGTACTAGTAGTAGTACCCAGTTAGTCACATTATCTTGATACTGAGCCAATCATCAATTTTGTAGTTTTGATTCAGACGGAATTTCACCGCATACCCCAGTCATACTACTGCTTGTGACCGATTGCGACCACAACAAATGTGTGGTCATAAAAGTCGCAAGTGGACGCAAAGTGACCGTCAGTGGTCACCGACCTCCTTGCAACCATTTAGGTTGCAGCTACTGCACTAAAAACGTCCATGCGACCAAAATGGCCACCCAGAGGTCAGCAACCATTGCTTTGGTCACAAGGAGGTCACCAGTGACGGTGTGTTCTTTGGTCCAAAGTGGTCGCAAAGTGTAGTGTAACTGGGGCTTTACTGATTAGGCAATGTGTATGGTGATACATATAATAAATTAGGTGGTTTTTACAATTAATAATATTTAAAAAATCAGATTTCAGATTTTTGACTTTAGTTTACTGAAGTGACTGATAATGTGACTGACTGGGTACTACTACTAGTACTACCACTACTACTACTGGTAGTACTATTACTACTAGTAGTACTAGTTCTACTGCTAGTACTACTGCTGGTACTTAACAACATTGGTAGGAATAATTTATGGGGATCTGTTAGTAATGTTATCGATGGCTCAAACTACAAAGCTCACCTGTTCACCCTCCAGCCCCATCACCCTCGGTATTGACGGTCCGCAAATATCAATGTCCAGAACTGCTACCTGAATAAAGAGAACAAGAACAAAGAAAAGCCATGATTAGTAAAAATATATAATACGGTGATTTTCTTTCACGGCGAGTGATGGAAGGAGCCTGTCTGCCTGCTGCATAATGCATTATTAGATTAGGCCAAGGACTGGTTAGCTCAGTGTCAGGATAACGTGACTGAGTGGGATATCAGGTCATGGTGCTGGCGGCCTGGTCTCCCAATGGGGCAGCACTATAAAGTAGCCATGAGTGCACACTGTCACAAGTCGGTACCCGTCCCGATATGACCTTAGATGTTGCCAGGACGTAAAAATCCAACAACCAACCAGTCATTATGATGTCACGCTTTAGTCCCTTCAAAACACAGACTCAGTAGAGTTCCTCGAAAGCATGTGCATGACCAAAGACTTATTGATGAGGCTAAGCGGTGTTAAATAAAGCAGCCTCGTTAGTTAATAATTAAAAAAACAAGCAAAAAGAAAAAGAGAAAAAAATCCACTCATGACAGTTTGTTTGTTGTTGTTTTACGTCCTAGCAAGGTCATATCAGGACGGGTACCGACGTGTGGCAGTGCGCGGTCATGGCAAATTTATAGTGCTGCCCCACTGGAAGACCAGGACGCCAGCACCATGACCTTGATATCCCGCTCAGTCACATTATCCTGACACTGAGCGAACCAGTCCTTGCCCTGTCCTAATAATGCCGAGCGCCAGGCTAGGAAGCGACAACTATCAATTTTTAAGTCATTTGTTTCACTCGACCAGGGTTTGAACCCACGACCCCACGATCTACCGACACGGGAGCCGGACGCTCTAACTCATTCGGCCATCCCGTCTGGTCTACACATACCAGAGTAGTAGTAGAAATAAAACAGCCTCGTTAGCTGCATAGTCCGATAGTTTTGGGTTTTTGTCATTTTCTGACATAAATAATTATACTAGGTTGATCATTATAGTCTATCTTACTTCAGTTTGAAGTAACTTTGATTTTAAACGGCTAACTTGGAGATTTGAAGTGCAAACATGTCAAATTAATTTTGGCATGCACACCACCACTCTGACAGCATAGACTTCTGCAGTAACAGGTTCTATTAAATTGACTTGGCATTCCCTTCTATGTGGCAACAAATGTCTAATACGTGCATCAGTATCTAAGTTAGATACATGGAATCAAATCTAGGTCAGTGTTTAGGTTTTTTAATTTGATGCTTTCATCAGACTATACAGCTTCAATAATAAAACAACGCAGCAAAAAGAAAACGAAAAAAAGCCACCACACACGACAGAGTAGAAGCATTGTGCTTTTGTTGACTTTGTTTAAGATGTTTAAGTACCCATGAATAACGGTGGGATGGTGGTGATTTGGGTATACGGTTTTCAAGGGCACTGTTTGTCTAAAGGGGCGTAATCGATTAATCAACTCGGGTCACCCGAGACACTTTTTGGCGCATGCGCACATCCTACAGACTCGGTGCGAATAATCGAATACGCTTCTCCATGCTCGGGGTGGAAAAAATGGTGGCTTAATCTAAAACTTTAAAAAAAAATTAAATAACAGATATAACTACAGCGAAATAGGATTTAAAGTATTTTATGATTGCATAGTTTAGTTATATTTCCATTTAATTAATCTGTGTTATTACCAACAAAAAAGATGTCGGACTGGTACTTGTAGCTATTATGATGCAGGACGGTACCAGCACAAATGTGACGTCATCATTCCTAGCAAACCCCAGCCAAGATGTGGGTTACTGGGGTTGGGTCGTTTTGCACACGGCACATGTTTTTGTCAATTCCACTCATGGTGTTCGATTTGAAATTCTAGCAACTCGGGTGACCCGAATCGCCCAGGTCGTGTTAATCGATTACGCCCAAATTGGCAGCACACAATAGAAGTAAGGCTGACAGTGGGCTGTGTGTACTGTTATGTATTCATGATTATATCTGAATAGAATATAGCCCGGAGACAAGTGTAATGTCAGATTCACAGCAGTATGTCGCATAACCCACCCATCTGTGTGAGTGTGTGGGCGAGTGGGTGAGTGAATGGGTGAGTGAATGGGTGAGTGAATGGGTGAGTGAATGGGTGAGTGAGTGAGTGAGTGAGTGAGTGAGTGAGTGAGTGAGTGAGTGAGTGAGTGAGTGTATCTGTTTGTGTGAGAGAGGGGTAAGTGACAGTGTATGTATGTGTGTCTGGGAGAGACAGGGTGAGAGAGAGTGAGAGAGGGGGATAGAGAGGGGGGAGAGGATAGAGAGGGAGAGAGACGGGAGAGAGAGGGAGAGAGAGAGAGAGAGAGAGAGAGAGAGAGAGAGAGAGAGACTGCATGATCTTCTGTTTTCAACACTTTTTATTGGCAACTTGTTACTAAATGGGAACATGTGGATACAAATGGTTGATTTGAATTAAAAGAAATATCGATAAAAATCGATAGATAAGTCATGACAGACGAGTGATCATGATTCTGACCATGGTGATGACATGAGGTATCAATTCACTTAATTCGATAATTGAGTTTAATTATTTGGTGCAGGTCTTTTTTGTGTTTCTTTTTTCATTTTGTAGTGCGGGTTAGTTTCTGTTCTACATTCGCTGTGATAGGAGTAGTGACCTACAATTATTACAAACACAGTTAAATGTTGACCTATGGACATTGTGTTACATTGTTGTTTTGCTGGGGGGTTTTCTTTTTTTTAAACGGTTTATTCATCAGAACATACATTTTCCAGCGCCGAGGCACTGGTCTTCCGGCCGTTTACTATACATTGTAAATAGGTAGATCAGCGGGTACTTAGGTAGGGCATATTAGTAGGTTATGAAGGAGGTTAGTATGTTAGTGGGTTAGCCATAATAAGTTCAGTGTTATGGGCTACGATGGTGGGTCGCTGCAAAAACTATGCTGCTATTATTGGAACGGTGTATGTGATGGGGGTGAGTGAGAGACTGGAGCTATCCCCCCCCCCCCCTCGTCTCTGGTCACATTGTTTTACATAATTGTACACAATGACCAAAATAAATTAGATATATTTCATTTATCCTATCTATAATAATGAAAACGCATTTTAACCAACAATAAAATAGATAGCATTAGTATATAATTGGTCGTTCTCAGAAGTTGTGTCCCAATACTGTGACATCAGTACCACAAAGTCAAAATGTTGTCAAATTCCTATATACAAGCTTCCTCAATAGGTATGTCCTTTTGCATCTGAATAATTGAAAATAAATATATTCTGACATTTTTAAGTAGGTCAAATGATGCTCACACCCAATAAATAGCAGTATAGCATGGAAACCAATCTGACTCAAAAATCAAATATTTTCCACACAAAGCTTGACATTTTTATGACATTTCACATGCCACTTGCTTTATAAACAGTAGTAATAATGATTTGAAACCTCATTGCTATGGTTTTGTCTTATTTTGTGATGATTAAAGAGAAAATCAGAAAAATATTAGCACGGTAGCAGTCCAAGTGGAATCAACAATTTTACACAAATGTTCGCCTCAAATTTCAATGTTTAGGGGCAATTTCAGGATTTATCTTTTACTATACCATAAGTGGGTCCATGCATAGAGTGTCAAATGGTGAAAATAGTTCCTGTACTGTATCTGTACTCAATGTTTGATACAGAGTTTCATAGTACTCGCAAGTTGAAACGAAATGTTATGATGTTAATGACTCCAGAAAAAGTTAACTATTTCATCATTTTTATCAAAAAAATTAGAAATAAATGTCTTCAACTTAATAAAGACATTGTATATGACCATTTGAAATGAAATGTGCTGTTGTTCAGAGGTTTTTTTATCAAGTTTGTGCACTTTATTTGCAATGCTGTTGACAATGTCACAAATTAGTGATGTAACTTTCTATTTATTTAGCTACATCCATCCCAATACGATACATAATACACAATATTAACATTTACTTTTGACCTAAAATATCTCCTACATTATTGGGCTAAATGATGAAATCTAAATATTGACACTCCAATAATGGGTTTCTTTGAAATGTGCATTTAACGTAGACTACCTCAAGTGGTACACAGTTTCGGAGAACACCCATATATATATTACTTATTCAGTTGTAATACCACCGCATGTGGTAATTAATTACCTACCCCTTATTACCCACAACGCACCTCGGGTCTACAAACACATTCGCCAGGATAAAGAGAAACGGGACGAGATGGCAGAGTGGGTAGAGCATTCGCCTCCGGTGCGATAGGTCATAGGATCAATCCCCGGGAGAGTGAAAAAAAATCCACATTTCCCGATACCCACCCTGGTGTTCGGCATTGCTAGAATAGCGCAACGACTGTTTAGTTCAATATCAGGATAATGTGACTGAGTGGGATATCAGGTCATGGTGCCGGCTTGCCATGAGTGTGCACATGAGTGGGACAGCACTATGAAGTCGCCATGAGTCAGTACCCATCCTGATATAACCATCAATGTTTCCAGGATATAAAACCCCAACAAACAAACAATAGCCAATGTAGTGACTGACTGAAGTTTGATCGACCCCGGCATTTAAGCCCCAGTCACACATAGCCGGACGAGCCCCGGATTTTTAGCCGGACCACCCCCGGACCACTCCCGGATCACCCCGGACCAACCTTGATGAAATCGCTATTTTTTGTCGCTTTTGCCTCGCTCTCACACCTACCCGGATTATCCACGGTCCACGGCCACGGATTAGTCCCGGATAGGCTCCGGACTACTCCCGGAGTAGTCCGGGGGTAAAGCGATGGTTTGAACAAAAAACAAACATTTCTCGCCGTGAATATGGCCTATGCTGCCGACACGGCATAAAGCAACCACCAATCAATCAAACTCCCGGAGTATAAAATGACCCGGACTGGCCCAGACGAGAGACGGACGACCCCCGGACAACCCGTATGAGTCACGGATCAAACACGGATGATGCTGGTTAACCCCGGATTGCAATATTTCCCGGATCTCCCAGCCTAATATGACCTTAGATGTTGCTAGGACATAAAGCAACAACAACCAAGTAAGGCAGGGCGCGTCTGACAAAGTCCCGGGGGCTGCTGGTTACCCCGTGCACGTTAAATATTAACGCACTTGCAGCCCGTGACGTCACTGCATGATCGATAAACACAGATAAATCACCGCGACGATTGGTTGGTTGTTTTACGTCCTGATAACATCTAAGGTCATATCAGTACGGGCACCGACTTGTGACAGTGTGCATTCATGGTGACTTTATAGTGGTGCCCTACTGGGAGACCAGGCCACTGGCACCATGACACGATATCCCACACAGTCACATTATCCCGATACTCTGCTAACCAGTCCATGTCATATCCTATTAATGTCGAGCACCAGGCTAGGTAGCGAAAAGTACCAATGTTATAAGTCATTGGTTTGACTCGGCTGGTATTTGAACTCACGACCTTCCACATGGGAAGCCTGCGCTCTACCGATTCGGCCACCGCGTCCCGTCCATTTCCTAACGTGGTGTGACGTCAGAGTTACGGAAACTATGCGGCTATGTTGTAGTCCGCCTGATCTTCCGTCTACAGAAAAGTGCTGGCTAGTAGGGAGGCTGCACTTAAAAAGACCACATGCAATTTTCACAGCCTCTCTTTCAGGGTTAAAGTTGCATAGTCCGATGATTTTGAGTTTCTGAGATAAATATATTAAAGTTGAATGGTCCGATGGCATTTGAACTCTTCTTTTATTTTTTAGATAAATATATCAAAATGATCATTATAACCTACTAATCATTAGTCCGGAGTAATTTTGAAGCAATTTGAGCTGAAAGAACCCAAAATACTTTTGACAAGCTTTCCAAAAGTCCTCTAGCTATGACACGTATTGACATCTCGCGATGAGCACATGACTAGGTTACATATGGTACTTGCAATGAGGGCATGGCTAATGAGGCCACAAAATTGACCTAATTGCTTAATGAGTGTTCGGCTGTCTCAAAGTAGATGTCCAAGGGGATGAAGTAATAAATTCACTGATTATTCTGTATAGGCTGCCCCCAATCGTTAAAGTTGCATGGTCCGATGGCGTTTGAATTTCATTTGATTTTTTTTAGATAAATATATCAAATTGATCGCTATAACCTACTAATCATTAGTCCAGAGTAATTTTGATGAAAAGTGGCTAGTTTTGAAGCAATTTGAGCTGAAAGAACCCAAAATACTTTTGACAAGCTTTCCAAAAGTCTTCTAGATATGACGCGTATTGACGTCTCGCGATGACCACGTGATGTGGGATGACCTAATTCAAATGTAGCCTGGTCTCCTGGTATTTTAACTGATGGTGCCATTGCACATCATTTGTTTGTTGGCATTTGATGTGATGTGGGCTGACCTAATGATTATCAAATACATTGTTCCCGGATAATAATATACATAATTATTACATCACTCTTATTCAGATCTGTAACAACTATTTAATACAAAATTCCATGCAACTTTATATCAACCCAGGGTATGGTGCCAGCAATACTACCACTGGACATCCTGGAACCAGACTAGGTACTTGAAATGAGGGTCAAGGCTACTGAGGCTACGAAATTGACCTAAGTGATTAATGGCTTCCTTGTGTGATGGGTTTCTCAAAGTAGGATGAGGTAGTAAATTCACTGATTATTCTATATATGCTGTCCCAAATCACTCGTTAATGCACCAATATCTAAGATGGATATATATAATCAAATTAAGATACATGTTTTGGTTTTGAAAAATAAATATTTCATCGGACCATGCAACTTTAACTAATGTACTACTATCGAAGTTAGATATATAGAACCAAATTTAGATGAGTGTTTTTGTTTTGAAAAAAATAATGTTTCATCGGACCATGCAACTTTAAGCTGATCGTTATAATCTACTTTACTCAGGGATGAAAGTGGTCGCAACAAAAAAAACACGGAAATCAAGACGAGATTATTACACCGACGGCGAATTTCCGCGAAAATGTGGATTTCCCCCTAAAGGATTAGCAGTGTCAGGGAATCGTGGAAAAATACGGGAAGTCAGGTTTCCTTGTTGTGCCTACATAATCACCCATATTTAACTCGTTCTTGTTTGGGTTTTATGTTCTAGCGACATCTAAGGTCGTATAAGAGCGAGATTCGAACTAACCAAGTGCTGTCATATACATCCTGATTCCTTGGAATTTTGTTTAACGTTAATCTGTAAATATAACAAATCGTGGAAATCCGAGAAATCGCGGAGATCTTTCAATACTGCTTACTTTACTTAGAAGCAGCTTTTATTTTAAATAGCTAACTTATTTAGATATCTGAAGTGCGAACATACCAAATTATTTATGGCAAGCATGCCAAAGCTCTGACACCACAGGCTTCTGCAGTAACAGGTTCTATTAAATTGCCTCAGTGTTCCCTTCGGTGTGGTGAAAAATGTTTAATAAGTGCACCAGTATCTAAGTTAGATATGCACAATCAAATCTAGATAATTGTTTTGGTTTTGAAAATAATGTTTCCATCGCACTATGCAGCTTTAAGTGGAGGGAGATTGATACCTGCAGGCTTTTTTCCTTCCTTTTTTGTGGAGGGGGGGGCGGTTTGGGTTTGTTTTTTGTGGCTTTTTTTTTTAACAGCGTCTGGCTAAGAGGTCGATTTTATTAGACGACAGGACCGTCGTCCATTTCCGTGGGGTAAAAAAAATAATAGTTAGGGGTCTTGAAACACTATCATCATTTTCACTTAGGTATAATTAGAATAGCTGTTTGACAGCCACTCCAACCACCGGCGTCCCCGGCCCCACCCCCACCCCTACCAGACACACCTCACCCCACCCCACCCCACCTCACCTCACCCCACCCCACCCCACCCCACCCCACCCCACCCCACCCCACCCCATTCCACTCTACCCCGTTCCCCGCTCCATGTAACCATTCGACCTGTTGAAGTGACACCACGTGACGGGGTGTCATGGTCGCCATGGAGACGGCGTTGTCTGCAGCACGCCCCTGTGTGTGTGGTGGGGGGGGGGGGGGCGGGTCGATATGGGCTGGGAAATCACGGTTGGCTGGTTGATTCGTTGTTGGAGGTTTACGTCCTGGCAACATCTAAGGTCATATCAGGACGGGTACTGACTTGTGACAGTGTGCACTCATGGCGACTTTACTGAGAAATCAGGCCACCATCACCATCACCGTGACCCGATATCCCACTCAGTCACATTATGCTAACACTGAGCTAACCAGTCCTTGCACTATCCTATTAATGCCGAGCGCCAAGCTAGGAAGTGACAAGTATCAATTTTTAAGTCATGTTTGACTCGACCAGGGTTTGAATCCCACGATCTACCAAAACGGGAGGCAGACGCTCAACTCATTCGGCCATCGCACCTTACAAGTTACATACCAGGCTTAACACAACATAACCTGATCCAGGTCCGATGCAACTCCCGACTCCCCCCCCCCCCCCCCCCCACCACCACCAAACACACACAAACAAACATAACCCACCGCGGGTTGTACAGGTGTCGGCGAGGCGAGGCGACAAATTGGTGGCGCCCAGTGTCGCCCAGTGGCGCGCTGCTGGTCAGACTCAGAGGCGCCCAGTCGGGTTGTGTGCTCAGCCATGATCGGGCTCCTTGTCGCCTAAATAACTCACCGACGCCAGTCAAGCCAAGTGCATGGCTCAGGCCGCGGCACTAACAAATCGTCACCAATATTGAATTGATTCTTTTCTTCATTTCATACAACTTTAATTTTGCGGGCATTTGTTAAAATCCTATTTTTGTTTTTAAGATTAACAACAACAAAAGAAGAAGAAAAGTTTCTGTCATGGAAAGGTTTGTTTTGTTTGTTGTTTTATGCCCTAGCATCTAAAGTTGGTTGGTTGGTTGGTTGGTTGTTGGAGTTGTACGTCTTGGCAACATCTAAGGTCACATCAGGACAGGTACTGACACGTGACAGTGCGCACTCATGGCGACTTTATAGTGCTGCCCCACTGGGAAATCAGGCCACCGGCACCATGACCTGGCCGTCCTGATATGACCTTGGGTGTTGCGAGGACGTAAAATTCCAACAACTAACCAACCTATGACCTGGTATCCCACGCAGGCATATTATCCTGATACTGAGCTAACCAGTACTTGCCCTATCCTATTAATGCCGAGTGCCAGGCTAGGCAGCGACAAGTATCAATTTTATACGTCATTGGCTTGACTCGACCGGGAACCGAACTCCCGACCTTCCGCACGCGAGGCCTGCGCTCAACCGATTCAGCCACAGCACCCGGTGTCATGGAAAGATAAGATGCTGTGTATGACAAGTTCACAGCCTCATTCCCCCTCAGTGCACACATTATCTGCTACCTGAGAGCAGTGTCAGGGATGAAAGTGGTCTCCGGGAAGAAAAGCGGAAATGCGGATATTCTCCCATCGGTTTAGCATTGTCAGGGAATCGCGGAAAATTCCCGGAAGTCGGGTTTCATCTATATTGGTATACGCTGATAGTGCTGCACCGTTTGAAGCACATATTAGTACTAATAGTAGTATACGCTGATAGTGCTGCGCCATTCGAAGCATTTATTAGTAGTATACGCTGATCATTCTGCGGGATTGCAGTAGGGGCCTCCAGGAAGAATCCCGGAAATCCGCGATATCGCGGAGATCTTTCATCCCTGAGTGTTGGTAGACCATGGGATCGTGGGTTCGAACCCTGGTCGAGTCAAACCAATGACTTAAAAATTGATACTTGTCGCTCCCTATCCTGGCACTCAGCATTATTAGGATAGGGCAAGAACTGGTTGGCTCAGTGTCAGGATAATGTGACAGAGTGGGATATCAGGTCACGGTGCTGGCAGCCTTGTCTTCCAGTGGGGCAGCACTATAAAGTCACCATGAGTGCGTACTGTCACAAGTCGGTACCCATCCTGATATGACATAAAACAACAACAAACAAACAAAACCTGAGAGTAGTGTCCTGGAGGACTAACATGTAAGAGCTGTATCTGAGCGGACATGGTCGGTGATTTATTAATGGGACGGACTTCCGGGAACCAAGGCGGCTTTTATTATCGGCTCAAATGAAGCGTGGACGATCGGGGTCATGGATCATTGAGCAGCTCAATAGTAGACAGTAGGGGGTAGGAGGAGGCTGGACTGCTGATAGTGATACAAAGTTGTCCCGATTTCTATTTTGTTTAAAGATATAATATACATCTTCACCCCAACTCTCACCGCCCCCGGAACACAAAAAAGGAGGAGGGGGAGGGGAGGGGATGGGAGGGGTGGAGAGGAGAGGAGAGGAGAGGAGAGGAGAGGAGAGGAGAGGAGAGGAGAGGAGAGGAGAGGAGAGGAGAGGAGAGGAGAGGAGAGGAGAGGAGAGGAGAGGAGAGGAGAGGAGAGGAGAGGAGAGGAGAGGAGAGGAGAGGAGAGGGGAGGGGAGGGGAGGGGAGGAGAGGAGAGGGGAGGAGATGGGAACGGAGGGGAGGGGAGTGGACAGGAGAGGAGAGGAGAGGAGAGGAGAGGAGAGGAGAGGAGGGGAGGAGAGGAGAGGAGGAGAGGAGGAGAGGAGGAGAGGGAGAGGAAGAGGAGAGGCGAGGAAGAGGAGGAGGAGGAGGAGGAGGAGGAGGAGGAGGAGGAGGAGGAGGAGGAGGAGGAGGAGGAGGAGGAGGAGGAGGAGGAGGAGCGGAGGTGAGACGAAGAAGAGAGAATGAGGATAAGGAGGAGGAGGAGGAGGAGGAAGTGGATAAAATTATCAAAACTGTACATCATGCAGCATTATAGCTGTAGTATTGCCATTGGTGCTATATAGAGTCGTCGCAAAATATTGTCATAGTCGTCTTTATTTAAATTACAGTACATGATGAAATACCGTCGTTATCGTTTTAAAGCCCTGTTTATTACTTACTCACTACTGATGTTGTAGGCTATATAGACGTGTATCAGAATGTCTGAAGCATCCCTTATTCCTAGAGGGGATTGGGGGAGGGGGGGGGGGGGTTGCTCATCTAAGTAGGTCTAGCGACAAGGGGGAAAGGGGGGGATTCATTCTCATTTCGACCATTCAGTTAACATTACTATTGGCTAAGTGGGGAAAAAATGTATTAAAAAAATTGTTAAACCCTTTGTACACCGGACTCCCAAAATGTTTGATGGAATTACGCACACATTCACATATCTTCAAAATGTGAGCTACTTGAAATGAGTACCAGAACAAATCCGATTTTGTTTCCTTATATAAATATCTGTTATATTTCAAACAACTTTGGTTCCAGCAATTCAGGACCCGGCAATAATGGCGAATCCTTCACCGCGGAGTAATCGATAATTATTTACTTCTTCACAGTCTTGCTCGTGTCTTTGGAGCACTTCCAATGTGAAGTATATTAATAGTCTTCGGAGGGGGTAATTCAACTGTCGAAACTGGGCGCGGTGGCCTAATCGGTAGAGCGCGGGCCTCGCGTGCGGGAGATCGTCAGTTCAGTTCCTGATTGAGTCAAACGAATGACTTATAGAATTGATACTTGTCGCTTCCTAGGCAGGCGCTCGGCATTAATAGGATAGGGCGAGGATTGGGTAGCTCAGTGTCAGGATAATATGACTGAGTGGGATATCGGGTCATGGTGCCAGAGGCCTGATTTCCCAGTGGGGCAGCACTATAAAGTCACCATGAGTGCACACTGTCACAAGTCGGTACCCGTCCTGATATGACATTAGATGTTTGTTTTTTGTTGTTTTACCTCCTAGCAACATCTAAGGTCATATCAGGATGGGTACCGACTTGTGACAGTGAGCACTCATGGTGATTTTATAGTGCTGACCCACTGGGAAACCAGGCCACCAGCACCATGACCTAATATCCCACTCAGTCACATTATCCTGACACTGAGCCAACCAGTCCTTGCCATATCCTAATAATGCCGGGCGCCAGGCTAGGAAGCGACAAGTATAAATTTTTACATCATTGGTTTGACCCGACCAGGGTTCGGACCCACGATCCCATGGTCTACCAACACGGGAGACGGATGCTCTAACTCATTCGGCCATCCCGTCTGGCTTAATGTTGTCAGGACAAAAAAAAACTAACAACTGACAACCATTACTTCTTCAGTCTTGCTCGTATCTTTGGAGCACTTCCAATGTGCAATATAGGCCTACTAATACAGTCTTAGGAGGGGGTATTTTAACTGTCGAATGTGTACACGCGCGTGTGTGTGCGCGTGAGTGCGCGCATGGGAGACAAGAGAACGACGAATTGAAAAGAACTATCTCACAAATAAGGCGGGAGGACTTCCAGCGATCACATTCAAGGCTATTTAACTGCTTGCTGCCAGCATGGCTCTGTGAGTTATGAACAAAATTTATTAATTTCAATGGAGTTAATTCTCAAATAAGGCGGTAGGTGGCCTCCAAGAGCCGCCCACTATTACACCTATAAACCATAAGCATGTAATTATATATAAATATTGGTGAAGTTATAAAGTATTGATATAATTATATATAGTCGTATAGTTTACAGTTTTAATAAAGCATATATATATATATAGCCTTGTATATAATATAATACATATATATATATATATTTGTTTGAGTTTTACTTCCTAGCAACATCTACGGTCACATCAGGACGGGTATCGACTTGCAACAGTGAACACTCATGGTGACTTTATAGTGCTGCCTCACTGGGAGACCAGGCCGCCAGCACCATGACCTGATATCCCACTCAGTCACATTATACTGATACTGAGATAACCAGTCCTTGTCCTATCCCAGTAATGCCAAGTGCCACGCTGGGTAGCGACAAGTATCAATTTTGTATGTCACTCGTTTGACTCGGCCAGGATTCAAACTCTGAAGCATGCCTCTGCACACGGGTTAAAGCTAGTCTCCGCATCAATCCCTGGACAAATATTATGTTGAACTGGCATTATATATATATTCAGGGTCTCTGACTCTATTCAGGGACTGTGTATTTATCTACGTTCTCTGCCATAATCCAGACTCGTGCAGTCCCATTTCAATATAGTGCCATCACCAGGTGGAATCCATCTGCACCATCATGCAGTAAACCATATCGGTGGCACTATCTAATGGCAGGGCTAACAACACTCGCAGTTACATGACTCAAGATGGATGCCACTCTTGTTGAAATGACCAAAGTTAGTAAAAACCATCAACATTAATATGAAATTTGTATGGTAGGCATAACACACCACGCTAAATAACAACCCATACATGGCAAAACATTAGTGGAGTACGATGATGTGCATTGGCTGCACCGATTAACAGACGAGTAGTGATCAGAACAACCCTAAAACTTAAAAAGTAAAATAAAGTTTGTTTTATTTAATGACACCTTTAGAGCACATTGATTTTTATCATCGGCTATTGGATGTCAATCATATGGTCATTCTGACATGTTTCTTTGGAGAAAACCTGCTGCCGCCACGCTGTTTCTACCGTTGGTGCTCTTTCCAATAAGCAGTAAGAGGTCTTTTATATGTACTTTCCCACAGACAGGACAGCACATACCACAGCGTTTGATGAACCAGTTGTGGACCACTGGTTGGAACGGAAAATAGCCCAAACTGCAAATGAGTCCACTGAGCAGGATCGATAGGATAACCGACACCTTCACAGGTGGACACTGTACTGCCTGAGCTATGTTCCGCTCCCCCTAAAACTGTTTGGTATTATATATATTTAATATATATAATATATAAACACACACCCAAAAGACTATATCTACTTGCAGTGATGATTCTTGAGTCTATAATCAGGAGCACTGATGGCTCAGTGAACATGTGAGGAACAGCTTGATTTTCTAACGCTCACTGATCCTCCCAGAACATATCGACTTGGCACCCATATAAAGACCCACATACTTTTGCAGGTTCGCCCCACCCCAAATCATTTGTATGAATAATTTAATTAACAGATCCTCTTCTGGCTGATCTAGGCCCTATTGGGCCTATAATGCCAGCTCGTTATAGTAAAAAAGAACTTCTTTTTTTTTGCACACGTATGGATGTGGACAGAGTCCTGAAGGCATATAATTGTGGGTGTCCTCTCCAATGTCTATCCAGCCTTCTCTCAAATGTTTCTACCGTTGGTGCTTCAACCAATTGGCCTGGAAGACTGTTCCATAGATCTGTCACTCGAGTGTTTCCTGACCTCAAGCTTGGGACTCTCGTTGAAGATCTTATAGTCTATCCTTTCACACCCACAAACCATGGACGATGTAGGTTGATGTTGGGGGGCGGGGGGGGGGGGGCATACACAATTCCATATTAAAAACATCACTATCAGAATGAATGCAATGTTGCACTTTTTTGTGGTTTTTTTAAATGAATGTCATCTTCAAATGCATCAGTAGTTTCCACATTATTAAAGTTGCATAGTTCGATGAAAGAATCAGATTTTCGAAACAAAAACATATCTATATTTTGATCCTACATATTTAAGTTAGATACTGGTGCAGTTATTAAAGTTGCATAGTCCGATAGTTTTCAGATCAATATATTAAATTGATTTTTATAATCTACCTTACTTTAGTTTGAAATAACTTTTATTTTAAATGGCTAAGTTTTGTGATATTTGAAGTGCAAATACATCGAATTAGTTTTGGCAAGCATGCCAAAACTCTGACACCATAGGCTTCAGCAGTAACAGGGTCTATTACATTGACTCATTATTCCCTTCTGTGTGGCAACAAATGTTTAATTAGTGTATCATTATCTAAGTTAGATATGTGGAATCAAATCTAGATAATTGTTTTGGTTTTGAAAATTGTATGCTGCATCGGACTATGCAGCTTTAAGCATTTGTTGCTGCGTAGAATGGAAAATTAGGTCAATTTAACAGAAACTGTTACTGTTGAAGCCTGTGGTGTCAGAATTTAGATGTGGAATTTGCCTAAATTGAAAAAAGTGCCAGACAAGTGGCACTAGCACTGTGAGCAGGGCGGAATTTGTTTGTTTGTTTGTTTGTTTGAGGTTTAAAATCCTGGCAACATCTAAGGTCACATCAGGATGGGTACCAACTTGTGACAGTGCGCACACATGTCAACTTTATAGTGCTGCCTCATTGGGAGACCATACCACTGGCACCACAACCAGATATCCTACTCAGTCACATTATCCTGACACTGAGCTAACCAGTCCTTGCCCTATCTTAATAATGCCGAGCACCAGGCTAGAAAGCGACAAGTATCAATTTTCTGTGTCATTGGTTTGAGACTCGACCGGAAATCAAAACTCCTGACCTTCCGCACGGGAAGCCTGCGCTCTACCGATTCGGCCACTACGTCCGTTGGGAATTGTAGAATACACGGCCACGTGTAACATTAGCAGCATACTCAAATCCCAGTCATGCGTATTACATTGTGCCATTGTGTTGCAAGCGAATGAGCAGAGGCTGCACCAGCCTCGTTTTCGATTATGTGAACCAGACGGGATGGCCGAATGAGTTGAGCGTCCGTCCCTCTCCCGTTTTGGTAGGTTGCGGGATTCGAACTGACATGTTCGAACCCTGGTCGAGTCAAACCAATGACATAAAAATTTATACTTGTCGCTTCCTCGCCAGGCGATCGGCATTATTAGGATAGGGCAAGGACTGGTTGGCTCCGTGTCAGGATAATGCGATTGAGTCGGATATCAGGTCATGGTGCTGGCGGCCTGGTCTCCCAATGGGGCAGCACTATAAAGTCTCCATGAGTGTGTGCACTGTCACAAGTCAGTACCCGTCCTGATATGACCAGGATGTAAGATTCCAACAACCAATCAATCGATTATGCGCGAAGAGCTCAGTGCGTAGCCTATTGTAGTAAAATAAAAATATATAAATTTTAAGTATCTCCCGGTGTGACCAAGCATCTGTCTGTTGCTGGCCACACACTTTGGCTTTAGCTTAGTAAATAGCGGATGTTAAAGCTGCAGTCCAATGAAATATCACATTTTCAAAACAAAACCAATTATCTAGATTTGATTTGACATATCTAACTTAGATACTGATGCACTTATTAACATTTGTTTCTGCATATAAAGCAGTACTGAGTCAATATAACAGAACCTGTTACTGCAGAAGTCTATTGTGTCAGAGTTTTGGCAAGCTTGCCAAAACTAATTTTCCATGTTTGCACTCAAAATATCTCAAACGTTTACCATTTAAAATAAAAGTAACTTTGAACTAATGTAAAGTAGATCCTAGTGATCAATCTAATATATTTATCTAAAATAAATATACAGAAATTCAAAACCATCGAACTATGCAACTTTAATCTACATTCATTTACGGACTAGTGGGTTCAGGACCCGACCTAGGTCTCGCACCATCGTCCATAGGTAGATGTTTCCAAATTCGCTGGTGAATTGCAAATTAAGCAGCGAATTATAGAGCAACTGTTTTTTTATATTTAGTTCTTAAAATATTATATCGCGGAGGGTACACCATGCAAAGAGCGGGACTCGAACCCACATTTCTGCCATTCCAGAGGGGGCGTCCTAACCATTATGCCATCTAGGCTCACTCATACAAGGCATCTACTTCCGTCCACTAGTGCATGTGGGTCCATGAAAATCACGACTATATTTCTGCGGCATTTACAACTATATTTCTGCAGCATTTCCGACTATATTTCTGCAGCATTCACAACTATATTTCTGGGGCATTCACAACTATATTTCTGTGGCATTCACAACTATATTTCTGTGGCATTCACAACTATATTTCTGCAGCATTCACAACTATATTTCTGTGGCAGTCACAACTATATTTCTGCAGCATTTCCGACTATATTTCTGCAGCATTCACAACTATATTTCTGCAGCATTCACAACTATATTTCTGTGGCAGTCACAACTATATTTCTGTGGCATTCACAACTATATTTCTGCAGCATTCACAACTATATTTCTGCAGCATTCACAACTATATTTCTGCAGCATTCACAACTATATTTCTGCGACATTCACAACTATATTTCTGGGGCATTCACAACTATATTTCTGCAGCATTCACAACTATATTTCTGCAGCATTCACAACTATATTTCTGTGGCATTCACAACTATATTTCTGCACCATTCACAACTATATTTCTGTGACATTTACAACTATATTTCTGCAGCATTCACAACTATATTTCTGTGCCATTCACAACTATATTTCTGCGGCATTCACAACTATATTTCTGCGCCATTCACAACTATATTTCTGCAGCATTCACAACTATATTTCTGCAGCATTCACAACTATATTTCTGCAGCATTCACAACTATATTTCTGCAGCATTCACAACTATATTTCTGCAGCATTCACAACTATATTTCTGCAGCATTCACAACTATATTTCTGTGGCAGTCACAACTATATTTCTGCAGCATTCACAACTATATTTCTGCAGCATTCACAACTATATTTCTGCAGCCTTCACAACTATATTTCTGTGGCAGGCACAACTATAGTTCTGCAGCATTCGCAACTATATTTCTGTGACATTCACAACTATATTTCTGCAGCATTCATGACTATATTTCTGTGGCAGTCACAACTATATTTCTGCAGCATTCACAACTATATTTCTGCAACATTCACAACTATATTTCTGCAGCATTCGTGACTATATTTCTGCGGCATTCACAACTATATTTCGGCAACATTCATGACTATATTTCTGCGACATTCATGACTATATTTCTGCGGCATTCGCAACTATATTTCTGTGGCATTCACGATTATATTTCTGCAACATTCCCAACTATATTTCTGCGACATTCACAACTATATTTCTGGAGCATTCACAACTATATTCCTGTGGCATTCACGACTATATTTCTGTGACATTCACAACTATATTTCTGCGACATTCATGACTATATTTCTGCAACATTCACGACTATATTCCTGTGGCATTCACGACTATATTTCTGCAGCATTCACAACTATATTTCTGCAACATTCACGACTATATTTCTGCGGCATTCACAACTATATTTCTGCGACATTCACAACTATATTTCTGCAACATTCACGACTATATTTCTGCGGCATTCACAACTATATTTCTGTGACATTCACGACTATATTTCTGCAACATTCACGACTATATTTCTGCGGCATTCACAACTATATTTCTGCGACATTCACAACTATATTTCTGCTGCATTCACAACTATATTTCTGCGCATTCACAACTATATTTCTGCGACATTCACGACTATATTTCTGCGACATTCACAACCATATTTCTGCAGCATTCACGACTATATTTTTGCATCATTCACGACTATATTTCTGCGACATTCACAACTATATTTATGTGACATTCATGACTTTATTTCTGCGGCATTCACAACTATATTTCTGCAGCATTCACAACTATATTTCTGCAGCATTCACACCTATATTTCTGCGGCATTCACAACTATATTTCTGTGACATTCACAACTATATTTCTGCGAGATCCACAACTATATTTCTGTGACATCCATGACTATATTTCTGCAACATTCACAACTATATTTCTGCAGCATTCACAAGTATATTCCTGCGGCATTCACGCCAATATTTAGGCAGTTGAATGACTATATTTCGGTGGTATTCATGACTATATTTCTGTCGCATTCACAACTATATTTCTGTCGCATTAACAATAATATTTCTGCGGCATTCACAACAATATTTAGGCAGTTGAACGACTATATTTCTGTGGCATTCACGACTATATTTCTGTGGCATTCACAACTATATTTCTGTCGCATTCATAACAATATTTCTGCGCCATTCACGACTATATTTCTGCGGCATTCACGACTATTCAACTGAGTTCAAATCGTTGATTGATTGATGGAGTTTTCCATCCTGGAAACATCTACGGTCATATCAGGACAGGTACCGACTAGTGACAGTGCACACTCATGGCGATTTTAGTGCTGCCCCACTAGAAAATCAGGCTGCCGATACCATGGCCCGATATCCCACTCAGTCACATTATCCTGACACTGAGCTAACCAGTCCTTGCCCTATCCTATTAATGCCGAGCAACAGGCTAGGAAGCGACAAGTATCAATTTTATAAGTAATTGATTTGACTCGACTGGGAACCAAACTCCCGATCTCCCGCACGCGAGGGCTGCATTCTACCGATTCGGTCACCAGGCCCAGTCAGTTCAAATCAAGATATCGGCTAGTGTCTCCGAGTCTGGTCGACTGGTCTCTAAGTGGGCGGGTAGATAAGGACTTCCACACCTGTGTCCTGAGATAAAGAGTTACTGACACCACATCACATAGCAATCACCCGCCCGTCACCCACGCCACAAGTGAAAGGAAATGCAAAGACCCTCATTGTTTGTTGGGGCTTTACATCCTAGCAACGTCTAAGTGAGTGAAAGAGGGGAGAGAGAGGAGAAAGAGAGGGGAGAGAGGGGGGAGGGGAGGGTAGACAGGGGGGAGAGAAGAGAGGGAGGAGAGAGTGGGGGAGAGAGGGGGAGAGAAGAGAGAGGGAGGAGAGAGCGAGAGTAGAGAGGAGAGAGAGGAAGCGAGAGGAGAGTAGAGAGGAGAGAGAGGAAGAGAGGAGAGGGAGGAGAGAGGGGAGAGAAAGAGGGAGAGAGAGAGAGAGAGAGAGAGAGAGAGAGAGAGAGAGAGAGAGAGAGAGAGAGAGAGAGAAAAGGTGTAGCAGTTGAGATTTCATATTACATCAAAGTGCAAGATTGAATGTTGAGCCACAAAAACAATATTAAATACTATATTAAATGGCCACTATCAATGACAAAATAAAGTAATGGGAAATTTGCAGAATAGTTAACAGCAGACATCATAAGGGTTATTTAATAGTATACCGCCAATGAGTATATTCCCAAACCGGTTTGTGTCATTTGTGTTTTTCGTTTTTTCTTCTTTGTTTTCTTCTTCAATAGAGGTTTATTTGCCGACTATGGCGCACTCTGACAGTCTGAGTAGCCAGTAATGAATGGCCAGTGGTTCTGAGCACAGTGCACGACTACTATGTGAGATCGGCTAGGATTCAACAAAAAGCCATTAGTAGTTAATGATATATCTGCACCTCCACTAGGAGATTAAGCTCAAATAGTATTGACAATGGACATATAGCTGTCAGGACAAGATAGTTTATCGAGTATCTGTATGAAACGACTTTGAATGTGACGCAGTTTACTAACAAATAACAGCGGGGTTTCCCCCCCCCAAAAAAAGATTAAAAAGACAAATTAATCAACATATAATTTCATAAATAAATAAATATATATTTAAAGTAGCAGTAGCAATAGTAGTATTAATAGTAGTATATGTAGAATTACTAGTAGTAGTATTTGTAGTGTTACTAATAGTAGTAGTAATAGTATTACTAGTAGTATATTACTAGTAGTAGTAATAGTATTACCAGTAGTTGTAGTCGTAGTAATAGTATTACCAGTATTACCACTACCACTACCACTACCACTACTACCACTACCACTACCACTACCACTACTACTACTACTACTACTACTACTACTACTACTACTACTACTACTACTAGTATAGATAGAGGCTTCATTTTTTTCTTGTCTTACGTGTCCGGTACACATCCGTTACGTGTCCGGTTTGCTTCCGGAATTGTCCGGTGGATATATACAATGTATGTGGACACTTTGATTATTGTTTTTTATGTATATATATATTTTTTTTTACTCATACGGTATTTCTTCTCCCCATAGCATGTAAGCTCCTGCAAGGCTACTTGTTTTCAACGCTGGACAGCTGTGAGGAATGTTATGGTGTATGCCCGGGTTCCGGTTCCACCAGCATTTATTTAAGTAGTTAGTATCTATGTTAGTTTTGGACGTGTTCCCAGAAGTATATACAGTATATATGTTTTCGGCATGTCGTAAACAGTCCGGTACGTGTCCGGTTGATGTTCGGTCCGTTCGTTTGCAGTCCGGTATGTGTCCAGTAAGTGTCCGGTTGATGTACGGTACGTCCGCTTGACATTCGGTTTTTGTCCGGCGGTTCTCCGGTGCTATCCGGTGTTGTCCGGTTCTCGTCCGGTGGTCGTTCGTTTCGTCCGTCAGCAGTTGGCCCAAATCACGCTCCATTTGGACACATTTTATCACCGGACAGTACCGGACTAGACAATTCTTTGTCCGGTGGTGTTCGGTACTCAATCCGGTGAGGTGTGACTGGCGCTTTAAGGTTGCAGAGAACTTAGCTGACACTCACTGATATAAAAACTATTTTTTTTAAAGACTCAGTCGCTATGCAGCCATGTCTAATTTGCTATCAATCTGTGATAGGCGTGTCCTGTAAATTTATCCACACCGATTTGGCCGGAGATCTTCCTCAAGATTAGTAAAATAACCCCAATCTCTCGATTTCCAGATTTTAATTTGTAATCTACCATTAAGGAATCATCTCAACTAGTATTTTTGTCTTAAGACATACAGATTTAGACATATTTTTTGTCAAAATGCACCAGAATGCACTATTTTGTATCACTTTTATCAAAATGTCCTGGGGGGAGGTCCCCCAAGACGACCCCCCACCATAATCCACAATCTCCCCATTTTGGCAGTGCTATTTCTCCCTATCTCCCTATTCACACTCTTTTCTACTTGGCCCCTCTGTTTAAGACATTAAAGACATTTTGTATTCACAATTTCTCCACATTATTCTACAAACATATATATACTATTCTGCTAACAATAGAAATTGCAGGAACATCATAACCATTAATGGTTGTCTTCCCACTTCCCCTTATAAACAAAATAATCATTGGAAAAATCATGTTAAATATATTCACTAATTCTGACGGCTGGATAGTAGTCACGAGGGGCATGGGGTGGTGGTAGGGGTTGGGGTGGTTGAGGCTTTCATGAATAGTCAATACAGGGAGACAACCTTTTTTTAAATTGCTTTGTCAGAAAAACACTGTCTACCTGAGTCGGCGACCCAACTATAAAACTGTTTAATGTTGTGTTCTTTGGCAACAATGTGTGTAGCTTCTATTACACGCACTGGGCACGGTGGGAGAATTGGTAGAGCGCGGGTCTCGAGTGCGGGAGATCGGAAGTTTGGCTTCCGGTCGAGTCAAACCAATGACTTATCAAATTGATACTTGTCGCTTCTTAGCCTAGCGCTCGGCATTAATAGGATACGGCAATGACTGTTTAGCTGTGTGTCAGGATAGTGTGACTGAGTGGGATATCGGGTCATGGTGCCGGTGGCCTGATTTCCCAGTGAGGCAGCACTATAAAGTTGCCATGAGTGCACTTTCACAAGTCGGTACCCTTCCTGATATGACCTTAGATGTTGCCAGGACATAAAACTCCAACAACCAACAATGTATTACAGGCGCATTTGCTTACGTTACTACACACTAGCTGGTGTGCCTGAATGACACGACACTCAGTCATACTTGAACTGAGATGGTATCCGATATACGAGCCTATCTCAAAAGGTGATAACTCTTCTTTTTTTTTGTCCATGTAACGATTGACACAAAATAGCACAGAAACGGTTACACTGAAAACGCAAGGACATTTGCTTCAAATCAATATGTATTCTATTGGGATTATGAAACACCATGAATCAGTTTATCCTGAGCAAATGCATAAGCAGATAGTATGTTGATCGTTACAATGGGTAAAGTTTTGTCCCAAATTACTTAGCACCTTTTGAGACAGCCTCATATGTGAACTATGATCATTACTCTAATCAGCAGAATAACAACTCCCAATATTTCAACACGGTAAAAGCCCTGTCACACCCCACCGGATTGGGGGAAACGGACAGAAAATGAACAATGTCCGGTTTGTGTTCGTACAACTTTTGAACATGCACAAAACTAGGAACGGATGCCGTGGCTTGACATCTACTGTTCTTATCCGGTTTGAGTTTGTTCTGTCCGTTGGCTATCCGTTCATGTCCGTTTCCTGTCCGTTCATCCAGCAGCCATTTACCCGATAGCACAACATTTTGACACATTTTAATGCATTTTGATACTTATCACCACCGGACTAGACAATCCTGTCCGTTGCTCAATCCGGCGCTTAAGCGATACATCGTAGACAGATGAAGTATATACCTATGTGTACACCATGATTTTGTTTTATGGATTATTTTGTTCATAAGGGGCAGTGGGAAAAACAACCATTAATGGTTACACTGTTCCTGCAATTTCTATTGTTAAATTTGTTAACAGAATATATGTTTGTAGAATAATGCATAGAAACTGTGAATAAAAAATGTCTAAATATATACACTCCTCATTGATGCGATTGAGTGAGTGAGTGCTTAAATGCATGCGTCAGCGATTTAGTTATTGTGTGAATGAGTGCTTTCATACATGTGTTGGTAATTTGGTGATTGTGTGATTTAAAATTGTAATGCCAATGTCAATGATTTGGTGATTGTGTGATTTAATGTTCAATGTAATGTCAATGATTTTGTGATTGATTAATTGATTGAGGCCATGATTTAGTGAGTGTGTGATTTCGTGAGTGGATTATTTAATGTCAATGATTTGATGATTGATTGATTGATTGTGGATACATGGATAGAAAAGCAACAAGTAAGAATCTACAAATAGCCTAACCATACCTTTTTACCAATAGGCGAACAATAATTTTCAATTTCCCTAAACTAAAGTAATATCAAATGAATGGCAACATCTAAGGTCATATCAGGACGGGAACCGACTTGTGACAGTGCACACTTATGGTGACTTTATAGTGCTGCCCCACTGGGAAACCAGGCTGCCAGCACCATGACCTGATATCCCACTCAGTCACATTATCCTGACACTGAGCCAAACCAGTCCTTGCCCTATCCTAATAATGCCGAGTGCCAGGCTAGGAAGTGACAAGTATCAATTTTTAAGTCATTGGTTTGACTCAACCAGGATTCGAACCGCAATCATGTATCACAACATTCTTCATGCATAGCCTTCTAACTTCTTAGCACTAGCTAACTCTGTACATAATGCCTTCCAAATCAGACATTAGGTGCATGCTATATTACATGCTGGTTAGAAATTAGAATGGACTCTGTTCTACTAAAGGTTCACTGAGCCAAATATGTTTGTTTGTTTGTTGTTGCTTTACGTCCTAGCAACATCTAAGGTCATATCAGGACGGGAAGCCAAACATAAAAGTCCTCTTTGGACAATTAGAATCCACGTTATCTCACAGACCGCATATATGATATACAGTCAAACCCCTCTAACCGACCACCTCCACAGATCGACCACTACCCTATATCGATCGCTTTATTTTGAGCCCAAAGGATCGCCCATTATAAGGGTATAAAAAACTCCCGAAACCGACCACCTCCCTAAATGGACCATTTAAAGTCGGTCCCACATTCGGTCAATTTAGATAGGTTTTGCTGTACAGTAAAACCTCTCTAACCGACCACCTCCACAGATCGCCCACTCCCATATATCGATCGCTTTATTTGGATCCCAGACGATCGCCCATACAATACCATTGTAACGATACAATAAACTCCCGAAACTGACCACCTCCCTAAATGGACCATTTAAAGTCGGTCCCATGGTCGGTGGTCGATTTACAGAGATTTTACTGAACTTGCAAAAACTATCAACAAAAATAATAACAACCAATAACTTCCTTTACAACGGAATAATAAAAATACATACGTGGCTGTTAAAATGTTAGCAAACCGAACTCACATCGGTTACCAGGATCATGAAAGAGTACTCCACTTGGTTGGGGTCTGTGGAACAACAGAGTACCAACTCAAGAACAAACAATGTCTAACACAGAGCGTCGACCAAAAAGACCGTGGGCGACCTAGACCAAAGTCAAGCACAGACAGTCTAATCCTAGCTTAGTCGCCTCTACTTGACTGGACAGTCTATTGGAGGTGGGAATGCACACTGTTTCCAATTAGCAAGGAAATACCAACAGTTGGTCGGTAGTATAGTATAGTATAGTCAAAGACCCTATAATACAAAGACGGCTCACTCAGCCTGTACTGTGTAATCAAAATGATCAAACCCACCACTTGGTGTGATGGTTGTTCTCTTGGTTAAACAGGTGCTATATTATATGTATAAATGTATATATGAATGTGAAAGATGTGTGATGATGGCAATGCTGATGATGATGCTGATGATGATGGGTATTATTTGTTCATAGCAATTTCATATTGATGTGTATTCATACTTACCTATCTCATGTATAATATAATTGTATGTGTTTACATGTGAAAGACCAACCAGCAGCCGGCTGATCAAACCCACCAAAAGGTGGCACTGCAAAATTTACATTACCATGGGAGAGATAGGGAGTGAGCCGTCTTAGTATTATAGGGTCTTTGATATAGTATAGTATAATAGTATAGTATAGTGCAGCATAGCATAGTATAGCATAGTATAGTACAGCATAGCATAGTATAGAATAGCATAGTATAGTATAGCATAGTATAGTACAGCATATCATAGTATAGCATAGCATATCATAGTATATAATCATAGTATAGAATAGTATAACATAGTATAGTATAGTATAGCATAGTATAGTATAATAGTATAGTCCAGTATAGCATTTATATGTTGTATACGAATTATACGAGTATAATAGATAGTGAGAGTAATCGCACGAATGAGTGAGAGAGAATGACTAAATAGTTTGACCACGAGTTGATGAGTGGGTGAGTGAGTGAATGAGGTTGGTTGGTTGTTGGTGTTTTACGTCCTGGCAACATCTATGGTCATATCAGGACGTGAGTGAGTGAGTGAGTGAGTGAGTGAGTGAGTGAGTGAGTGAGTGAGTGAGTGAGTGAGTGAGGTTGGTTGTTGGTGTTTTACATTCTGGCAACATCTAAGGTCATATCAGGACGGGAGTGAGTGAGTGAGTGGGTGAGTGAGTGAGTGAGTGAGTGAGTGAGTGAGTGAGTGAGTGAGTGTGTGAGTGAGTGAATCTTTTAAACTGCTAAAGAAAAGGCATAGTCAACAACGTAGACAACATTATTAATCTGGCTGGAAACACGCCAAGTGTGATGCGAAGTTAATAATACATTAACATTTCCTCACATAATTATAATGAAACTTATTATCATCATTATCAGTAGATTTAGTTAGGGGGTTAGTTCGTAGCCTCTGCTAACTATTTACTACGACTTCTGTGACTTCCAAAATGATCTGTAATTTTAATAGCATAGAGTATTTTGTAAAACAGGTATTAACTTTGTCACAGGAGTTTTCTGTTGTGTTATTTGTTGGTAAGCTGGCCCGTATATTGCTCTCAGGTAGTATGGCTCTTTATCCGCTCAGGTAAGTTAAAGTAGTGCTAAGCCACCACCAGCGAGCACAGGGCTACACTATCCCTGCACCTTTCAACACAGCAAGTTCAAGTTGGTTGTGCAGTTTTACATCCTGGAAACATCTAAGGTCATATCAAGACAGGTAGCGACTTGTGACAGTGCACACTCATGGCAACTTTATAGTGCTGCCCCACTGGGAAATCAGGCTGGTGGTGCCATGACCCAATATCCCACTCAGTCACATTATCCTGACACTGAGATAACCAGTCCTTGCCCTATCCTATTAATGCTGAGCGCCAGGCTAGGAAGCGACAAGTATCAATTTTATAAGTCATTGGTTTGACTCGACCGGGAACCGTACTCCCGATATCCCGCACGCGAGACCCGCGCTCTACTGATTCGGTCACTGTGCCTGGTTTCAACACAACAACAAATAAGCCAACGGAAGCTACTCACAGTTTATTATATTCATAACCTACACCTTGAATATTGGTTTTTTCTCTCTGTCCTTGTTCTACTTATGTTTCTCCTAACTTGCTTTTTTTGTCAGTGCCCCCGCCCTGCCTCTCCCCTTATTTATGCACCAAGTGTCAATTCCACCATGGTGCACATGTATATTAATTACTATGCGCAATAAAGGTGAAAATGTAGTAGCTAGCTCAGACGAGTAGAAAACAAAACGGTAAAGTGCCTGTCACACTATGCCGGATTGAGCAACGGACAGAATTGTCTAGTCCAGTGATGATAAGTATTGTCGTGGGGGTGATGAAAATGGGAAATATTGTGCCTAGAGCGGGACTCGAACCCACATCTCTTTGCATTCCGGGCCAGTGTGCTAACCATTACACCACCTAGGCTCCCTGATATCAACACACTCCCCATGCCTACCTGTCTATGTGGTTACTTGCCTGAGAGGTCAGTGCAGACCACTACACTCGTCCCCCTGGAATTGTAAGTCTTGTAATGCTTACAATTACATACATACAGGCAATGCACTAACACATACATACACAGGGTAGGTTCAACAACCATACAGCGCAAAGCTTGTACAGGATCCTGATCACGGCAACCAGTGTCGTGGGGGTGATGAAAATGGGAAATATTGTGCCTAGAGCGGGACTCGAACCCACATCTCTTTGCATTCCGGGCCAGTGTGCTAACCATTACACCACCTAGGCTCCCTGATATCAACACACTCCCCACGCCTACCTGTCTATGTGGTTACTTGCCTGAGAGGTCAGTGCAGACCACTACAGTATCAAGATGTGTCAAAGTGTTGCGACATCGCATCTACGAATGGACATGAAACGGACATGAACGGATAGCCAGAGGACGAAATGAAATCAAACCAGACAAGGACCGTAGACGTCAGTCCGGCAGCATCCATTCCTAGTTTTGTGCATGTTCAAAACTTGTACGGACACAAACCGGACATTGTTCGTTTTCTGTCCGTTTCCCCCAATCCGGTGAGGTGTGACAGGGCCTTGAATTATACCAGCCTCACAGAGTAACATAAAGATCATGTGTGGATTATTTTGGATAAATGTGAAAATGCAGTTCATTAGACGAGTGGAACAAACCTGTAAATATGTGTCCTACTTAGCAACATATAGATTATAGTTATGAAGTAAAGTAGATCAATCTATATATTCAATAGAACAATGTCACTATAGTCTACTGCGCCACACATCATCTTTATGTTTCTGTGCGTTTGTTTGAATTTTACGTCCTGGCAACATCTAAGGTCATATCAGGACTGGTACTGACTTGTGACAGTGCCCACTCATGGCGACTTTATAGTGATGCCCCACTGGGAGACCAGACCGCCGACACCATGACCAGAAATCCCACACAGTCACATTATCCTGACACTGAGCTAACCAGTTATTCAGTTGATTTCCCACTCAGTCACATTATTCTGATATTGAGCTAACCAGTCCTTGCCCTATCTTAGTAATGCCGAGCACCAGGTTTGGTAGTGACAAGTATCAATTTTGTAAGTCATTGGTTTGACTCGACCGGGAATCAAACTCCTGACCTTCCGCACAGGAAGCATGTGCTCTATCGATTCAGCCACCACGTCCGATCACATCACCCATATCGCAACTTTCAATTACAGGATGGCCTACAGGGTAGAGCACCCACTTCCGGAGTAGATCATGAGATCAATCCTCAGTTGAGTCACTGTCCCCATCCTGGTATGACCTCAGATGTTATTAGGATATAAAACACCAAAACACCAGACCAATCTGAGTCAAAATCTAAATAATCACTGTATTCCATCCCCTAAAGGGAATCGCACTTAGCGCTAATGAAACTACCACCTAGCCCTCAGTCACAGTACGGCTTGCGACCACTTTGCTAACACTTTGCAACCAAGCGTTTTGGTCAAAAGCAGGTTTTTGGTGCAGCAGCTCCAACCTCCTTGCAACCAAAATGGTCGCCCAGAGGTCACCGCCCACTTCCGTTCACCTTCCGACCGTCCCTTTTTGGTGTTTGCAAGGTGGTCACAAGCGATCGCAAGCGTAGTGTGACTGAGGTATTAGTTGTCTAGCCCCCGCTACCCTGGTCCCCACGAGTGCGTGGTAAGTGGTATCCGCTGGCAGGAATAGGGTGCCAATCCCCGATCACGTGACCACCAGCAGCCTCCATTACTGTGCAACCGTACGTCGTGAGAGGGGGGTTCCAAACAAATGAAGCAGTATGCCTAGAGCGAGACTCAAACACATATTTCTGCCACTTCGGGGCGAGGCTCAGAATCATTATGATATAGGGTTCCCTGTTGTAACCAACTTATCCACACCTACTTGTATATAAATTTCTTATTTGTCATTTTATTTTGGCAGGTGAGTACAACTCACTAGTACAACTCTCTACATGTGTAAATATGCGCTCGCACCAGGAAACAAATGGCCAACTGATTTGGCCTAGGAAGTAACTATATACCGCGAGGCAAGCTATAGATCTCCAGAGGAATGGACTTAATAATGCATTGGGTCAGGCCTCCCATAACATAGGCAGTATGTTGACTGGCTGGAGTGGAGCATATATATACACATATATATATATATATATACATATATATATGATGTCTAAGCATATACATAGATGTATACATACATACATACATACATACATACATACATACATACATACATACATACATACATACATACATAACATACATACATACATACATACATACATACATACATACATACATACATACATACATACATACATACATACATACATACATACATACATACATACATACATACATACATACATACAGTAAAGCCTCTCTAACAAAGTTCGACCACTAACCTATATTGGTCGCTTTATCTGGGTCCCAAACGATGGCCCATGCAATACCATTGTAACTAAATGAAAAACTCTAAACCATCCATTTCCTTAAATGCAGGGATGAAAGTGGTCTCCCGGAAAAAAAGCGGAAATGCTGATATTCTCCCATAGATTTAGCATTGTCAGGGAATCACGGAAAATTCCCGGAAGTCGGGTTTCATATATATTGGTATACCCTGATAGTGCTGCGCCTTTTGAAGCATGTATTAGTAGTGTATGCTGATAGTGCTGCAGAGTCTGCACCATGTATTAGTATACGCTGATGGTGAAGCGGGATTGACAAATCCCGGAAATCCGCGGAATCGCGGAGATCTTTCATCCCTGTTGTTAAAATGGACCAATTAAAGTCGGTCCTATGGTCAGTCGATTTAGAGAGGTTTTACTGTAGTTGTTTTACGTCGGAGCAACATCTAAGGACACAGCAGGACGGGTACTGACCTGTGACAGTGCACACTCATGGCGACTTTATAGTGCTGAGACCAGTCGGCCAGCACCATGACCTGATATCTCACACAGTCACATTATCCTGATAGTGAGCTAACCATGCAGCCCTTGCCTATCATAGAAATGCCTAGCACCAGTCTAGGTAGCGACACGTATCGATTTTTGTAAATCACTGGTTTGACGCGACTGGGATTCGAACTGTCGACCGTCCGTACGGGAAGCCTGCGCTCTACTGATTCGGCCACAGCGTCCGATGGGTGTGGGAGTGGGTGTGGGAGTGGGTGTGGGAGTGGGTGTGGGAGTGGGTGTGGGTGTGGGTGTGGGAGTGGGTGTGGGAGTGGGAGGGGGAGTGGGTGTCGAAACTGAAAACAGTGAACGCACTTCCGGTGGACCTGGCTGGATGGTCTAATCAGGAGAGCACTGGCGGGAGGTCACAGGTTCTATCCCAGGCCGAGTCAAATTAATGATAATGACGTACAAAATTGATACTAGTCATTACTGAGCCTGACGCCCGGCACCAGTCTAGGATGGTTGGTTGGTTGTTGGAGTTTTACGTCCTGGCAACATCTAAGGTTATAGGATGGGTACCGACTTGTGACAGTGCGCACTCATGGTGAATTTACGGTGCTGCCCCACTGGGAGACCAGACCGCCAGTACCATGGCCTGATATCCTACTCAGTCACATTATCGTGACACCAAGCCAACCAGTCCTTGCCCTCTCCTAATAATGCCGAGCGCCTGTCTAGGAAGCGACAATTATAAATTTGTAAGTCATTGGTTTGACTCGACTAGGGTTCGAACCCGTGGATTCGAATCCCACGACTTCTGACGGCAGGTCGTAGGTTCTATCCCCCACAGAGTCAAACTAATGACGTACAAAATTGATACTAGTTATTACTTAGCCTGATGCGCGGCACCAGTCTAGGATTGGGCAAGGACTGGTTGGCTCAGTGTCAGATGAGGTGGCTGAGTAGGATATCAGGTCATGCTGCTGGCAGCACGGTATCCCAAGGATCAACTAACTATTTCGCTTCCGGAAATGCTAATCTACCCATTAAGTTGCCAATTAAAAGTCTGAGGGAATACCCAAAAAGCAATATGTTAATTTGACAATTCACTTCACTCGGAAAGGGAAGAGTAATTTGAATTAAAGAGAATTTATTCAAAAGTAATCAAAGCCTAAAAGTAGGTTGGGCTGACTTGAGCAAGTGGGTGGCGTGGCTGAGTGTTTTGACATGAGCGTGTATCGTATTCATGAGGTGTGGTCAGCAGGAACCGGGAAGCAGTTCAGAGCAAGTCCAGTGAGCGGTACCAAAAGTAAAGCCTGTTTTATTTAACGACACCTCGAGAGCACATTGATTTTTGCCATCAGCTATTGGACGTCAAACATATGGTCATTCTGACATATTTCTTTGGAGGAAACCCGCTGCCACCACATAGGCTACTCTTTCCAATAAGCAGTAGGGGTCTTTTATATGCACTTTCCCACAGACAGGACACCGCATACCACAGCCTTTGATTAACCAGTTGTGGACCACGGGTTGGAACGGAAAATAGCCCAAACTGCAAATGGATCCACTGAGCAGGATCGATCGGATGATCGACACCTTCACAGGCAGACACTCGACCGCCTGAGCTACATTCCGCTCACCCAGTGAGAAATACCAGGCAGATGACAGGCAGGACAGGAATCAGTGCTCACCCTCCAGTTAGAGGGTGGGTGGGTGGGGAAGCGAAGTTGAGGGACCAAGTTGTAAAGTCCACGACTGGAATCTGTGTTTGTGTAGGCAGGCTATGGTGAAATCAATACAGGCAAAGAGAAGGGAAGAGTATAAAGAGTGAAAGAAGAGAGCGAGCCAAGCCCTCAGGTTTATTATTTATAGTGGTACATGGATCCAGTATAGTATATTACCTGATCGTATTCTTCAATGAGAATCAAGCATCTACAGCTCTACCAATGAAAATCAAGCATTCCTGTGTCACCATGGCTACAGTGATCTGCCCACCACCACCATGCGGTGTGGCTACCCTGGCCACCACCTGCCCTGAGCTGAGTGTGTGGCAATCCATGACTAGCAGAGGGGGGAGGGCGTAGCGGGTAGAGCTCTAAGTGCCCCTTACACACTATCTGACTAACACACAATGACTATTGACCAATGAATCAAGCACCACCAGCAACTACATAACATTTATGCACCTGGCCCTATATACCTTTTTCACCAATAGACCATTTGCATTCTCCACCAGTGCTTCATTATCGGAATATTTTACAAAGTGACCAGAGCGCGGAGAGCAGAGAGCAGAGGAAGACAGAAATAGACCTAGCGTCGTTCGCAAATTACCCATGTCATCCTCGCCAACAGGTTTAGTTGACCCATAACATTAACAATAAGCAGTGCTCCTATTTAACTAAACAAAGTTTTTAATGTAGATTCTACATTTTCGCCTAAACAAACTTTGACCACCATAATTAACAACACAAATTTGCATTAATTGCAATCTTTCAATAAATATCAATGGTGTTCTTAGTAGGTACCGGCAGCGGCCATTAAAAGTCCAGGAATGGTGCTTTTTTCATCAATATTCACATGCTTGTAACTATTTATCTATGTATTTGATTTTGATGAGATTGCATATCCTAAAAGATCAACATTCATTCTATCCGATGGTGTTGTTTGATTGAATATAGACTAAGTTTGTACTGAAGTAAAATCCATTTGTATAAGTAGTGTATTTAGGTACTTAGTCTTACTTATCTGCTGCTAAGTACCATAAGACCTTCAGCGTGAGCAACACACTTCATTAGATTCCAGAAGTGGGTCATTTAAATATCACTTCCTGGAACCCCAAATAATCAATAGTAATCAACCCTTCACAGCTATTCAAACAGGAAGGAAGTTTCAAAGCGGCCAGACTGTAGGAAACATCGACTATTATTCCTTTTTTTCTTATTTTAACAATTATAATTCCAGTATTTTTGTGATCTTTTAATAACTTTCCATACCTACAATGATGCTTCCGTGTGTGTGTGTGTGTGTGTGTGTGTGTGTGTGTGTGTGTGTATGTGTGTGTATGTATTTATGTATGTATGTATGTATGTATGTATGTATGTATGTATGTATGTATGTATGTATGTATGTATGTATGTATGTATGTATGTATGTATGTGTGTATGTATATGTATGTGTGCGTGCGCATGCGTGTGTTTCTATGTGTTTAGATTAGGTTGTTTGTAAGAGTTGTTTTTTTCATTATCAGGCATTTGATCGGGTGCAGGAAAAAAACCTGAAATTTTGTTTAGTTTATCATGGGGACACACAGCATCCCACTGAGTCGTAAGAGGGATGCAAATAGTGTATTTCAGAGGTGTTTCGGCAGCCAGGGAAAAAAAACAGATTTTTTTTTTTTTTAAACAGAATTCCAGTTTCGGCAGCCAGAAAAAAAACGAAATTCCGGTTAAAACCGAAGAAATCACATGGCTGCATTATTGATCATGGATTAATATTTTAAAGGACATTCACGCTATTTTTTGCTCACTCTTGAAAAGACAGGGTTTTACTGTCAAACCACGACTGGCCTGCTGAACTAAAACATTGCATGTATACGGAATGTGTGCTTAATGCGTGACAAGTTATTTGGTTGGTTTTTTTTATTTCCCAGTAACTCAATACATAGCAGGGGTCCATGTAGCTATGACCGTCACCACATAACATGATACTGATGTTGTAGCCAAATTGAAACATAATTATAAGGCATTTGATTACATTCTGAACCATATAATAGATGTTGCTAGGACGTAAAACTCCAACAATCAACCAACTGAACCATATTTTGTTTGTCTGTTGGAGTTTTACGTCCTTGGAACATCTAAGGTGGTATCAGGACGGGTACCGACTTGTGACAGTGCGCACTCATGGCGATTTTATACTGCTGCCCCACTGGGAAATCAGGCCGCCGGCACCATGACCCGATATTCCACTCAGTCACATTATCCTGACACTGAACCACATTGTGTCACATTGATAAGAGGTGTGACTTTCTGCTCAGCCGAATGACACTTGTACCATATGAAGTCACTAGAATATAGTCTAATGATAAGTGATAACATGGAGTCAATTAACACTGGAATAAATTCATAATTTATTAAAGTTACATAGTCTGATAAAAACCTCAAATTTTCAAATCAAAGCAATTATCTACACTTTATTCTACATAACTAAGTTAGAAACTGGTGAACTTATTAAACATTTGTCACCAAGAAATTTGTTTAAACTGCAACATGGTTCTCAATTATTTACACAACACACACACACACACCAACACACACACACACACAGTGTTGTGTAAATAATTGAGACCCATGTTGCAGTTTAAACAAATTTCAAGACCCTCTCTCCCTCCACTTAAAATATATATACTAAGTAAAACGTTATCATGAATGTACTCAATTGAATAACTAATAATATACCTCCAAATTCAATTGAATTATTTAACATTATTAAACTGCTACAACCCATTTTTCTACACTTGAATTTCCAGAAGGTTGTCTGCCCGGTCTCCCCCCCCCCCCCCAGCCCCCAACGCCTCAGGCCCTTGAACATGAAGAATGTACTAACAGTAACAGTCAGAGTATCTTGATATTGAGCCAGCCAGTGCGTGTCATATCTTAGGAATGCATAAATCAACATTTATTTGCATGTCTAAAAACCTACAGAAACCTACAGAAACTCTTTACCCCCGCAGAGCTTACGGTTTGGATGGTTGTGATAATGTTGACAGTTGTCAATGGTCCCTAGGTTGCTAAGTAAATGAAGGTATAAAGTTGGCTACGAATTAAAGGAGATACAAAAGAGGACAGAAGACGAGCAGTGGTGGAAGCCAATCTTTTTTTCCGAAGGCCCACTGGCCGAGCAATAAACAGCCCTACCTAGAAATATATATCTTTTAAATCGGAGCTCATGTGATACTGACGTGCTCTGGCTGGCGCCAGCCCGGTGTGGGGGGAACCAGCCCGCAGCAAATAGCACAATAAACAATACGTCGATCATAAATAGCAAGCAATAAAATACAATTTCCATAAAACCATATAGAATAGATGCTCCGCCCCTTTATACTCATATAATAAATTATATATCACATAATATCTAGAAGTTTTCACCAAACCTTATTAGCACATCAAAAGAATACCCCATTGCCAGTCGTACAAAATATTTTTAATAGTACCGTGTTCCTATTTTTGAAAACCTCACCTAATGCAGAAGTCTTCAAGGATGGAGGGGAAGATATATATGTTCTTTTTATAACAATATGATGACCTCTTGTTAATATTGTTCAGACCGGGTGCAGTGGCCTAATCGGCGCGGCCCTTGCGTGCGGAAGGTCAGGAGTTTGGTTCCCGGTCGAGGCAAACCAATGATGTTAAAATCAATACTTGTCACTTTCCAGCCTGGCGCTCTGCATTAATAGGATAGCGCAAGCACTGGTTGGCTCAGTGTCAGGATAATGTGACTAAGTAGGATATCGGGTCATGGTGCTGGCAGTCTGATTTCCCAGCGAGGCAGCACTATAAAGTCGCCATGAGTGCGCATTGTCACAAGTTGGTACTTGTCCTGATATGACCTTAGATGTTGCAGGACGTAAAACTCCAAACAACAAATAAACAGAGACACGTACAATGTAACGCGGGTTCTGAGAGGAAGCTCTGCTTACCTGCTTGTCCTCATCGTCGGCGATGCCGTATGCCAGGTGGGCTGTGAACGTACTCTTGCCTACCCCGCCCTTACCCGACAAAATGATGATCTTGTGTTTCACGCCCAGCATCCGCACCCGGATCTCCTCCAGCGCTGCAACAATTGAACCAATCACAAACCACAACCAACTCAAAACAATGAAACCCAACACAACATTTGCTTCAATGCATGCAGCATGTATTTTATACCCCAGTCACTCAAGAGCCAGCGTCCGCCTCCGACCTCCTTATGACCAAAAGGTTGCCAACATCCGAGCGTCCCATTTGATACATTGATTCAAAAATGTGGTCGGTGCCAGGTCAGCGACCTGGTGCCACAACAGTCGCCAACTGCTCAATGAGCAGACTTCTCAATGACCGCTTTGTCAGTGTAAAAGCCGGGTGTCGTTTTGGTTTATGTCGTCCGCTCGTGACCTGGCGCCGACCACACGGCGAGCAGGCCATTGCATGTGCTAGCACCGACCACTCACCACCAGGTCATGAGCAGTCACCGCCAACTCGCCGACCAAGAGGTTGCCAACCACTGGTGACCCGGCACTGACCGCAAGGAGGTTGCAAGTGCAACAGCTGCATCCTCCTTATGACCAAAATTTCCAAAATGGTCGCCAGGAGGTTGGCGTACTCACGGCACTGGCACGTAAGTTGGTCATAAGGCTGTTGTAAGGAGGATGTATGGACGTCGCGAATCGATCGTAAGGGAACGCAGGCCTTGTGTGACTGGGGTATTAGTATTTGGATTGCTTTAAAAATTGCATAGTCCAGTGATTTTGAGTTTCTGTCATTTTCTGAGATGATTATATTAGGTACATTATGTTGCATTCTACCTTTCAAGTAACTTCTATTTTAAATGGCTAACTTTTGAGATATTTGAAGTGCAAACATGCTAGATTAATTTTGGCAAGCACGCTAAAACAGACACTTTGGGATTCTGCAGCCACAGGTTCTATTAAATTGCCTCAGTATTCCGTTCTATATGGCAACAAATGTTTAATAAATGCACCAGTATCGAAGTTAGATGTGTAGAATCAAATCTTGATAATTATTTTGGTTCTGAAAATTTGCTCTTTTCATCGGATAGCTTTAGAAATGTGGGTCTTTATTATTATTATTATATTACTACCATAATCATAATCATTATTATCACTACATTATTAAGGTACATTTAGGAAAAATCATCCGTTAGAAGGACATCCTATCAAAAACGTACCGATTAAATCAAATTCAATTAAAAAATTGTAGATAATGTAAAGTCCCTAAGAGGAGGATGGCTTAATTATTCCAAAGGTTTGTTATAGCTACACCAGTTATTGATACAATGGTGCAACATCTGTTAATTAACCATCCTTTTTTGTAACCGGGTTCTATCAAATTGACTTAGTATTCCCTTCTATGCAACAACACATGCTTAATAAATGCATCAGTATCTAAGTTGGACATCTAGGGTTAAATCTAGAGAAGTGTTTTGGTTTCGAAAATTTGTGATGGTTTCATCTGAGTAATTTTTTTTATTCCAAAGATATGTGACATTTACACCAACTACTGATCTAATGGTGCAGCAACTGTTAACTAACTGCTTCGTTGAGTTTTACGTCCTGAAAACATCTGTCATATCCAGACGGGTACCGACTTGTGACTGTGCGCACTCATGGCGACTTTATAGTGCTGCCCCATTGGGAGATTAGGCTGCCGACACCATGACCCGATATCCCGCTCAATCACATTATCCTGACACTGAGCCAACCAGTCCTTGACCTATCAAAGTAATGACAAGCGCCAGGCTAGGAAGTGGCAAGCATCAATTTTGTAAGTCATTGATTTGACTCGACCAGGAGTCAAACTCCCGACCTTCTGCACGCGAAGCCTGCACTCGACCAATTCGTCCACCGCGTCCGGTATTAATTAAATACTCCCCTTTGTCATTTAAAGTTCCACAGTCCGATGGTTTTGAATCTCTGTCATTTTTCTGAGATAACTATATTAATTTGATTGTTATAATCTACCTTACTTTACTTTGAAGTAACTCTTATTTTAAATGGCCAACTTTTGAGATATTTGAAATGCAAACACATCAAATTAGTTTGGGCAAGCATGACAAAAGTCTGACACCATAGGCTTCTGCAGTAACAGGTTCTATTAAGTTGACTCAATATTCCCTTCAATGTGGCAACAAATGCATGATAAGGGCCGCGGTATCTAAGTTAGATATGTAGAATAAAATCTAGATAATTGCTTTGGTTTTGACATTTTGATGCTTCATCGGCCTATGCAGCTTTAAACCAATGCATAATGGTATAAAGGAGGTCTACCTGGGTCGGTTTGACGCGGTGCAGCTGAGGAACATATTTTCTGGTTGGGACATCCTGCACATGCTGCTGACTGACCAGCCGTGTCACTCTCTGTGCCAGGGCAATCTGAAGGTCAAACAGAAACCAATAGGCGAACCAATTAAGATCAATTAATAGTTTTCAGTATGTGGGTCGGGGTGGGGGGAACCAAGGCATTTTCATATTGAGAAGCACTTGTTTTGTGGTAAATTAATACGGTTCTAGGATAGAACAGGCAGATGGCAGCCTAGGTATGAATGCATGCCCTTCACAAATAGCACGTTATCATGGTCTACATACCATAATTCACCGACCCCTTTTTACCCTGAACTATAGACTTTGTCAAAGGAGAGAGCCTATCGCATCACTATCTCTTTTTTCGGGGGGGGGATACATATATTTATTATTCTGAACAAAGTATTTTTTAGTATCAGTGCACTGGTCTTCCAGTCATTTTAGGTACAGTTATTTACTTTTATTTTAACAGATAATTTTTGTCAATGCTTCATTACAATAACAAAATATTTAAAATGTTTTCAAACATAATGGTTTCCCATACATGTATACGATTAGTGAGCTTTAGTGTAATCATATATGGTTAGTCTCGTTAACCATTACCTTAGACAGGTAGGTGTAGAAAACTTATTTATGAAGAGGTAATGACATCAATTATAATGAAATTTCAAAACAGTTTATAGGGTCATGAAATGAAGTTATGCAGATTAAGTTTCACTACAGAATATTGGTTGTTATGAGAGTAGCATGGAAGGTATTAGTAATGAGGGATTATTGTGGCCAATATATTTCCTTTGTCAGCAGAGGAATGATTAGTTCAGTAGGTTGAGTGTGTAAGGTAGATGTTTTAGGAGTTGCAAAAAAAAAAAAAAGCGGGAGATTGATTCATATGGAGTGTTTTGTTAGCTAGCTTGATTTTGAATTTGAGGTGGTCATGGCTTATATGACAGTGTCGTACTCATAGTTGTGGCCTAGTGGTATTGGGGAGGGCCGCCAAATTGCTTTACCTGGATGTATACCTTTATTTTGATGCGTTACAATTATTAAACTTAGGCAAAGATATATGTATAAAAGTTATTTTATCTCTTCTTTTTTTTAGCAACTAATTTTTGCACAAAATGATTTGCTAAATAAAACCAAGTACAAATGTACATGATAACTAGTATTCCACAAGATGACATGGAACTTGAGATAGTTGGGGATATATTTGGGGGGGGGGGGGTTTAGGCGGGAGGGCTTAATTCTTATTCCCATCATAATCATTCGATTCATTGGTATTCACATTGTCACATGATTCTGACAATATTATATATAATCATAAATTATAATAATGGACTATATATATTATAATAACATTAAAATGTGAAGTATACAGACAGTGCATCATAACGATTATTTGGTTCCCATCCAAAGCTTTATATCTAAGATATGATCTCAACTTTGTTCTGAGTCAATGCTTCCAAAGGCAACTTGTTTCGACTGATTCAGTGATTGTCTATATAAAAGTATAAGTTTGACTTTGATTTGAGAAGTTGAGTAAGACTGTAAGTTGAGACGATACGTCATTACGTAACGTGTGGGTGATAATTGCCTAATTCGAATTTGGGAGTTATCATTATCGTGATTGTAATGTATATCTAGTGTGTGCATGTGCCAAGTTAGATAAAAGATTCACCCGGTACTTGTAGTACACAACAGTACGGGGTGAATATTGTATCTATTGCCAAGTTAGATAAAAGATTCACCCGGTGAATCTTGTATCTAGTGCCAAGTATGTAACGAAACCGTTTTATTTTCTAAATGTAACATTGGGTATAAAAATAAATAGTATATTCATTATATTGTTAATTAAGTAGGGTTTCCATTCGGTATGACCAGACCCGAAGTTGAAAGTCCAGTCAGAGCCGCATGCTGCATGGGGCAGCATGGTCATGCCATTGCCAGTTACACGACATTCACAGCATCATCATGAGGCGCATGGACATGTCACATGACAATGACATGGTGACTTGTCAAGATGGCATTGTGTTTACGTGCTGCATTTACAAATTTGTGCAGTTAATGAGACGGCACATAGAGTTATGTAAAAACATATACTGCTATGTTCGTGTAATTAGCTTGTCATGATGACAAATAATTGCATTAATACACTTAAACAGCGTCGAACTCACGCTCAGGCGCGTCCGACGGAACGTCCGCCATATTTGTTTACATCAGTGCCCTTTTCAAACCTCCATTTCAGAATCATTGAAGAGTGTAGACACGCGAGGTGCATCTTGGGGGAGATAGATGTTTAGAATGTTACCATCGTGAAGAAATGCATCCAAGAGAAGCAGACAACCAATTACCTCCCGGGTTGTCGGGGGGTTGAGTGGGAGATTAATGTTCTCTCCTTTTTTTTCTCCATCTGGTCTGAATTGATACATGCAGGCATAGTCGAGACAAGTGGATAAGAGAATTGTAGAGTGGTAAGTTATATTATTAATAATTAGGATGATTTATGCATTATTTATATTCATAATATTGGCTCATACTCATGGTGAATTTCGTTATATTTACTCTAAGTCTAACGATGGTGACATTGTCATTGATGTCACTGACTGGTGCCGATTGTACCAATTGTTTTGGGGTTTTGGTGTGTTTTTTTTGGCGTGGGGGGGAATTTTCATTTGTTCCCCTACCTCTTTGTAAAACTATATACATGTGTAAATCACTGTAATATATTGACAAGATGTTCTTCATCACTACAACTAGTTACAATGGGAGACATCATATGACTACTGCTTTAGAATTAGAATGTCCAATTGCTTTTATTTAGTTTTAAACACTAATGAACATGCGGTTTGATTTTGTTGGTGCACGGTTATGGAGTGGGGCTTTCAAACAATTTAATTTTCCTGGGTAGAGAATGTCGTTTTGAGAATTTGACCCAACATGAATAAGGCTGTATGTGATACTTGCTTTTAGATTAGATTAGATTAGGGTGTTTAGCCGTGTTCACACGGGCAAAATGTGAAGCGAATTAGACTAATCGAATCAGTTGAGTCGAATTAGCGGCCCGTTCACACGGGCAGCGCTTGAAGCGCGGAAGTGGATATCTGCGCATGAGCAAGTCCAGCCTGATCAGCGCCAGTTTTCGATTAGGCAACGTCACCACGAGAGAGTGAGTTCGACCTAGATATGTATGTACTGAATCGTATTGGTTTGGAACGGTCAAAACTTCTGCTGGGCAGTGAAACCCTAAAAATAAATGATGAAAAAAATATCTGTGCACAGCTAGCGGTTTCATAGACCAAATTATAGTATATAGTTCGACGTGCTTAGTCCGCATCACGTAAGTCGGTTGCGTCCACACGGCCAAAATAAACCGCATCACAGAAATCGACTCACGTAAACTACCTCGATAGGTGGTTTACAGTATCCGCATCACACGAATCGATTCAGCCTTAATCCGCCTCAGACGCCCGTTCACACGCGAAATGTAACCCGAACTATACAAGTCGCTTTCTACGAATCGATTTACATCGCCCGTGTGAACACGGCTTTAGAGGCCAAGTTGGAGACTCCACCATCAGAGCCCATCACATGTGGTGCTTATTCCCATTTATAATGGATAATGACACTGACCTAAAATTGTAAATTCGTGATACATCTCTTTGTAAGGTTAATCATACTATATATAGCCTCGGCAGACTTGGCCTGAGCATATAGCTCAAACACTGTAATCTAATCTAATCTAATATATATATATAGATATATATATATATATATATATATATATATATATATGAATATATATATATATATATATATATATATATATATATAGGTTATTCCAGCAAATTACCAGGTCTGTATTTAAAATAAAATACACACCTTCATTTGTTCCTCACATATTTGTCTTTCTAGCTATTCACTTTGAACCCATCTGGGGTGACCAAGACATTTAGTGTCTTTAAATTAAAATGCTATTTTACTTTACTCTTTATTTTGTTTTGGAAAGGTTAAGTTTTACAGATGTCCACTCATCAACATTAGCTCTTCGTATTGCAATGTTATCAAACACATCATTGGCCTACATATATTCTTACTTGATACCTCCAAAGTAACCTTGATATATAACTTATAAGGAATGTGAATCACTATGACTGTTGCTTCTGGTCTTATTACAGTAATACAATTTAATAGTGACTCATGGTATCTTTTACTGATCATAACACCAAAAGGGATCTAGTTTTGATTTGAGTGAGTTCAAAGTGTTGCTGCAACTACCTCTTTTCTTCCGTGTAAATGTTTTATTCATCTGAACACATTCTTTGTCAGCGTCAAGGCACTGGTCTTCCAGCCATTGAAGCGATCACATTTGGTTTGTACATGGTGATGGGGAAGTGGACTGTGCTGCATTGTGTGCATTGTGTGCAGCACACCCCATTCTGAACATTAAAAGTCACAGTGGGAGTAGCAGCCTATGCTGTATATTGTACAGCATTGGTACTCAACATAATGCAGGGTAGATCAAGTATTTCACCCCGTACTTGCAGTACATGGGTGAATACCAACCCTATATAAAAGCTGTCGAAAAGCGGGGAAATGAAATGAGCCTAAATCCACAATCTAAGAAGGAACATTTATCTTTGTATATGTCTTCATATTTCCCAGCTTCCTTTGAGTTGAAAAATATAATAAAACATCTAGTTTAATCAGATTTGAAAGTGAAATCGACGGGGTTCTATCGCCACCATATTGTCTTTTTGCATTCTCTCCCATTTCATCAACTCTGTGCCGATATAAGTAGCCATTTGATATTGGAACCAGGCATTCTACTTCCTGTTCCATACTAAAGCTATTTTCGCCAGCATTTAGACTACGTTGTCGTTCACCTGTGTACTACAAGTATGAGGTGAATCTTTTATCTAAGTGCAGGGTAGATAAATGATTCACCCCGTTCTTGCAGTACACGGGTGAATACCAACCGTATATAAAAGCTGTCGAAAAAGCGGGGAAATGAAATGAGAGCCTAATTTAACAATCTAAGAAGCAACAATTATTCTTTTTATATGTCTTCATATTTCCCCACTACCTTTGAGTTGAAAAATATAATAAAACATATAGTTTAATAGAATTTAAAGGTGAAATCGACAGCGTTCTATCGCCACCATGTTGTCTTTTTGCATTCTCTCCCATTTCACCAACTCTGTGCCGATATAAGTACCCATTTGATACTGGAGACAGCCATTCTACTTCCTTTTCCATACTAAAGCTATTTTCGCCAGTATTTAGACTACGTTGTCATTCACATGTGTACTACAAGTACCAGGTGAATCTGTTATCTAAGTGCAGTCAGTTCCAGTCAGTTACAATTCTTTGACTAAAGAAAGAGCCTCTCAGTCTCACATCAAGCCCGTAATACATGTGATGTAGATTGCCAATGCGAAAGAAAATGTAAGAAACCCCGAATAATTCACATTTATTAACTCGAGGTAGCGGATGCCCTAGTGGCATCCATATGTATGTATGTATTATGTAAGTATGTATGCACCGCATATATACAGATAACACTTGAACTCAGATGATAAGTCCTGTCAACGATTAAACATTCTGTTTCTTAATGTTGTAGTGGTTTACAACTAGTTCACCAAGCTTATGCTTATCACACTTGAGTATGTATGACTATGGGGAGTTCTGGGAAGCTGCAATGGCTACGTTTACCTGCCAGTAGGATTACCGTAGTGTCGCGAAGTGGCACCGGGGTTTCCAATAAGTTCCAGGATTGTAAAAGTGGGCGTAGGGTAAACTATACAGCACGAAGATGTGCTTTATGTGTAACCCTAATCTAAACCTAACCATAATCATAACCTTGGGCGACGGGACGGCCTCATTTTGTGCGAATAGACACTGACACTATCTGTACGGTGAACCGTACGAATAGCCACTTCGATATTTATAATCACCTATTCGTGTGCTTCATGTTGGTATCGGTGAATAGGTGCTGTGAACCTTCATGCCAGGTACACACCTACCGTTTGTGCACACCCACCTACCTTATACGATCTAAAACTGCCCGTTTCGCACACAAAAATCGCTAGGTGTGCGCTCCCCGCGCACACCTAGCGATTGCGATTCCCGACTAAAAACTCAGTTTTAGGGCTAAAACGGGACGATTACGATTGCGATTCGCGATTCGAAAAATGAATCGGCCCGTTTTCAGTTTTAAGCGGGTCGAGTCGGGAGTTTTAGTGCGCGAATCGTAAATGGTAGGTGTGCACTTGGCATTAGGCTCTGTCACACATCACTGGATTGGGGAAATGGAAAGAAAACAAACAAAGTCCGTTGATATCCGGCAAAGCCCGGTTTGTGTCCGTTGCATATCCATTGCATATCCATTGATATCCATTGATATCTGGCCTGATCCGCTACAAGTTTTGAACACGCACAAAACTTGGAACGGATGCCGCCGGATTGACATCTACAGTTCTTGTCTGGTTTGAGTTTGTTTAGTCCGCTTATCTTCCATTGGCTATCCATTCATGTACTTTTCATGTACGCTCGTCCGGCGGCCTTTGACCCGATATCGCAACATTTTGACACATTTTAATACATGTTGATACTTATCACGGGCTCGAACACCACCTGACTAGAAAATTCTGTCCGTTGCTCAATCCGGCATAGTGTGGCACTGGCAGGTACTTTAAAGTCTTATCATCTTTATCACCTCGTCTGATATGTGGTGATCCAGATCAAAGTAAATATTTCCAGCGTGGGTGGAAGAGGGGGATTGAATAGGATGCCGGTATAATTAGCTCTTAATGTGTTTCTTATGCACGAGGTCTATAGGTGAACTTTTCTTGCAACACTAGCTGTTGTGCACTTTCCGTTTTTTCGTTCAAATAGTTTTACTGTATACCGAGGCCTGTCAGTGCGCATATGTTGATTAAGATAGTTTTGTAGTTGTTGATAAGTGGTTGGGGTGTGGGTTAGGGAGAACAGAAGGGAAGACTACGTTGCTAGAGTTTGTTGATGAGTCAGTGCATCATCTGGGGACCAGACGGGATGGCCGAATGAGTTAGAGCGTCCGTCTCCCGTGCTGGTAGGTCGTGGGTTCGAGTCCCGGTCGAGTCAAACCAATGACTTTAAAATTGATACTTGTCGCTTCCTAGCCAGGCGCTCGGCATTATTAGGATAGGGCAAGGACTGGTGTGCTCAGTGTCAGGATAATGGGACTGAGTGGGATACCAGGTCATGGTGCCGGTGGCCTGGTTTCCCAGTGGGACAGCGCTATAAAGTTGCCATGAGTGCGCACTGTCACAAGTCGGTACCCGTCCTGATATGACCTTAGATGTTGCTAGGACGTAAAACAACAACAAACAAACAGTGCATCATCTTTGTGTTTTAGCGTAGTCTAATCGAGGTATGCTAATGCCCAGCATTTTCTATCTGCGAGCTTTAACTAAAGAAAAAGGCCGATATTTCGCTATTATTGCATAGTGTAATGAAAGAATCAAATTTCGAAAATAAAACACCTTTCTAGATTAGAACCTACATATCCAATTTAGAGACGAGTGCCATTAGCGAGTCGGTCCCGTGACCTAAATTACCCATCTTACTGTGAAACATGAACAATGTAGGTATGCAATGTATACATGTATACATATATGACCGAAGCGCCCAATTCCCCTGGCGGCGATTCGAACCCGCGCACCCTTAGGGTTAACTGGCCATACGGCAGGAACGCCACCGTGCTGCATCTACACGGCATATACGTAGTGTATACGTCGTATATATGTAAATGTTTGTATGTATGTATGTATATATGTGTATGTATGTATGCAGTACATGCACGTATACATGTACACACATATATATATATATATATATATATATATATATATATTTACATGTACGTAGCGGAGATCACCCTAAAATATAGGGTGCATGTATATATGAATGTATGTATGTATATATGTGTATGCATGTATATATGAATGTATGTATGTATACAGTACATGCATGGATACATACATGTATATATATATATATATATATATGTATATATATATATATATATATATATATGTATATATATGTATTTACATGTACGCAGAGGAGATCACCCTAAAATATAGGGTGTATGTATCTATGAATGTATATATGCATGTATGTATGCAGACGTGCCAAGTCTCCCGATTTGGCGGGAGATCACCCTAAAATATAGCCAAATAACCCCAATCTCCCCATTTCCCGCTCTTAATTCGTAATCTCCCACCAAAGAATCATTTTAGCTTGTTTACAAAAAAATGAATTTGGCCTATTTTTATGTCCGAATGCACCATTTTGTATCATTTCTTTCACAATTCTACAGACCTGACCCCCCCCCCCCCGCCTCTGGGAGGAGTCAACCGCCCCGCCCCCTCCAGCACCCTACCCCCTTTGGCTATGTTATTTCTATATAATTTACGATGTGTGTGTTGGGAAGATCGCCCAACTCACACTCTTATATACTTGGAACCTCTGCGTATGTAGGAAGTATGTATGTATACATGTACGTACGTATGCATGTATGTATGTAATGTATGTATGTAATGTATGTATGTAATGTATGTATGTATGTAATGTATGTATGTAATGTATGTATGTAATTATGTATGCATAGTAACACTTGATTGCCCTTAACATGTAACAGTGACAAGCTAATTACAATAAGTGCTGAGAAAACGCTTCATTCGTGCAGTACATTTAGATTGCATGCCCTGGTGGAGGCACATCGCTCTATTGATTATGTTATACCAGGTACACACCTACCGTTCATCCGCACCCACCTACCGTTTATGATCTAAAACTGCCCGTTTCGCGCACAAAAGTCGTTAGGTGTGTGATACCCTAGCACATCTACCGATTGCGATTCGCGACTTAAAACTCAGTTTCAGGGCTAAAACTGCTTGCTTGCGAATACGATTCGCGATTCGAAAACTGAATCGGCCCGTTCTCAGTCGTAAGGTCGTCGCGAGTTTTAGTGCGCGAATCGTAAACGGTAGGTGTGTACTTGGCATTAGACACGCCCCAGTCTAGGTGGCGATAGTATAGTATGTAGTGCTTAATTACAGTCCACATTACCTAAACCCCACAATGACTGCCGGGGATTAGGGTAGCGCTTACTTGGCTCAAAAGCCTCCAGGTAGAAGAGTGTGTATGTATATATATATATATATATATATATATACATATATATATATTTATATATATATATATATATATATATACACACACACACATGCATGTTTTAACAAGCTATGGATGTCTTGGGTTTATAATTTTAAAGTGAATTATTTGTGTTATTTATTCACAAGTTTTATTAATTGGATTTAGACTTTGTTGGTAGCACTAATGATTGGCCACGTCTGAGTTTTATGACGAATATTGTATTTGGTTTGTGCTCGGTGAAGAGTGTTAAATTGTGGTGTGGGAATGGGCTTGTAAGTGAGTCAAGAATTGGTAGATCTTAGCGTTGATGAAGCACATTCCTTGGCATTGAAAACAAGATATGTTTATATGCGGGTTTTAATTGTAAATTAGTAAGACTCAATTCCCTGTTATCAATCTTAAATTCTGCCTACAGTATCTTGAGTAATCTGTTGCGGTTCAGGTGTTTTTGTGTGTCTATTTTTTATTTTTTTGTTCTTTTCTCTCTTGCCTCATATCACCCATCTCATCTTCCATAAAATTCACAAAATCACTTAATTTGATATGTAAATAGTTCTAAACACCATCTGGGCTGGAGTGTAGGGCATCACGACTCAGGTTGCATAAGGGACCTTGATCCTCTACAATTCCGTGTATTAGCTTTCTTTTGCCCTCAATAAAAAAAAAAGATTTTAATAAAAAAACATTGCTATGCCAACTACAGCACACACATGTCGGTTATGATTTAACACATGTCCTATAACTAGTTATAGTACAAGTAATATTGTGGGGAAACCTGCCTGTTTCATCGCATTAAAGGCCACTAAGCTATATATGCTGTTTTGAACCGTTGTTGCAGTTTAGAAAGGATCCGGTTTAAAACGGGGCTTTTCACAATGAGCATGCGTCAAAGTCGAATGGCAAGCCTGACATATTATCTGAATTGTGGAGGAGCTCTCTGGAAATGTAGGATGAGACGAGCAATGATTCCTTCAGTAATCATATCTTCTGCACTAACAAGTTAACAAGCAACTAACAAGTTATTAAACATGCGTACAGTCTCAATCGAGCTAAAATGCATGCGCATGCGCATTGTGAAAAGCCCCGTTTTAAACCGGGTCCTTTTTAAACTGCAACACCGTACCACATTTTCTCTCGGGGGTATATTCCATTATATCTCACTTTAGGATAGTCAGAGCCCTCAGTTGCCAGGCTAGTGGTTCCTGTGTGTGAACGCATGCGCACTGAGTGTGTGTGAGCTGCTGAGTAGGCAGTTATGGTGTTATTTAAGGCCCTGTCACACTACAACATATGGCGGTGGCGTTTGCGTAACGTGTCGAAATAATTTGAAAATAAAAATAGGTCAAGATACGCCGACCTATGCCGACCTATGACGACCTATGCCGAGCATACTCGACCTATGACCCGTATGCCGACGTGTACGTCAACATTTGCATAGTTGCATACGCCAGGTACACCAGCGGCACGTTAGGTCAAAATTTGCATAGGTACGCTATATACACCAGAGATACGCGGAGGACGCAGGTTCAATGTACGGCTAACTTATGCCGCCCTACCCCTAACTTATGCGTAACCTATGCCGGCGTACGTCCAGCATACGTCCAGCATATGAGAAACGTATGAGCCACATGCCGGCATAGGTTTTAAATTTTGAACATGCACAAACAAATTTTGGCGGCTCGACCTATGCCGACCTATGAAAAGCATATACGACGTATGCCCAACCTATGCGTAACCTATGATGGCCTATGCCGATGTGTTGGTCGAAAAGCGCATACATCGGCATACGCTAGCGCCATAGGTCGTAGTGTGACAGCCCCTTTTCACATAAACCCCCATGCGTAAAGGGTGCGCTGAGTTTAAAGTTGCATAATCCGATGAAAGTATCATATTTCAATTCAAAAGTGTGTAGCGAGACATAGTTGATTGTGTACTTTTACATTCTGTATAAAAAAGCGATGGCCCAATAATAATACGACAGAATCACATTTGAACACTTCTCACCGTGATTATGGCCTTTGCTGCCGACACGGCATTAACTTATGAAGCAATCACCACTAACTAACTCATATTTTCAACACTTATCTACATTTGATCCTACATATATCCAACTTAGATATTGGTGTACTTAGTAAGCATGTATTGCTGCACAGAAAGGAATACTATTACTAAGTGAATTTAAAGTTGCATAGTCCGATGGTATTCAGTTTCTCCCATTTCTTTTTAGATAAATATATTAAATTGATTGTTATAATGTACCTTACTTTAGTTTGAAATCAACTTTATTTTAGATGGCTAAGTTTTGAGATATTTGAAGTGCAAATGTGTCAAATTAGTTTTGGCAAACACGCCAAAACTCTGTCCCCATAGCCTTCTGCAGTAACAAGTTCTACTCAAGTGCCTCAGTATTCCCATTTGTGTGGCGATAAATGCTTAATAAGAGCACCAGTATCTAAGTTAGATACATAGAATCAATTCTAGATAATTGTTTTGGTTTTGAAAAATTGATGTTTTCATCGGACTATGCAGCTTTAATATGTTACTGCTGTAGCCTATTGTGTCTCGAAATTCGACATATATGTGAACATTAATTTAGTATTTTTTCACTTCAAATATATCCAAAGTTAGCCATTTATAATAACTTTGCTCGCTGTGAATATGGCCTATGCTGCCTACACAGCGTAAAGCAACCACCAATCAATCAATAATAACCGTGACTTCAAACTAAAGTAAGATAGATTATAATGACCAACATAATATATTTAGCTATTAATAAAATGTGGCAGAAACTAAAAAGCATCCGAATATGCAACTTTAACACGTCAGTAAATTCTTTGCTATTCCAAAGTAGGAAAACCCCTAAGGCACATTCTTCTTAATCCAGATTACTTTGTTCCCACACACCAAATGACGGACTGGCAATATTTCCGGATCAATGAATTGATTTCAGAGCCAGAGGAATAAATTTGAATAGCAGAAATCTGGTCCATAAATGTTTTAGTCGAATACAGAGATTTCCACATTAAAGCTGGCTCGTCCGATGAAATATAAAAATGTCAAAACCAAACCAATTATCTTGATTTGATTTTACATATCTAACTTAGATACTGATGCACCGAATTAAGCATTTGTTTCTGCATAGAAGGCAATACTGAGTCAATTTAACAGAACCTGTTACTGCAGAAGTCTATGGTGTCTGAGTTTTGGCAAGCTTGCCAAAACTAATTTTCCATGTTTGCACTCAAAATATCTCAAAAGTTTACCATTTAAAATAAAATAAACTTTGGACTAATGTAAAGGAGATGCTAGTGATCGATCTAATATATTTATCTCAGAACAAATACAGAAATTCAAAACCATCGGACTATGCAACTTTAAATGACCTGACGAGTTGAGCATCCGCCTCCTGTTCTGGTAGGTTGTAGGATTCGAACCCCCGCGTTCGAACCCTGGCTGAGTCAAACCAATGAAAGTTAATACCTGTCGGTACCTAGCCTAGTGCTCGGCATAACTAGGATAAGGCAAGCAGCAGTGGAATGAGGAATACCAATTGTCCACGATTGAAATCCCCCCTGCTTAATCAACTAATGTACAAACAAACAAAAAAAGATGGTGTCAGGCTGTAGCAGTGACTGTAGTCCTTATTTGGACAACCCCGCGCTGATATGCCCTTAGATGTTGCTAGGACGTAAAACAACAAACAAACAAACTTATTTGGACGCGCACTGCATTGTGAACTGTGGGTGGGTGGGTTTTTTTCCGTGTTTTTTTTAATTAACTAGATGGGATTGGTGAATGAGTAGAGCACTCAGTCTGTATGCCGGAGGTCGTGGGTTTGACCCATGGCTGAGTCAAACCAGATACTTGAATAATTTATAATTGTCATAATTTTCCTGGCGCCCAGTATTACTACGGAAGGGCAATGAAGACCAATTGCGCACAATTAAAATTATCCTTGTTTAATCAAGGAATCTAACAAATAAAATAGAAAATTATTGTTTAATGGTGGTGGTGGTGATGGTGGTGATGGTGGTGGGGGTGATGGTGGAGATGTGATAGTGGTGATGGTGGAGGTGGTGGGTGTAGGTGATGGTGGGTGTAGGTAGTGGTGGGTGTAGGTGGCGGTGGGTGTAGGAGGTGGTGCTGATAGTTTGTTTGTTTGTTTGTTGTGGTTTTGCATCCTAGCAACATCTAAGGTCATATCAGAATGGGTACCGACTTGTGACAGTGCGCACTCATGACGACTTACTAGTGCTGCCCCACTGGAAGACCAGGCTGCCGGCACCATGACCTGATATCCCACTCAGTCACATTATCCTGACACTGAGCCAACCAGTCCTTGTCCTATCCTAATAATGCCGAGCGCCAGGCTAGGAAGTGACAAGTATCAATTTTTAAGTCATTGGTTTGACTCGACCGGGGTTCGAACCCACAACCCCACGATCTACCAACACGGGAGACGGATGCTCTAACTCATTCGGCCATCCCGTCTGGTCCGCTGCTGGTAGTGCTGGTGGTGTGATAGTGGTAGTCATGACGTGATAGTTGTGATTTTGGAGGTGGTGATGTGTGGTGGTGGTTGTGTAGGTCGTGGTGGTGAATTTTAGGATGGGTGGTGGGTCGTGGTGGTGGTGTGATAGTGGTGATGATGGTGGTTTGATAATGGTAATGGTGACGGTGGTCATGTGTGGTGGTGGGGATGGCGGTTGTGGTGGTGGTGTGTGGTGGTATGATAGTGGTAGTGGTGGTGTGATAATGGTAGTGCTGTGATAGTGGTGATGATGGAGGTATTGATGTGTGGTGGTGGTGGGGATGTCGGTGGCGATAGTGGTGGTGGTGGTAGGTGGTGTGTGGTGGTGTGATACTGATAGTGGATCGTGGTGGTGGTGGGTGGTGATGGTGTGGGTAGTGATGTGCGGTGGTGATAGTGGTGGTGGGTGGTGTGTGGTGGTGTGATAGTGGTAGTGGTGGTGTGATAATGGTAGTGCTGTGATAGTGGTGATGGTGGAGGTAGTGATGTATGGTGGTGGTGGGGATGTCGGTGGTGATAGTGGTGGTGGTGGTAGGTGGTGTGTGGTGGTGTGATGCTGATAGTGGATCGTGGTGGTGGTGGGTGGTGATGGTGTGGGTAGTGATGTGTGGTGGTGGTGGTGTAGGTGGTGATAGTGGTGGTGGTGGGTGGTGTATGGTGGTGTGATAGTGGTAGTGGTGGTGTGATAATGGTAGTGATGTGATAGTGGTGATGGTGGAGGTAGTGATGTGTGGTGGTGGTGGGGATGTCGGTGGTCATAGTGGTGGTGGTAGGTGGTGTGTGGTGGTGTGATACTGATAGTGGATCGTGGTGGTGATGGTGTAGGTGGTGATAGTGGTGGTAGTGGTGGTGTGTTTTGCTGTGATAGTGGTGATGGTGGAGGTAGTGATGTGTGGTGGTGGTGGGGATGTCGGTGGTGATAGTGGTGGTGGTGGTGGTGGTAGGCGGTGTGTGGTGGTGTGATACTGATAGTGGATCGTGGTGGTGGTGGGTGGTGATGGTGTGGGTAGTGATGTGTGATGGTGATGGTGGTGGTCATAGTTGTGGTGGTGGTCATAGTTGTGGTGGTGTGCGGTGGTGGTGGTGGTGATGTTGGTGGTGGTTATGGTGGTGGTGATAGTGATACTGATAGTGGTGGTGGTGGTGGTGATAGTTGTGGTGGTGTGCGGTGGTGTATATTGCTGGTGCTGGTGCTAGTGATAATAATAACAATTTAACTGGTAGTGTGTATATGTTAGAAGGTGTTTACACCCAGTAGCAATCCTACTCATACACACACTCACTCTCTCTCTCTCTCTCTCTGTCTCTCTGTCTGTCTCTCTGTCTCTCTCTGACTGTCTCTCTCTGACTGTCTCTCTCTGTCTGTCTCTCTCTGTCTCTCTCCCCCTCTCCCCCTGTCTCTCTCTGTCTCTCTCCCCCTCTCCCTCTCTCTCTGTCTCTCTCCCCCTCTCCCTCTCTCTCTCTGTCTCTCTCCCCCTCTCCCTCTCTCTCTCTCTCTCTCTCTCTCTCTGTGTCTCTCTCCCGGCTGGGTTTTGTATGAGTCGAGCTGGTGGCGGGACGCGGGTTGGCGCGAGACCTCGCGTTAGAACCGGCCAGCCTCGGTCTCGGTTGTCCTGGCGGTCCGTAACCAGGGGCAGCAACAACAGAGATCCCTATTTACCGAGTCGCCGCACGGTGCTTCCGTACAGTAAGCAGTGCACACTAGCCGCCACCCTTGGATATCCGTACTCTGTCCGTCAGCGCCGGATAAGAAACACCACCCGGTAGGTCTTTATATATACATATATTTATATATATATATATAGAAGCAAGCGTCTATGTATATATGTGTGTGTGTTTCTGTGTGTTGGAAATCATCAGCGAGTGAGTTTTTTAAATGTGGTTTATTATTTGTTAGCTTTGTTTTGAGGTGTGGGGGGATGTAGATGGTAACCAAACAGGGGGAGCTGATATTTGGTGTGGTCTGATCAGGAGTGTGTCGTAAAGGCATCCAGCAGTTGGTTATAATTGTATTTAACAGACTCCGCATAGGACATTGTAAGCCTGCCGACTCAGTAGAGTTCATGGCAGCATATTTATTACTTGTGTAGTAATATTGTCGCGAGTTGGTTCAAGATGGCAGTGGAAATGGCGTTGACAGATATGTGTTGGAAACTGAAAACAAAAAAGCAATCGAAAAAGCCACAGGCACGGCAATCGTCATGATCTATGGAAGTTAGGTTGTAATTAAGTCCTGACTATAGGTTGAACACTAAATGGAAAATGTAGTTAAGTAATCCATAATTGTCTTTCAAATGTCAACAAACAATGTCTAGGTTATCTCACCGTGTGACGGGATAAGTAGGTGGAATACTAACAAACAAAAAATCTACTTTCTATTGCTTCACTATCTTATCTTTGTATGGGGATTATTTGTTTTTATATTAGTTAAGTTAATTCCTATTCGCTTAGAAGCTCTGCAATGTAATGTCTGTAGACTATCACAACACAGCCACCATAGTTGTGTTATGTTTTTATTCCATCGACATTGCCGCCACACCCTTTCCTTTAGCTTAGTACCTGGAAGGCCGGGGGTTCGAATCTCGGCAGAGTCAACCCACTGACTTACACAATTGATACTCGTTGCTATTTTGTCTGGCGCTCAGCATTTCTAGGATAGAACAAGGACTGGTTAGCCCAGTGTCGGGATAGCGTGACTGAGTGGGGATATCGGGTCAGGGTGCCAATGCCTGGCCTCCCAGGGAGGCAACACCTTAATTAGTTAGTTAATTAGTTAGTGGTGATTGCTTAACGCTGTGTCGGCAGCAAAGACCATAATCGTGGCGAGAAGTGTTCAAATCTTATTCTGTCGTATTATCGGGCCACCGCGTTTGCACAGGATGTAAAAGCAAACAATCAACTATGTGGCAGCACTATTAAGTCAGTCGCAATGAGTGCACACTGTCACAAGTAGGTAACTGTCCTGATATGACCTTAGATCTTGTTAGGATGTAAATCCTCAACACAAACAAGCAAATCCTTTAGCATGGCCAGAAATTCTGGTTCTGGTGCTACTACTTCCAAGTAGTCAGGATAATGTGACTGAGTGGAATATCATGGTCATGGCGGTCTGGTCTCTCAGTGGAGCAGCACTATAAAGTCACCATAAGCGCGCACTGTCACAAGTCGGTACCCGTCCTGATAATTACCTTGCATGTTGCAAGGACGTACAACTCCAACAACCAACCAACCAACCCGGCGTTAGCCTGGTGTGTTATGCGTTCACTTCCCGCCGGGAGATGACGTAGGCTGGCCATGCTTGCACCTGGCGTTGCCATGCGACGTGTGTGGGTCGGGGGTGGGCGCATTACCTGGGCAGGTAGGTAACACACGGCAGACACCAGTGGTTGGTAAAACAGGCGAGTTGTTAGGTAAAGCAGCTTTAATCGACACCCACACACCCACACACACCGACTTACTGATACCCCAGTCACACTACAGCTTACGACCACTTTGCGACCACCTTAGACCAAAGAACCCACACTCACCAGTAACGCCCAGACATCGGCAACCATTGTTTTGGTAGCAAGGACGTCACTGGTGAGTGTTGGTTCTTTGGTCTAAGGTGGTCGCAAAGTGGTCGCAAGCTGTAGTGTGACTGGGGTCTTACCTTACCGTGTCCAATCTGCACACATTGTATACATCCCTTTGATTTATGACGTGCGAATATAGCAAGTATGTGGATTAGCCAGGATTGAGTTAGCTGGGTGGGGGGTGGGTGGGTGGTGGGTTCGAATCCCGACCGAGCCAAGCCAATGACTTACAAAAGTGATACTTGTTGCTTATCTTGTCTGGCGCTCAGCATTTCTAGTATAGGACAAGGACTGGTTAACTCGGTATTGGGATAGTGTGACTGAGTGGGATATCGGGTCAAGGTGCCAATGGCTGGGCTTCCAGTGAGGCAACATCATAATTAGTTAGTCAGGGTTTCCGGATGAAGCGGTGAGTAAAGTCATGTTGGCGCGATCGTGTGAGCGCCAGTGGCGCTTACAAACCTAGGGGGTTTGGGGGCATGCTCTCCCTTTCCCCCCCCCCCTCCCCCCGCCCAATTTTTGGGGAATATTCCCCACCCCCTCAAAAAACAACGTTATTGCATCAAAAAGGTGCATTTTGGTAACCTTTGGAATTGGATACACATTTCACTTATTTTACTTCTGCATTTAAAAGAAATTAAGACGGGGGGGGGGGGGGGGTTCCAGGCAATCAGGACCCCCCCCCCCCCACACACACACACACCCTAAATACACCACTGCCATGTAACTCAGCCAACAATAATTGTTTCAGTAGTCAGTTCAAATTATGAGCAAATGGTACTTCTAAGACTTTAACCGGATTGATCACACAAGACAGGGTTTGATTTATTTGTATTCTTGCTGACTAACCAGAGGACATTTGATGAATGGGTACGTCAGACTCATGTGGGGGGGGGGGCGGTTAGTGAAGTCTGACAAGATTTATATATATATAGCGAACTAGTGGAGGATTAGTGATAGTGAACGCACCCGGAAAGGGGGTGGGGGGAGGGGGGGGGGGTACATTGGATGTGTTGATATATACCACGACACATCCATTGTGTCATGGTATATATCTCCATTATATACCACGACAATGTATATCCAATTTCTCTGACCACTACCAACTGTATAAAACCGCATGGCCATATGCGCATAGATACCAGCATATATATATATATATATGGATAGTGATAAACATATATATATGTGATGGATAACGCATTATGCGAGTATAAAGGCGCGGAAGGGAATTAACCCCTCTTGATTATTATTATGTGCTAATTATGGTTAATATTACAATACATACTGTACTGCCTCCTCCATCTCGCGACTGGTGGCGCCACCTCCGGCTGCGTCCGGTACCTGCCTACCCTGAATACTTCACTCGCGTCGAGGATTTTATATATATATATATATATATATATATATATATATATATATATATATATGATTCTCCAAATCCAACTTAGATACTGATGCACATATTAATATTAGGTGGTTGTTGCTTTATAGAAGGGAATACTAGGTCAATTTAATAGAACCTCTTACAGCTGAAGCATATGGGGTCAAAAGCATGCCAACATTAATTTGGCATGTTTGCATTTCAAATATCTCCTAAATTAGCCATTTTAAATCAAAGTTATTTCAAACTAACGTAAGGGAGATTATACCGATCAACCTAATATATTTATCTTTACAAAATTGCAGAAACTCAAAATCATTGAACTATGCAACTTTTAACGATTAGAAGGCGAACCCTGGAATGGCAGAAGTGTAGGTTCGAATCCCACTTTATGTGTTGGGCACACTATAAAGCTGTCCTGAATGTGTTACCGGACAGTGGTACCCATCTTTTGTTAATTCAGATATTGCTAGGATGTAAAGCTTTATTGAATTAAAAGAATCTTAGACTGCTTAGATTATTTAGGCTATGTAAAAAATACATTTTCATCAAATCTTCATAAGTTATATCGCTTGTCTTACTTCGACCGTGTAATGGGTGTTCTATGTTCATGAAATTCTGATAAGTTACACATCTTGATAGGTTACACACCTTAAATGACATAAGACCTGGAACGGTATATTGCCGTCACATTCATGATAGGCTATGTGGTTAAAGCGGCTGTCACACCTCATCGGATTGGGGGAAATGGACAGAAAACTAACAATGTCCGTTTTGTGTCCGTACAAGTTTTGAACATGCACAAAACTAGGAATGGATGCCACCGGACTGACCTCTACGGTTCTTGTCCGGTTTGAGTTCATTTCGTCTGTTGGCTATCCGTTCATGTCCGTTTCATGTCCGTTCGTCCAGAGGCCATTGACTCGATAGCGCCACATTTTGACACATCTTAATACATTTTGATACTTATCACCACCGGACTAGACAATTCTGTCGTTGCTCAATCCGGTGATGTGTGACAGGGGCTTTATATTTTTCTTGGTTGTATAAAACTGCTACAGTGAAAGTATCAACTGTTGAAACAAATTTAAGATAGGTGATTAACTGTTCCTATGCCTGGTGTATATATGCAACACGCTGAGTAGCTGCCTGGTAGGCATGCATCATTCAGTGTACAATCACCACAATGTTTCAGTCTAGTGCTCCAACTATTGCAATTTATATGACTCCCTAAGAACCTATATATCGATCCAAAGTCCTCCTATACCGGAAGTATGAAAGTGTCACAAAATAGCGCTAGTTCTTCAACTATTGCAATAACAATTTATATGACTCCCTAAGAACCTATATATCGATCCAAAGTCCTTCTATACCAGAAGTATGAAAGTGTCACAAAATAGCGCTAGTTCTCCAACTATTGCAATTTATATGACCCCCTAAGAACCTATATATCGATCCAAAGTCCTCCTATACCGGAAGTATGAACGTGGCACAAAATAGCGCTGGTTCTTCAATACGTGCCGGGGACCAGACGGGATGGCCGAATGAGTTAGAGCGTCCGTCTCCCGTGTTGGTAGACCATGGGATCGTTTGTTCGAACCCTGGTCGAGTCAAACCAATGACTTTAAGATTGATACTTGTCGCTTCCTAGCCTGGCGCTCGGCATTATTGGGATAGGGCAAGGACTGGTTGGCTCAGTGTCAGGATAATGTGACTGAGTGGGATACCAGGTCATGGTGTTGGTGGCCTGGTGTCCCAGTGGGGCAGCACTATAAAGTCGCCATAAATGCGCATTGTCACAAGTCGGTACTCGTCCTGATATGACCTTAGATGTTGCTAGGACGTAAAAAAAAAAAACACACACACACAAAACCATCAATACGTGTCAAAGGATGGCAGCTTTAAAGGTCTATAGCTGAATGATAGGTTGGTTGTTGGAGCTTTACGTCCTGGCAACATCTGAGGTCATAGCAGGGTGGGTACCAATTTGTGATAGAGCACGCTCAGGGCGACTTTATAGTGCTGCCCCACTGGGAGACCAGACCACCAGCACCATGACCTGATGTCCCACTCTGTCGCATTATCCTGTCACTCGGCCAACCAGTCCTTGCCTTATCCTAATAATGCCGAGCGCCTAACTAGGAAGCAACAAGTAACAATTCTGTATGTCATTGGTTTGACTCGACCGTTTGAAGTAACTTTTATTTTAATTTCAGTTTTGAGATATTTGAAGTGCAAACATGTCAAATTAGTTTCGGGAAGCACCATATGCTTTTGCAGTAACAGGTCTCCGTATTACCTTCTATGTGGCGACGGATGCTTAAAGTTGTATAGTCTGATGAAACAATCTAATTTTCAAAAGCAAAACACTTATTAATCATTTGAACCTACATATCCAATTTGCATACTGGTGCATTTATTAGAGTTGCATAGTCCGATAGTTTTGAGTTTCTGAAATTTTCTGAGATAAATACATTAGGTTGATCATTATTATGTACCTTACTTTAGCTGGCAGTAACTTTTATTTTAAATGGCTAACTTTTGAGATATTTGAAGTGGAAAAATGCCAAATTAATTTTGGCAAGCTTGTCAAAACTCTGACCCCATAGGCTTCTACAGTAACAGATTCTATTCAATTTCCTCAGTATTCCCTCCCTTCTGTGTGGTGACAAATGTTTAATAAGTGCACCAGTATCTAAGTTAGATATGTAGAATCAAATTTAGATAATTGTTTTGGTTTTGACAATTTGATATTTTCATCGGACTATGCAGCTTTAAGTATTTGTTGGTACTAAAGCCATACTAAGTCAATTTAATAGAACCTGTTACTGGTGAATCCTATGGAGTCAGAGTTTTAGCAATCGTGGCAACATTAATTTGGCATGGTTACACTTCAAATATCTTCTAGGTTAGTCATTTTAAAGCAAAGTTACTTCAGGCTAATGTAAGGTAGATTATAACGATCAACCTGATATATTTATCTCAGAAAATGACAGAAATTCAAAACCATTGGAATGTGCAACTTTTATGTGTGCAACAGTATCTAACTTAGATATATAGAATCAATTCTAGATAATTGTTTTGGTTTTGTAAATTTGATGTCTCAGCGGACTATGCAGCTTTAACAATAAGAACATTAAAAGGATACTTCACTTCTATTTACAAAGGCATTCAGTCTGTTGTGAAGGGTCGCACGGGTATGTGGACTTGTGTGAGGTGATGTGTCTGTAGCAATGGCCTAGGGTCTTGCTGGGGCGTAAAACTACACTAACCACCCAGCCTCCCCCTGCCCTCTCGGAGGACTGTGGTTGGGCTCTTAGGCTGCCTTTTTCCTTCCTCTCCCCGCCCCCTCACTCCATTTTCTCTGACCACTACCAATCGGAAACCAACTCCCGACCGCATGGCACTGCTTTCAGCGGTGCACATACAGTGCTGCACGCCAATTCGACTGAAAACTCCCCAAAAACAAACAAACAAGCAATGAAAGTGTCGCACTTGGCTGAATAATTTAGAATAGGACTGGCGCTAGGTCAGAACTTAGGAATTCTGTATTGCTGCAGGTATTGGCAATGTTTCAACATTATCGAGCAGTGAGGACCTGGGCAGCCAATGAGTGGTGCCCAACACAGGCATCGCATGCCTTTGTTGTTAAACATCTACAGCTATTGAATATGGCAACATCCATGCTACATGCACATGTTTATGTTCTATGTTACATACGCATACATTTATATGCACACACAGCTGTGTACTGGCTGGTGTTTGGGTTGGTGGTATACATACATATATACATATATATATATATATATATATATATATATATATATATATATATATATACTATGGGACCGACTTTAAGTGGTCCATTTAGGGAGGTGGTGGTTTTAGAGAGTTAGAATATCCGTACAATGGTATTGTTGGCACCCAAATAAAGCGATCGATATAGGGGAGTGGTCGATCTGTGGAGGGGTCGATATAGAGGTTTTTACTGTATACACTTATATACATATATAATTATACATATATATACATATACATTTATATATATAGTGAGAGAGAGACTGGACGCGGTGGTCGAATCGGTAGAGCGCAGGCTTCCCGTGTAGAAGGTCAGGCGTTCGAATCCCAGCCGAGCCAAACCAATGACTTACAAAATTGATACTTGGCACTACCTCGTCTGATGATCAGCATTAATAAGAAAGGGCAAGCACTGGTTAGCTCACTTTCAGGATAATGTGCCTGAGGGGGATATCGGATCATGGTGCCAGCAGCCCGGTCTCCCAGTGGGACAGCACTATAAAGTCGACATGCGTGCATGCTGCCACGAGCCGGTACCCGTCGTAATACGACAGTGGATGTTGCTAGGATGTAAAACCCTAACAAACACACTCACACAGACGCGTGTATTTTGCTGTTGATTTTGCTTTCATTTGGCGCGGCATTGCCTGGGCTGAGCAGTTTAATATCTCATGGACAGCATTTCTGTGCACGCAAATTGATCGATAGTGGTTAATTATGCATGCCAAAGTGTGGGAGGGGGTGGTGGAGGAGAGGGGTGGGGGGGGGGGGGGGGGGGTCCCTGTGTGGTATGGGTGCGTGGGTAGGCGTTTGGAAGGGTGGGACGCTGGGAGGCTGGAGGTGAGAACAATGATGGCAAAGAAGACAGGCAATATCGCTGTTCTGGCACGCAGTCAACCATAAGGGGCAAATTGTTGGGCAGCTCAATGTGGCTTTTTGTGATTGTGATTCTATTGTGATGCTATTGGGGCAATGGTGGCATGCATGTTTCAGCACTACAAGTGTGTTATCGTGGAGGAAGAGGCCTTTTCATACACTTGATGCATAAGGTCACCCAAACAAGAAGTACATGTCGCAGTGCCGGATTTAGACATGTGGAAGCCCCCGGGCAGCCTTCAGTAGTGGAGGCCCACCCTACCCTAGAATACCAAATAATAAAAGGTGACAAGACATAGTTACAGTCATCGATAAAGTAAATTTATTCAAGTAGAAAGAATCTGAATAAGCAAACAAGCAATCAGTCTGTTTCAATGTGATCTTTTTATTGCTTATGAACGATGAGTCGATCACTAGCGTGTTTCCGGTCGCAGAACAAAAAGAAATGTCCATGAAATATGTGGCGGCCCCCCTGGTTGTGGAGGCCCCTGGGCAACTTCCCAGCTTGCCCAGTCCTAAATCCGGCCCTGGTATGTGGTATTAATTGAGAGCCTTGTCCCGCAGCCTGGTAGCATAGCTTCTATTTGGTTATCCACTCATAGACAAATCTGATCCTGCTGTCGCAATGTAAAGGCCCTGTCACACACCTCACCGGATTGGGAGAAACGGACAGGAAACGAACAATGTCCGGTTTGTGTCCGTACAAGTTTTGAACATGCACAAAACTAGGAACGGATGCCGCCAGATTGACGTCTATGGTTCTTGTCCAGTTTGATTTCGTTTCGTCCATTGGCTATCCATTCAAGTCCGTTTCATGTCCGTTTCATGTCCGCTTCATGTCCATTTCATGTCTGTTCGTAGACCCGATGTCGCAACACTTTGACACATTTTAATACATTTTGATACTTATCACCACCGGACTAGACAATTCTGTCCATTGCTCAATCCGGCATAGGTTTGATAGGCACTTTAGAAATGTGTGTCTTCCACTGACGATGATATTCTTTTCATGGTAAGGTAATACATAATGAGATGTCACCACTTCCTCGTTTCACTTCATGGTTTTACTATGACCCAGCCTCATTTAAAAATTATATCATGTCTAACCTCGCTATATCCTTTGCTGCCTAAATGGTATTAAATCATCACTACTATTTCTTTTCTTTCTATTTTGACAATTCAGGTCGATCCAAACAGCAGGAAAATGGAGTACCTCGGCAATACTCAGACGGCCACTTACATGACCGGCCCCAATGCTTGTGGTGCTGGCACAAGCACTTTCCTGCCCTCCATCTCTAATCCACAGTCTTGCTACAAGCCGTATGATACCTACCCGGCCCCTACACCTCTGCGTCGCAGTCTGACGACCCTTCCATGGCGACCAAGCACCTATTACTCATCATCCCGTGTTGAGCCTACTGTCCCCCTCATGCAGTCTATGCCTCTCCCAGGATCAGCCACTAACAGGCTCACTGACCTGGATAGCATCAAGGTGCCTCCAGTTTTCGCTGCTGCTAGAAACGCTCTGTACACACGATACACGCCAAATGACTGGTCTGCCTCCAACTCGGCTAACTACATGGGCTCTGATCGTGCACGCAGCGGTGCTGAGCGTGTGAGGCTTGATACCAACCGCCTCGTCCGTGAAGTTGATGACCGCACTCGCAATACACAAGGCGATGTGGGCAAGAAACTCGGAGAGCGTCTTGGTGATATCAACTTCTGGAAGACAGAGGTCAACAATGAGATAGACTGCATGATTTCGGAGATTGATGCACTCGTCAGATCAAAACAAGTCTTGGAAAAGACACTGGCTGAAACAGATAATCCTCTGCACATCGCTCAAGAATGTCTCTACAACCGCGAGAAACGTCAGGGCATTGACCTTGTCCATGACAATGTTGAGAAACAGCTCATTCGTGTAAGCTTATGATTTATCCATGTACCAAATTATTCAGTAAAGTTTTCTTTTGTTCAATCTATTCAAGATAAACTAATATGGGGGCAATACTATTTATTACAATTATTTTTACTTACAAAATAATGCAATTAGTCCTACCATTTTTTAACAACTAAGTCATAACTACAATAATAAAAACAGTTGTGATATAACTGTCCGAAATTCTGAACAAATGGGAATATAAAGACCGTACTACACATGGCATTACCTGTGAAATCCTGTTAATAAGTTGTCCCATCTCATCATCAGGAGGTTGACAATATCAAGACATGCCAAGAGGAAATGAGGAGGCAGATCCAAGATGCAAACAACCAAATTGCGTGAGTACCACAACTTTTAATCAATAGCTTAAAACGAGATCGTCTTAGATCTAGGTCGGAAACATTCAGTTCATTATAACTGATGCCATACATTAATGACACTCTACTGAGAAATATTGGTATTTGACTTTAATAATATATTAAATGTTGTAATTCTGTATTTCAATGTTTAAAAAGAAAGGGAAGAAGTATTTATTCATAACATCTTAGTTAAATTCCCATCCATGCATTTTGGTTAAATCTGTTAAATCTACCATGTTTATTTAAGGGTTACAATCATAGGCTTAATTCCAATGTTGTTTGGTTCTATCTTTTTAAGCATGTTATTCTATCCCCACTGTTATTATTATTACTATTATTATTATTATTATTATTATTATTATAGAACTTAGTGAAATGAATTTAGTCTGACCAACAACAAAGATTTATATGTGTTGGAAATGTATGATGAACTGTGTTGGTCATGTATATGACATGCAGCCTGTGCCGTGCTGGTCAGCATGAGCTGGAGACAGATCACCGCGACAAGATCGGAGCCCAGCACCTGGACCACATCAGTCACCAGCTACGCAACAGCTCCCGTGGCATTGCCTTGCACGATGGCATTGAGCGTATTGACAATACGTAAGTCAGTGCCCAAAGAGGATCACAGACCTAGCTGAGCTTGCTAGGCTCTTCTGCGTGCTTCAGCTGCTTGCATAGGCTTATTCGAGTGTTGCCAGGAGTGTTAGTTATTAAGAACTAATCTTTGCTTTTAACGCACTCTCTCCCTACTCACCACCAAAAAGAACCCCCTAAAAGGTCTTCTCCACATTATTTCAATATACCACACATCAAGCAATGCTTTGACTGGAACGCCCATGGCACATTTCTCACTACCATCGATCGTTGGAGTTCAAGTCAAATGTTCGCGTAATGTGAGGCGGCCTTTTTACTAGGACAATCCCCCATTTAAGGTTCCACCTTCCACCCTTGTACTCACAGAACCTTTGCTTCCAGTCACCGATTAGCACGATGGATGCTGCGCATGTTTGTAATCCCAGAAGTTAACACTTTATCTTTAATCCCATTGATCAGATATATTCGAGAACCCACAATTCCAGGTTGACATTCGTAAAATAATGGGTCTTGGATGTGACCTATATATCGCTCACACCAACTGGTTATTTTTAAACTTGCATATTCCGATGGTTTTGAGTTTCTGCTATATTTGTTACATACAAATATTAGCTTGATCATTACAGCCAATCTTACTTTAGCTTATAGTAACTTTTATTATAAATGGCTAACTTTGGAGATATTTGAATTGAAACCATACAAAATTACTTTTGGTATGCACATCAAAATTCTGGACATCAGCGGCAACAGGTCCTATTAAATTAACTTAGTATTCATTCTATGCAGCAACAAATGTTTAATAAGTGCACCAGTATCTAAGTTAGATATATATCCTAGGATCAAATCTGGGTAAGTGTTTTGTTTTTGAAAATGGTATGTGCTGTCCTGTCTGTTGGAAACTGCATATAAAAGACCCCTTGCTGCTTATCGAAAGGAGTAGCCTATGTGGCGGCAGCGGGTTCCCTCAAAAGAAATATGTCAGAATGAACATATGTTTGATGTCCAATAGCCGATGATATGAAAATCAATGCGCTCTAGACGCATTAAATAAAACAAGCTTTACTTTTACTTTTTTGAAAATGTGATGCTTTTATCGGACTATGCAGCTTTAATTGAGCCTGTGGAGGCTGGGTTCTCGACCGGTGGTTTTATGGTGTTCAAGATAAAGGACCGGCTTGGCTTGATGTAGGCTGAAGCGCACCTAGTCAGTAAGAGTTTGTGCACTCACTCACCTTTGACTCACTGCTGTGCTCTCTGCTTTCCTGCCGCCGCCTCTTGCTGTGTGTCTTCGTGAATGATCTCAGTGTTAACCGCGCCGCCCAGCATGATCTTGAACGCGACTCTGGCGACAAATTCCAAGCTCAGCACTTAGATAATGCAAACTTCAGGCTGCAAAACCATTCCAGGGGTCTAGCCTATCACGATGGCATAGAGACCATTGACAACACGTGAGTATTGTTAACACACCACACACACAATAACTAACATTCACCTAATTTATCTTTTTCATCTTTTTTTTCCATTTTTTTTCATGAAGATTTATACTGCCTATTATGGATAAGTCTGAATAGACTTGTTTTCACCATTAGACAGTTTGTCGATAGAAAGTCCGAGCCTACACTTTTACCAACCCTAGGGATTTTTAATCTCCCACACCACATAGACATGGTATTAGAGCAACTGGCCTTTGATGATGCTGTAAGTTATGCACAGCGGTGGAAATCCAAATTGGCAGAGGTGGGGGCACGGGTAATCGAACCACCAACCTTCAGATTAGGAGTGCGACCTAGGAAAAAGTCAGACACTCTAGCCACTCCGCCACAGAGAACACCTGGCTCTCACTTTTGCCTCAACTGTTTGCATCTTTAGATATTTCATTATCCTAATTTCTAGAAGAATTCCATATAAAATTTGGCATATTGCACATTAATCATGGTGTGATGAAGTGTATTGAGATTTAGTCGTGAGGAAAATGGTTGAACATTTTGTAATCGTAATTGAGAAATACAGGAATGGATTGTGATAATGTAAATGAGTGTTCTGATTTGCATCACATTGCATACACAAAATTGGCTACATATTTTGAGGAAATTTGCCACAATTGCGTACCTTAACTGCTGAAATACAGATCTAGTTTGTTATGTAAATTAGTAACTATTCTGCTTTGTATCAGTACGTATAGAATTGACGAAACATGGTGTTTAGTTGTGAGATATAAGAAGTAAATGGCAGATTTCATTTAAATGACATAGAATTAAACATAAAACATAATGGAAGATTTAAATTAAATGACAGAATTTTACCAAGCAGTCTTTATTTGTGAATATAAGAACTAAATGGAAGATTCAAATTAAATAACATAGAATTTGACCAAGTATGGCATTTTATTATGAGCTATAAAACCTAATGGAAGATTTAAATTGAATCACATAGAATTTGACCAAGCATGACCTTTCATTATGAGCTATAAAACCTAATGGAAGATTTAAATTGAATCACATAGAATTTGACCAAGCATGACCTTTCATTATGAGCTATAAAACCTAATGGAAGATTTATTGAATCACATAGAATTTGCCAAGCTGACCTTCATTATGAGCATATGGAGATAATTGACACATAGATTGACCACATGCATTTACCAGCATGGTCTTTTGTTCTGAGCTATTAGAACTAAATCGAAAATCCTGGTCTTTAACAGTTATGAGCTATATTACCTAATGGACAATTTAAAATAAATCCCCCCCCCCCCCATATATTCTAGGTACAAAATATAAAATAACTATGCATGGTAAGTAACCTGATATGTACTTTAATATCCACCCATATGAACAAGTGTGCTGTCTCCTCTTGTAGAATTTCAGTGCCTGAGACATGGGCTAAGTTCTCAAATGACAACATCCAGCGGTCACAGAGTGAGCGTGCTGCCTCCAAGGACACCAGGAACATGATCGAGAGCCTGCTCAACAAATGTGCCACCTCCATGGTCAACCAGTGGAACACTGTCAACAATGCTTTGTCTGACCGCATCCGCGAGTACATGGATGCTAAGCACAAGCTGCAGAGCCATCTCTCCCAGGTGAATGGCAGACCACTGTTATTTCTGTTGGGGAATTTATGTGCACTATAATCTATTATGGGAATATAAACAAGGACACTATCTATTTTCAGTTCCCTATAGAGGGGGTGTAATGACGCCACAAGACAACTTTTGGTGGTCATATTGGATGACATATAGAAGGCTTGCAACTGCCTACACTGTGCTTATTTACTGATTTGGTTTATTTGTCACTGTTTTGAGCAGTTTGGCCTCAGAAGTTGTTGTTGCTAAAGTGCTGTAAGTAAACACATTGGATGTAAACTGCCCTGAACCTCCCATAACACAATAAAACTCTGTTTTACTGCATCTGCATGCATTCACAACATGGCTAGGGAGGGTGCTCGTAATCCAAGATGACAGCCCGCTGATTGCTAAGTAATGACGTCACGTGCACTCCCTCTATACTATACTCACTATATCCTATCTACTGGCCCTGTGTAGTTACAGTATTGGCCGCATCGGCGCCACCTGTGAGGAGCTCTGAGCACTGTATGCCAGCTGTGTCTGGTCGTTATCGCATATATAGATCCGCTTTGACGGGTCAAATTATAATATGATTTAGATCTTATACAGATTGAACAACATGTTAATATCACTCGTGTGACATGGAAATCAGACACATGCAGAACATCCTTTTAACATACACAACAAAGTCAAAAAAGATTTGATTGATTACAGTTAAGTAAGCAAGATTATTTCTTACAAGAAGAAACTTGAAAAGTTTGGGTACATCCATGGTATCCCATATACGAAGTTGTTCATTAATCATGTATATAATGTGAGCACAGCAGAGGTGATAACCCATACAGTTCTCTATGGTTAGACGATGTTTCACACAAAAAGTAATCCTTGAGCTATACTTGAAAAAAATAACTGAATTATATAATAATTGCAACTTTGTACTTTTCCCATATTTTATTCGAAATGCAAATCTAACTTATATAATTATGAATCAAACAAACAAATAAATCGAATATATAATCAAATCAGCAACAATTTAAAGTTGCATAGTCCGATGGTTTTGAGTTTCTTGGCTAAATATAGTATGTTGATTGTTATGATCTATCTTACTTTAGCTTAAAGTAACTAATATTTTAACTTTTGAGATATTTTAAGTGTAACCATGCCAAATAGGCTTCTGTAGTAACAGTTTCTATTAAATTGCCCCAGTATTCCTTTCTATATGGCGACAAACATTTAATAAGTCCACCAGCATCTAAGTTAAATATATCAACTCAAATCTAGATAATTGTTTTGGTTTTGAAAATTTGAGGTTTCCATCAGACTATCCAACGTTATTTTGTAATAGTTTTTCGGGCTAGTTGTCTGAAGTGCCCGTGTGCTGTTGTTCTTCCAGGTTCTCCAGGAGATCTTCGACATGGAGAAGAACATTGAGCTCCTCAAGAAGACCATCCAGGATAAGGAGGGGCCCATGCAGGTTGCACAGACCCGGCTCGAAACCCGTACCAGGCGTCCCAATGTCGAGGCATGCAGAGATTCTGTTCAGCACAGGTAGGACTGGCATTTCTTTTGCGGGTAGTTAGGCCAAACAAAAAAACATGGATTTGCAAAAATGCCACCGGACTAAATTGTGCACATCCTCCGGAAATTATTACCGTAGGCCATAATTAACTAATATCAACCGTAAAATTAAGTCGAAATTCCTCCAGACTATGTCTTATGCTTTGGTTGTTAGGCACTTATATCCTGGCAACATCTAAGGTCATATCAGGTAACCAATAGGCTGCACAAATGGTTCTGTGGTCGGAGATTATATAAGAAGAAAAAGTCTAACTGTAACCCTTTCTTGTTTCCCCGCCTCCTTTCTAGGCTGGTTGAGGAGGTTCATGAGATCAACGAAACCATCGAGTCACTCAAGCATAAACTGCGTGAGGCTGAGAACTCACTACAACATCTTCTCAGGACCAAGTCATCACTGGAGCAGGATCTGTCCATCAAGAACAACTCCATCTTCATTGATCGTGAGAAGTGCATGGGTATGCGCAAGACCTTCCCAATGTCACCCCGTGTCAGCGCTTACTAAATTGTCTGCAGAAACTCTACTTTACCACCATATATGGACATTGCTTACAGAATTATATAAAAAAAACACTGTCAACCATATATAATATAATAAAGGTATTGATGAATGACATTAGTATTGAAAGACTGCGTAACTGGTAGTTCTGGATGGAATTTTCTTAATGTTATCGAATAACGACTATTGTTAATATTGCTCTGTACTCGAATATCGATCTGTGATATTATATTGTAAGACCTTGTTTTTCTCTAATGGTGACAATATCTAAAGAATGTGAATAAACGAACTCACCAAATTAGTATTATTTCAACAAGAAGATGAAACATTTTAAGATGCATGTTTTATTATTGTAGTAGTATAATTGTCTACAGTAATCCTTATTTATGAACTTGTTAGCATATAAAATTTGGATTGCAGGCAAACTCCCAAATGCATACTATGTGCAAGAGTAATTAACGTGGTTCTCAATGTGATAGAACTGATCTGCTAACTCTTCTATTTTCGGATTGCATTAATACCACTATGGCATAATGCAATGCATTAACCCAAAAACAAATAATTTGATTAAATAAAACATTTTCGTGGGATAATAAAGATATTGATATAGATATTAATTTGTATATTATTGGTTATCAGCATATCCATATTAAATACACAGTATTATCCATATTAAATACACAGTATTAATTCTGGTAAATTGAAAAGTGCGTTTATATTAGGGCCAAATAAATATAGAGAAAAGTTGGTGATTGTCCTTTTGATCAAACAAATTAGGGGTAGGCGAGCGGGTTTTTGTTGTTTTCTTCTGACGTAGACATAATACGTTACTATCATACTATGTTGCACAGATTGTGTGCTTATAAAAGTTTAATTGCTGCTAGCCCGACAGGGGCATGTGGTTTTTCAGGCACAGGCGGGGTAGATTCACCCGGTACTTGTAGTACACGGGTGAACGACAACGTAGTCTAAATACAGGCGAAAATAGCTTTAGTATGGACCAGGGAGTAGAATGTCTGCCTCCAGTATCAAATGGATATTTATATAGGCACAAAGTTGGTGAAATGGGAGAGAATGCAAAAAGACAAGATGGCGGCCACAGAACGCCGTCGATTTCACTTTTAAATCTTATTAAACTAGATACTATATTATATTTTTCAACTCAAAGGTAGCGGGCTATCAATAAGACATATGTAAAGAATAAACGTTGCTTCTTAGATTGTGAAATTAGGCTCTCAATTCTTTGACCCGCATTTTCGACAGCTTTTACATAAGGTTGGTTTGCACCCCTACTGCAGCAGTACGGGGTGAATCTTGTATCTAAGGCGGGGATGATCACCAATTTCTTTAATTTTTTGGCCTAATCCTTAAAGCTGCATAGTCCGATGAAAATATCAAATTTTCAAAACAAAAATTGAATAGAACCTCTTACTGTAGAAGCCTATGGGATCAGAGTTTTGCATGGTTCCACTTGAAATATCTCAAAAGCTAGCCACTTAAAATAAAAGTTACTTCAAGCTAAAGTAAGGTACATAATAACGATCAACCTAATGTTTTTATCTCAGAAAAATTCAGAAACTCAAAACCATCGGACTATGCAACTTTAACTGCGTGGGTTGCGTCTTTTAAGAAGAGAAGATTTTCGTGGGTTGAGCCCAAGGTTGCTCAGTAACATTTCACAACTATTGAACATCGTAAATCACAATCTGAATTATGTCATACAATGTGTGCGTTTACTACATTATATATTTTATCTAGACTCACTGTGATGTGGCATATTTTTGCGTTACCTTTTCAGTATTTAACATGCATTTCTCTTAATCATGCATTTGAACTAATCATTATTCACATCAGTATTGGTAAATATACACTCAAATAATTAGTAATCAAGTTCCAAAGTAAAATCTATTAATACAACGTTGAATATCTAACATCTAGTTTCTATTGGTTCCGTTTTTAACATTTTTTTTCACCTTTATATATTTGTTTTGCTTGCGCTTTCCAAATCCATAAATGTGCATACTCATGACTCCAAACCAAATCACGTGAACATAGCGTACCGTTTTACTAAGAATTGCTATTGTGTGTGAGCAACTAGAACAAGCTTTTTTCAGTGGAATCTCGGCTGCTCTGACTGTAGATGACTGCTTGGTTAATAAAGTTGTAATGTTAACGAACACACCACATGCCGACTTTATGAAGATGGACGCTGCTTGTCTTACTTTCAAAATGGCCACCAATTAGGGCTCGCAGTAACCTGGCACTGAGCCAACCAGTCCTTAAAGTTGCATAGTCCGATGGTTTTGAGTTTCTGACATTTTCTGAGATAAATACATTAGGTTGATCAATCTTACTTTAGCCTGAAGTAACTTTTATTTTAAATGGCTAACTTTGGAGATATTTAAAGTGCCGCCATGCAAAATTAATTTTGCAAGCATGCCAAAACTCTGGTACCATAGCCTTCTGCAGGAACAGCTATTAAATTGACTCAGTATTCCCTTATATATGGCGATAAATGTTTAATAAGTGTGCCAATATCTAAGTTAGGTATGTAGAATCAAATTTAGATAATTATTTTGGTTTTGAAAATTTGACGTTCTGCTTGGTTAATGTTAACGAACACACCACATGCCGACTTTGTGAAGATGGACGCTGCTTGTCTTACTTTCAAAATGGCCACCAATTAGGGCTCGCAGTAACCTGGCACTGAGCCAACCAGTCCTTAAAGTTGCATAGTCCGATGGTTTTGAGTTTCTGACATAAATACATTAGGTTGATCGTTAAAATGTATCTTACTTTAGCTTGAAGTAACTTTAATTTTAAATGGCTAACTTTTGAGATATTTGAAGTGCCGCCATGGAAAATTAATTTTGGCAAGCACGCCAAAACGGGTTTTTGTTGTTTTCTTCTGACGTAGACATAATACGTTACTATCATACTATGTTGCACAGATTGTGTGCTTATAAAAGTTTAATTGCTGCTAGCCCGACAGGGGCATGTGGTTTTTCAGGCACAGGCGGGGTAGATTCACCCAGAGTAACAGCTATTAAATTGACTCAATATTCCCTTATATATGGCAACAAATGTTTAATAAGTGTGCCAGTATCTAAGTTAGATATGTAGAATCAAACTTAGATAATTATTTTGGTTTTGAAAATTTGATGTTCTCATCGGACTTTGCAGCTTTAAGTTAAAAAGAATTTCCATATACGTGGTATGCAAATGCGACAAACAATGGAAAAGCATGTAAACGCACAGTGGTGCTTATACATGTCCGGATACGAATGCGAACGCGTGGATGGCAAAGTGGATCTTCAATGGACTGATTGATGTGAATGGCATGTCACATACAGCGTATATGGAATCTTAGCTTCAAGCTAAGATTCCATATAAACGACGCGGAATGAAAAAGCATGTAAATGCACAGTGGTGCTTCCATATGTCCGGATGCTAATGTGGCAAGTGGATCGCTCCATGGAACGATCGGTGTCAATGCGAATGCAAATGCTGCTCCATTTGGCATAGAGAAAACAGGAACTTTGGCTTTCCTATACAAATTTGGAGCAAGAAAGACCAAAAATGGGATGCTGCATGCCATGTGCGCATTCACATGCCGCATACCGCTTATATGGAATCTTAGCTTTAGCCTTAGCCTTTCATAGCAGCGCTGGACACCAGGCAATGTAGCAACAATCTCTCAACATCACAATCTAATATGCCATGACATTTTTAAGTTCAATAACCCGATGTTTTGGGGTTTCTGTCATTCTAAGATAAATTTATTAAAGTGTTTTGTTATTATATATTTCCGGGATTTGTCAATCCCACAGCACCATCAGTGTATACTAATATGTGGTGCAGACTCCGCAGCACTATCAGCGTATACTACTAATAAATGCTCCAAGCACTGCAGCACTATCAACGTACACTACTAATACATGCTTCAAACGGTGCAGCACTATCAGTGTATACCAATATATATATATGAAACCCAACTTCCGGGAATTTTCCGCGATTCCCTGACAATGCTAAACCTATGGGAGAATATCAGCATTTCCGGTTTTTTTCCCAGAGAGCACTTTCACCCCTGCTTGCTTTAGTTTGAAGTAACTTTTATTTTGAAGGGCTAAGTTTTGAGATAGTTGAAGTGTAATTGTCAAATTAGTTTGGGCAAGCATGCCAAAACTCTGGCACCATAGGCTTCTGCAGCAAAGTGGGGTTCTCTGTGGTGGAGTGGTTAGAGTGTCTGACTTTTTTCTAGGTCAGACTCCTAATCTGAGGGTCGGCGGTTCGATTCCCCGTGCCCCCAGCTCTGCCAATTTGGAGCTCCACTGCTGTGTATAACTTACAGCGTCATCAAAGGCCGGTTGCTCTCATACCATGTCTATGTGGTGTGGGAGGTTAAAAATCCCTAGGGTCGGTAAAAGTGTAGGCTCGGGCTTTCTATCGACCAGCAGTGGAGTGGGGAAGACCAGTCGTCTGTGACTGGGATTTCCCCTGCTTGGGACAACTAATGTACCAAAAAAGAAAAGAGAGACAAATAAGTGTTCACACTTCCTGTCTACCGTTTGCTATATCGATATAAAAGGACCAAAATGGTCGCAAGGTTTTTAGTGCAGTACCTCCAACCCACTTTCAATCATAACGGTCACAAGGAGGTCAGCGACCACTGAGAATCATTTTGCAACTTCTTTGCAACCAACCTTTTTTTTGTAGTTGCAAAGTGGTGTCAAGCAGTAGTGTGGCAGACTTTTCATTACAGTAGTAGTCTGCACTGACCTCTTAGGCAAGGAGCGGCATAGACAGGTAGGCGTGGGTAGTGTGGTCATATCAGGGAGCCTAGGTGGTGTAATGGTTAGCACACTGGCCCGGAATGCAAAGAGATGTGGGTTCAAGTCCCGCTCTAGGTGCAATATTTATGATTTTCATCACCCCCATGACACTGGTTCCATGACCAGGATCCTGTACAAGCTGCACGCTGTATAGTTGTTGAACCTGCCCTGTGTATGTATATGTCAGTGCATTGCCTGAATGTATGTAATTGTAAGCATTAAAAGACTTACAATTCCAGGGGGATGAGTTCAGTAGTCTGCCCTGACCTCTCAGGCAAGGAGTCGCATAGACAGGTAGGTGTGGGTAGTGTGCTGATATCAGGGAGCCTAGGCAGTGTAATGGTTAGCACACTGGCCTGGAATGCAAAGAGATGTGGGTTCGAGTCCCGCTCTAGACGCAATATTTCCCATTTTCATCACCCCCATGACACTAGTTGCCGTGACCATGATCCTGTACAAGCTATGCGCTGTATGGTTGTTGAACCTAACCTGAATGTATGTATGTGTAAGTGCATTGCCTGTATGCATGTAATTGTAAGCATTAAATGATCATTTCAAAGACTTGCAATTCCAGGGGGACGAGTGTAGTGGTCTGCACTGAACTCTCAGGAAAGTAACCACATAGACAGGTAGGCATGGGTAGTGTGTTGATATCAGGGAGCCAAGGTGGTGTACTGGTTAGTACACAGGCCAGTAATGCAAAGAGGTGCGGGTTCGAGCCCCTCTGTAGGCGCAATATTTCCCATTGTCATCACCCCCGTGACACTACTAACATAGTCTTTACACCATACTCCGAAGGATGCGTTCATTACAGCTGCATAGTCTGATGAAAGTATCACATTTTCTAAACCAAAACACTAATGCCTAGGTCACAAACGCTGCGGTCGTCTGCGGTGTGGCTTGCAGTTTATACAAATGTTACGGCATTAAGGTCTGTGGTTTATCGATTCACAAATCGTATGGTCATCGCAAGGCATAGGCATGGGGATGAAGATATTTCACCATCCTGATATGACCCTAGATGTTGCCAGGACATAAAACTCCAACAATGAACCAATCGATTGAAGATATTCAATATATAAAGATCAAAATGTCACCAAATGTGACCGTATGGTGTTGCGATTTTCCAAAGTTAAGATAACACCGACTTTAAAAAACCGCAACAGCTTGCGGCAAGCTATAAAAAAAACGTACGGTCACCGTAGGGCGACCATAACTCACCTTACGGTCGCCGTAACGCATTTGTGACCGAGGCATTAGCTAGATTTGATTCTATATACTCAACTTAGATATTGATGCACTTTGTTGCTGCATATAAGGAAATAATTGTAAAGTCAATTTATTAGAACGTGTTACCGAAAAGCTTTGTCACGTCAACTAAGTGATTTCAATAAATATTTTATAATGATCAACCTAATATATTTTTCTGTTTAAAAATGACAGAAACTCAAAACCATCGAACTGTGCAACTTTAAAGCTGCATAGTCTGATGAAGCATTAACATTTCAAAACCAAAACAATTATCTAGATTTTATTCAACATAAGTAACTTAGATACTGATGCACTTATTAAACATTTGAATATTGAGTCAATTTCATAGAACCTGTTACTACAGAAGCCTATAGACTATGGCGTCAGTTTTGGCATGCCTGTCAAAACCAATTTGACATGTTTGCAATTCAAGAATCTCAAAAGTTAGTCATTTTAAAATAAGTTACTTCAAACAAAAGTAAAGTCAGAAAGTCAAAACCATCGGACTATACGACTTTAATTAACCTTGCATATGACAGCAAAACAGAGGCGATAATCCACACAGTGCTCTACCGTTAGAGGATGTGTCACAAGAAAAATGCGACGGCCGAATGAGTTGAGCGTCCGCCTTTCGTTCTCGTCGGTCGTGGGATTCGAACCCCTGGGTTCGAACTGTGGCCGAGTCAAACCAATGACTTAGAAATTGATAGGCCTACTTGTCGTTACCTAGCCTGGTACTCGGCATTACTAGGATAGGGCAATGAGCAGTGGAATGAGGAAGACCAATTTCCACGATTGGAATTTTCCCCGCTTAATCAACTGATGCGCGGAAAGGAAGAAGGGAAGGCGGGGGTGGAAATAAGGCGTTTATTTACGCCTCAGAGCATACAGAGGAAACAAGCTCATAAGGAGCAACAGTGTAAGTAATAAGCAATAATGGAAGAAAGTAAAAGGCTCAACAGTGTAAGTAAATAAGCAATAAATGGAAGAAAGTAAGAGGCTCATGAGGAGCAGGGTAATAAAAGTAAGGTTGAGTTCATCAAGTGTCAGTGGAGTGTGGGGGTGCCGAGGAGCCCTCCACCGCTGGAGGAGAAGAGTGTGTACGGAGTGTAGGGTGGGTGGGTGGTGGAAAAAGGCAGAGAGCTGGGAGACGGCAGGAGGGCGAGTGCCTGAGGGAGGCCGGCGGGCGACCTTATAAGGGAAGGGGGAGGGGCGACAGCGGGTGAGGTGTGAATGCTGCCGGCCCGGGGGAGGGCGAGAGGTGGCGAGCAGCGGGCGTCGGGTGAGGCGCGAGTGCTGCGCGGCAGGGGGGCGGGGGGAGGTGGGGGCGCGCCGCGCCGTCTGCCGAGGTGAGAGGGCAGCGCGACAGCGCGGGGCGGGGGAGGGTCTCTTCCTCTCCTCGCATCAAACGCAATGCTTCGCATTGCGACCGATGCGCGGAAAGGAAGAAGGGAAGGCGGGGGTGGAAATAAGGCGTTTATTTACGCCTCAGAGCATACAGAGGAAACAAGCTCATAAGGAGCAACAGTGTAAGTAATAAGCAATAATGGAAGAAAGTAAAAGGCTCAACAGTGTAAGTAAATAAGCAATAAATGGAAGAAAGTAAGAGGCTCATGAGGAGCAGGGTAATAAAAGTAAGGTTGAGTTCATCAAGTGTCAGTGGAGTGAGGGGGTGCCGAGGAGCCCTCCACCAAAAGTAGGAGAGGGCTCGAGGCGCACCCGGGGCGGGGGGCTGGGGCGCCCGAGGCGGGGGTCCGGAGATGGAGGTCTGGGCGGAGAGGGCTGGTGGCGCGCCCGAGGCGGAGCAGGTGGGGCGGGCCGGCCGAGAGGTGGGCCGTGTCGGGGGTCAGGCTCCCTCTCGGGCCGGGGAGTGTCCGGGGCCTGCGTCGACAGGGAGCGGGATCCGGTGAGGAGGTCCGACGAGGGTCGAGCAGGGGGGCAGCGGAGTACTCGGGGCTGGATGGGGTGGTGGTCGGGGTCTGGGCGGCAGTGTTGTTGAAGGCGGCGTCGTGAGGATCGGCGGCAGAGGGTTCCTCCTGAGGCTGGGCTGGGATGTGGTCCGAGGTGTGATGCCCGAGGTGATGATCCCCGGCTGGGACTGGGCGGCACTGCGATCGGTGGTCGCTGGGAGGTTGTCGGCGGGAGTTGCGGGGCTGTCGGCAGTGGTGAGGGTGAGGCGCCGGAGGGGTCCCCCCGGGCCGGCCAGGGGGAGGCCGGCGGATCAAAAATCCGCCGAGGTGGCGGGGGGGGGGGGTCTGGCGCTCACGGGTTTGTTTCGTGATGCAGTCGGCCTCGCTGTGCATGGTTAGGAGGCGCCTCACATTGGCGCAGTATGCGCAGACGTGACGGCGCCTGTCCCCCGCCTCACCGTGGGCCTCCCCGAGGCGGGCCCGATCGCACGAGGCGGGGGCGCGGTTCCAGGCCAGGCAGGGGGCCCTGTGGGCGTCCCTGTCGTAGGTGGCGCGGGCGTCAGCTTGGGGTCGGGGGAGGTGGGCGCCTCGGTGGAGAGGGTCGGGTAGGCGGGCAGGGGCGGCGGTGGCTTGGTCCTCGGGCATGGCGAGGCAGTCTAGTCTCATGAGGTTGAGCGCTACCGGGTCATGCCAGCCCTGGGGGAGGGTTCCGTCCGCGATCGCGGTAAACAGGGTCTCTGAGTACCGGCGGACGGTCGCCCAGGGGTACACGAGGTTATCCCGGCAGACTGCTAGGTGGTGGTGGTGGAGTCCCTGGGCGCAGTGGGCGGGGAAGTCGGGGTGGTCGATGAGGGTGAGGAGGGCGAGGGTATACTCGTCCTTTGTCGCCTCCCCCCTCTTCACCGGCTTCCTCTCGGCCCCTCGTTTCACCAGGTCCGAGGGGAAGATGTAGTTGGCCGGGATCCCTTGGCGCCTCACGGAGTGGCGCGCCTCGGCGGATGCCAGTATCTCCCGGACGGCGTCGGCCGCGGAGGCGGGGCTGTGGCGGATGGCCTCCTCGTGGTAGGCCGGCGAGGTGGCGGGTGGTGGTTGACTGGAGAGGTGACGGTACCTCTCGTACTCCGGGTGCGCGGCCCCGGGGAGGGACGCCTGAGGCGGCGGCGGGGGCCGGGCTGTAGTGGCGGTAGGTGCCCGAGGCGTCGGGGCGGCCTGGCGCCTCGGGGGAGATGAGGGGATCCCCGGGCGGGTCCCCCCGGTCTCCAGGGAGTCGATCCGGGCGTGGAGGTCGGCCGTCGCCTGGCGCGCCTCGGCGGCGGAGTGCTGTTGGTCGAGCTGGATACGCTGGAGCGCCTCCAGCAGTGTCGACATCTCGGGGCCCGAGGTGCGGCCCGAGGGCGCCGCGGGGGACGCCGGGGCGTAGGCCGGGGACTCGCCCCGGCCGGGTGCTGGAGAGGGCCCGGGGGTGTGGGGGGCGGCCCGGGATCCCTTCCGTCCACGTCCTTTTCCTCGAGGCATCCTGAGGCTGAGCTGGAGCAGAGATCCGAGGTGGAGTAGCCAAGACTGGAAAAAGGCAGAGAGCTGGGAGACGGCAGGAGGGCGAGTGCCTGAGGGAGGCCGGCGGGCGACCTTATAAGGGAAGGGGGAGGGGCGACAGCGGGTGAGGTGTGAATGCTGCCGGCCCGGGGGAGGGCGAGAGGTGGCGAGCAGCGGGCGTCGGGTGAGGCGCGAGTGCTGCGCGGCAGGGGGGCGGGGGGAGGTGGGGGCGCGCCGCGCCGTCTGCCGAGGTGAGAGGGCAGCGCGACAGCGCGGGGCGGGGGAGGGTCTCTTCCTCTCCTCGCATCAAACGCAATGCTTCGCATTGCGACCAATGTACACACACAAAAGAAGTAATCATTGAGCTAACTTCAATTTGTTCATAAAAAAAATTAATTTACTGAATCAAGCAAATTTACAATTTCCCACATTTATTACTAATGCTAATTCAAATTATTTCATATGAAATTTAACGAGTAAATAAATCAAACATATAATGAAATCACAAACCATTACTGACCTGGGCACACAAAACGCAGAGAGGAAATGGGATAAACATTGCTTTATTACCATGGCTCTGGCCTGTCTTGTGCTTGGAGCAGTTCAGGTATAGCGGGCTCCTCATACATCGCGCTGAAGCAATGCCAGTAACAAAAAGGAAGGAGTAACGCTGACAGACAAGACAACATGTGCATAGTAAACAATAAGCAATACATAATAATACAATGTGATGAGCTCTCATGCATATTAAATAACTTGATAAGTTAAATGTTGAAAAGTAGAGTTTGTGCTTAAATAATTAATGTATCGAGCTTATGGAGTTTAACCGTTGTTATTAAAATCTATGTCTTTTTTCTGATCGGTGTATTTTGTGCACCGTATGAGAGGAGAGATATGGTCTGACCAGTAGTTAGCCTTGACTGACTTCTAGGGGTTCATAACCTTACGACGGTTAATGGCTGCAGAACTGCAGCAATATAGAGAAGCACCGATAAATCGGTCCAATCTTTGGTTGAAGATTAATCTTCTGGTGGGACGATTGTAGAAGCTGGGGATGTGTTTACAACAATTAAAACGACGAATCATTAGGGCGGCCCCGAATCACTCCGGTCCGGCGGTAGCGCAGCACTCGTATCCAGTCGACAGCAGCACAGGTTTAGGAGGAAGGGATGGGCAAAGGTGGGTCCAGTGGTTCCAGCAACAAGAACAAAGCGAGAGAAACTATAAGGTAAAGGGCCCCACCCAAGCAAACAACTCCCTTGATCAGGGGGAGAAGTAAGCCGGTGGAGTATTAGGAAATAGAAATGAGGAGAGTTGAGTCAAAGGACCATGTCTATTTGCTCTGTGGTGACCAGCCAGCGAGCCAAAGAGACGGACAGAGTAAGAGTAGAAAGTGAAATGGTTCATGTTGGTTCGCCAACATGGGTAAATTTGCATGCGAACAAGGAGTCTCCTCAGTGGCACCACCTGGGTTCGAATCCAAACCCAAAACCCCTACCGGATTTCCCGCGGGTCCGAGTCTCTCGCGAGACCTGTGACGTCACGGCCACCCATCCTTACCCCCTGAGATCCAACCAGACCTCACTTCCACTCCAGCAGCCGGACGAGCCACTCACCACCTCAACTCAGCCGCCCACCCATCCCTACAAACGACGAACACACGAAGGCGATGGGGTTGAGCGCCTCAGTCGAATTCAACATGATCCACCAACTCCTGACATTTAACTGATTATTGACTACTATACTACTGACCTGCCACCAACTTCTGACCTGTAACACACTCTTATTGACTACTATGTTATTTGAATAAAATTCCAATTCAATGAGCTGCTTGTTCGGGTCGTAAATTCTGGCGGGCTCCCCTTCCTGGAACTATTTTCCAGACATTATCAAGGAGGAGCATGGCCAGCAGAGAGAGATGTGGACGAAGTGCGGTCCGGATAGCAAGTGTGCAGTAGTTGGTTGTCAGGATAGGATGATATATATAGTGGTGTGCTGGCAGATGATTGGTCATCTGGTTGTAAGGTGCCACCTGTGGGTTGGCTTGTGGTTGGAAGAGTGGTGGGTGTGTGTGATGTTTGTGAGTGACAGGGAGGAGTGAGGCTCCTGCCTGGGGGACGTGTTGTTGTCGCACCCCCCACCACCACCACCACTACCACTCCCACCCACCGCCAACCCCATGGTTGGGGGGGGAGGGTGGTTACTGTGAATGTATGACGTCCGAACACTTTGACTTCTGGATACTGAATGCTTTATTCACCGTCCAGGGTCCTGAACCGCCGGCACCCTTTGTCTATGACATCATCTCATTTACATATCCTTTGTTCTCCACACGTACCTGGATGTCTTTTATGCATATATTACAGTTATGTGTGCCCCAGTAATGACAGCCAATGAGCGCCTCCGTGCTCATTCGACCCAATTATAATATTTAAATCAATAACTCATCGAAACAAAATTGTTTGCTGGCTGTCATTGCAAACAAAATAGTTGGATGAAAAAAAATATACAAGATAGTCCACTGTATTATTAACAACCCCACCCCAACAACAGAAGTTACAAGTGGCACCACCGGCGCTACAAATACAAAATGGCCGCCAACAGAAACTGCCATTGGGACCAAACGACCGACCGCTACCATAAAAGACGACCGCACCGGTGAGGACAACACTGCAATCGAAGATGGCAGCGTCTATGGTGGCAGCCATGACACATACGTCACAACCCATGGAAGGGGAGATAATGGAAATGCAGACAATGATGACCCAACACTACACGACCCTGGGGCGGATGCCCACGTTGCAAGCCTAAACTCACGCCCACTCGTAACCCCCTTGGACTATAGGTCCATACTCAACGACATATGGCCATACCCACATATAAAACACCACAACTACCTTAACATTTATCAGCGGGTGAGGGCTACCGCATTACGAAACTATATGAGGGCCAGGATACCCATCCCCTCCGGCCTCGTCATCAACGCCTGGAGGGAACTACTAATACTAATACTATCACGATAGCCAGGTGGTCGAGTTTCTTGAATATCGATGGCCCGCTGTCTATGCAGCTCCTGAGCCCCCTGTCCCCTGCACCGCCAACCATACGGACGATCCCGACATGGAAATACGACACAAACCTGGAAAAAACCTTGTCCTAGTGGATGCCCTGAGCAAGAAGGCCTTTGACATAGATGCTAGAGTCAGGGCAGGTCGCCTCACTAGAGATATAAATATTTCTGAAATTGAAGTCTCTTTTGAAAACGTTTTTTACCCAAGGACTCTAGGTGAGCCTGTGAATATCATACTAAATTGCTCCTCTATTCCCAGGCTACCCCGACCAAACACACAAAAGAATCCTGGAGGTATACTTTGCGGGCCTGGCGAGCGGGACCTGGAAGAACAAGGCGGTACAGGCGAAGAAGTATACCCGGTTTGCAGCCCGCTATCGCATCGACCCACTTGCCCCGACGCAGTACGACATGACGACGCATATATACTCCACCTAAGAGAAACCCTCGCATCCCCGGGAGCCGCCATGAACTACATCAGTGGGGCTAGGACATGGGTACTTATGTTCGGAGGGTCACCAACACCTTTCGACATGTACCCGGTCGCCCTGATGAAAAAGGGTGTGGCACGCCACTTACTCTGCAGCACATCAGAGCACTAACCCGCTGCCTGACAGCAGCGGGTCCAACAGCCAAAGTACTCGTGGCGGCGCTCCTCATCGGATGCACAACACTACTCCGCCAGGGTAACCTACTCGCAAGCGGATCCAACCATGACCAAGGCCACTACCTGAGGCGGGCGGACATTGCCAGAATGAAGGAAGGACTATCAGTACTAGTCCGCACCACCAAGACCAGGTGGAGGCCGGACCAGGCATACCGCATCATCATCCAAAGCCTACCAGAGTCACCATGCTGCCCCGTAGCGGCCTGGGATCGATACATCGCATTCCAGCACCCTCGCCCAAGCGATCCAGCCTTCCTATTGGTTGGAAACGTCCCCCTCCGGGCACAGGTGATGCTCACTGCCCTCCGCATGGGACTGGCAGCAATCGGTGTAAGGGCACCCACCGAATACACACTCCATAGCCTGAGGAGGGGCGGGGCACAGGCCTGTGCAGCGGCAGGCAGCTCGATCGCTGAGATCATGCAGCTCGGCGCGTGAACATCGGCTGCGGTCCATCACTATGTACCAAAAAGCATCCTTGCGGCCCCCCTCTCCTCATATAATTGGTTGAGGGTTTGGGTTCCGCCCACTTGTGACCTGGAAATGAGGAATAACATTTGGCCCAACTGCATGTAGACATGAACATAGTGATTGATTTGTAACCTATCTGAACTGTCCTTATAGAATTAAGAGCTACCCCCCCCCCCTCCCGTTCTGATTAAGGAATTTTAACCACTATTCACTTTATGACTCCGCCTTCGTAAATTGTGCATGTTATTCATAACATGGGTAATTTATGGGTTGGAGAACCCTGCATAATGAGGCGATAGGTGGCACCACCTAGCTTAGGGACCAGTAACTCCACCACTACCGCGAGGGCTATCCGACCCGACTCGACTGGCTTTGATTCCCACCAAATCGGTCATGAGTTCAATCCCCGTCTCGTTCAAACCACCACAACCCGCCCGGCTGCAGTCAATGCTACACCTATTCAGTTTTCCCCACCCACCCACCCACACCACTCAAGACATAGCTAACATGATAGGATTGAGGGTTCGGGTTCCGCCCACTTGTGACCTGGAAATGAGGAATAACATTTGGCCCAACTGCATGTAGACATGAACATAGTGATTGATTCGTAACCTATCTGAACTGTCCTTATAGAATTAAGAGCTACCCCCCCCCCTCCCGTTCTGATTAAAGAATTTTAACCACTATTCACTTTATGACTCCACCTTCATAAATTAACAACTCATCGAAACAAAATTGTCTGCTGGCTGTCATTGCAAACAAAATAGTTGGATGAAAAAGAATATACAAGATAGTCCAGTGTATTATTAACAACCCCACCCCAACAACATAATTCATAAACTCACATAACTAACTACACTAGAGTTACACTAGAATATTTCTAACAAACTGGCAAACTGCAACTGAACATTAAAACTTACTACAACTTTACCAACTGAATACAGAAGATAACTTCTGCTTACATTCTAAATACTATGTAAATACTCACATTGATCTGACTAATATTGATATGACACTACTGTTACCATATTGCCATGGAACTTTTAGGTTTCAGAATTTCATTGTGTTACATGCTGCAAATTGTTTATTCAACAGTTATTGTATACCTTATTCTATATACCTTTTGTGAAAATGACCCTGAATTGAAAAATGGCTGGGAGACCAGTGCTTCAGCACTGACAAAAGACTTATTCAGCAGAATAAACATATTTACCCCCAAAAAAGTCTTACTTGATATTTTAGGCTGATTAGAAATAATATTGGAATAACATTCGCTACATCAACGGCAGAGCAAAAAATATATATTTAAAAACCTCCCCCCATGAATAGTCGCTACAGTGCTGTGACTAGTACCATACGGGGTGACTAGATTAGGTAATAGTTCTAGGGTGAATATCAAAATTCAATACATGTGCAATTAAAAAAATAGATTGGCTCTATATAGTTGTAGTCAACATAATAAACAGACCTCTTGTGTGGGTGTGGTTGGTGATTTTGTTATGACCATGCAACTTTATATCAGCCCATGCTATGGTGCCAGCAATACTAAGCAGTGGACATCCTGGAACCTGACTAGGTACTTGGAATGAGCGTCAAGGCTAATGAGGCCACGAGATTGACCTAATCAGTGTATGGCTTCCCAATTTTTCTAAAACTTGGCCTTATAATTATGACCTGCTTATTTTGTTTGAAAATAGCCCAGAATTCTGGAAACTGCGGCCAACTAGTGTTGCCTACATAAGAGGAAAAGCTAGTTTGATAAGATGCAGTGATGATATAATTATGTATATACTTGAAGAATATAACAAACATAGTTTTATTAGTTTTGGTAGTTAGTTATAACCGTGTTCATTCAAAGGTGAATAAATATCCACACATCACTATTTATCAATACCGGGCGCGCTGGCCTAATCGGTATAGCGCAGGCCCTGCGTGCGGGATATCGGGAGTTTGGTTCCCGGTCGAGTCAAACCAATGACTTATCAAATTGATACTTGTTGTTTCCTAGTCTGGCACTCAGCATAAATAGGATAGGGCAAGGACTGGTTAGCTCATTATCAGGATAATGTGACTGAGTGTGAAAATGGGTTACAGTGCTAGCAGCCTGGTCTCCCAGTGGGGCAGCACTATTAAGTCACCATGAGTGTGTGCTGTCACAAGTCAATGCACGTCCTGATATGACCTTAGATGTTGCTAGAACGTAAACAACAACAAACAAACAAAGCCAACCAGTTATTGTACTTTGCTAGTAAAGTCGAGGAGGGTAGTTCTACTATTTAAATATACATTTTGTAGGCCTAACTCTTTTATATTTTTACTCGAATTCAAGAATTTATGAATGGCTATTGAGAATCTTGCAATTCCATGAATCGAACAAGTACAGTCTTTGACTTATAGCAAGACTCACAAAATATCGTGAATTATGCAGATGTATGTTCACTACTAGGATAGGGCAAGGAGCAGTGGAATGAGAAAGACCAATTGCCTGAGATTGAAATTTCTCCCGCTTAATCAACTAATGTACCAAGAAATAATTGTTTTAAAGTGTTGCTACATAGCCCTAAAACGCTGCATTGATAGGACAGGGTAAGTCACAAGCAGTGGGATGGGGAAGACCAATTGTCTGCGATTGAAATTTCCCTTGCTCATGCCTCGGTCACAAATGCGTTACGGCGTACTTGCGGCGACCATAAGTCACCGCGTCGGTGAGACCGTACAGTTTTTTGCTCGCCGCAACCAGTTGCGGTTATTTTAAATCAAAGTTGTCTTAACTTTAGAAAATCGCAACGCCACAGGCCAGAATCCTGTGGAATCCCACCGGAATCCCCCCAATTTCTATTGTTAATAGAATAATATGTTTGCGCAATATTGTATAGAAATTGTGAATACAAAAATGTCTTAAAACGTCGTTAAAATGTCACAAGCGGCTAAACACAAAAATATATAGGGCGATGTATGGTGACCTATGCATTGCGGTGACCGTACGATTTGTGAATAGATAAACCACAGACCATAACGCCATGACATTTGCATAAACTGCAAGCCACACCACATAGCGTAGCACCGTATGGCGACCGCAGAATTTATTACCTCGGCATTAATCAATAAATATAAAACAAAAATATTTAAAAGGGTATCACCTAGTCAATCAGAGGGTTTGTGTGCCTAAGCATAGCTTCTGAATGTGGTATTATGAATATATAAATATAGATATGAATATGCTATTATATATAATTCTGAACGCCAGGCTAGGTAGCAATAAATATCAATTTATATGTCATTGGTTTGACTCCACATGGGTTCAAACCCGGGGGTTCGAATCCCACCACCTACCAAAACGGGAAGATGACACTCAACTCATTCAGCCACCCCGTCTGGTATATTTTTAAGTCATTGGTTTGACTCAGCCAGGGGTTTGAACCCCATGGGTTCGAATTCTCATGACCTGCCACATGGGAAACCGACGCTCAACTCATTTGGCCATCCTGCTCTGGGAGATGCTCTTTGCTCTAAATCAATGACTTACCAAATGTATGTGTCAATTCCTAGCCTGGCGCTCAGCATAAATAGGATAGGGCAAGGACTGGTTAGCTCAGTGTCATGATAATGTAACTAAGTGGGAAATCAGGTCATGGTGCCAGCAGCCTGGTTTCCCAGTGGGGCATCACTATTAAGTTGCCATGAGTGTGCACTGTCACAAGTCAGTACACATCCTGATATGACCTTAGGTATTGCTAGAATGCAAAACAACATCAAACACACTAGGCAAACCAGTCATCGTACTTTGCTAGTAAAGTCAATGAAAGATAGCTACAATTTAAGTATAAAATTTTAACAAATTTAATCGGTCGCGGATCGAACCCACGACCTCCCGCGTGGAAAGGAGACCAAGCTGATGTAAGACAGTCAAAAGAAAAGTGCCACTCTATATGGTCTCATTCATAGCTTATTACAGATTGTTATATAATGCATAGATTCTATCCTGTGTAACGACGCTGCTCGCTATGCCAAGCATGGATTTTAATTTCACAACTTATAACCGATGGTAATACAGTACAACCCCGTTAAACCAAGCTCGATTAAGCCAAACGATCGGTTAATCCAAACTTTTTTCGGCGGCCCGGCAAAATCATATCAAAAAGTTGGTTAAACCAAAGTCGGTTAATCCAAAGTATTGGTTAATCCAAACAAAATTGTCGGGCCCCAGGCCACTTCCGGTATGGTTAAACCAAACTTTCATGTGGTTTTAAGGTCACCTGAGACATTTTTATATGATAAATGGTAGTATTTTGCCGGGTCGCCGAAAAAAGTTTGGATCAACCGATCGTTTGATTTAATTGAGCTTGGTTTAATGGGGTTAAACTGTATATACATTTTAAAAAAAACAATAATCAAAGTGTTCACATACATTGTATATTACATGCATGATACACCCACATTTTTGCCAAAGCCAAGTCAAAGTCAAAGCTCGGTTAGCCAATGATCGGTTAATCCAAACAAATTTCTAAGGTCCCTTCAAGTCTGGTTTAACGGGGTTATACTGTATGTGTAATACATAAGTAATGGCTTACTTAGGTTGCTAGGCTGGGCATTAATTGGCCTTCTTACAAACGCCAGTTGCTCTGCTGTACATTGTTGGGACGCTTATGATGCCTGCATTAATTTCCAAATGACATAATTTTAAATGAAAATGTTAACTGTCGTAGAATACATTTTTGCAAATTGAATATTTTATATGGCGAGACCTTAAATCGCTTGCTGTTTTTCCAAAAGCAACATTTGTTGCTTTTTACAGTCCGAATTATTTAGTTTTTTCTTTATTCCCTCCTTCACCCTCCATCGCGGACTTCACCTCATCGAAACCAGGAGTTATCTTTGGCTTAACAATTATATATAGTTATATATATATATCGATATATATACAATATATACTGTACATATCGCATTTGAACAAGTGCTGACCACTTCGCTACAGTGGCTTTGTTTAAATAATAGATTAAACAAAGAATTCATATAGAGAATTGTTTTGTTTTAATAACAAATTATTGCGATAGTATTATACCCAGCATACTTTGTTCTCCTTGTATATTCTTATATTGTACATTTACTATGGGTTTATATATATATATATATATATATATATATATATATATATATATATATAATACATGTATAGTATACATAGCGGGGTCGTGCGCTCAGGGGAATCCCTCCCCCGCTCTCCATATGTGTGTGCGTACTACATAGCTATATATACATATATATATATATATGAAAGACAATATACCGTGACCGACATATATAAACATATGAGTGAAGATGTGGGATGTATATATATATATATATATATATAGTATACATATATATGTATATATTTATTTATTTATTTATATGTGTGTGTGTGGTTTGTATGCAAATGTGGGCATAGCTTGGCGCTTAAACTTCAAGGGAATGACATTGCGACATTTTGTCCAATATTGTAATTACACCAGCATAAATCCAGGAATTGACTAAATTAAATGCACATGTGGATAACCATGTAGATCTAGTCGGAACTAAGCCATGCACATGACAATCGGTGTCAGTAATTATCAATTACATAGCAATATGGCCAGGTCTACTTCATTCCCCAAATTAACCTCACAAAACGCAATAGACCTAGATATCTACTATTCCGAGGATCTAGCCACCCAGTGTCCCCAATTTGGTTTGCTTTCCGTATATAAACCACTGTTCCAAAGTTTTGTTTTATTAGGGTTAGTCGAATTATTGTAGACTCTACTTGTTTATCAAATTTATGTTGATTACATCAATGCACCCACTCACTACCTGTGGGACCTCTTAATTACCTCAAATTCCCGATAAACCTACAAGTTAAAGTTGCATAGTCCGATGGTTTTGAATTTCTGTATTTTTTCTGAGATAAATATATTAGATTGATCGCTAGTATCTATTTTACATTAGTTCAAAGGTACTTTTATTTTAAATGGTAAATTTTGGATATATTTTGAGTGCAAGCATGGAAAAGCTTGCCAAAACTCTGACACCATAGACTTCTGTAGTAACAGGTTCTGTTAAATTGACTCAGTATTGCCTTCTACACATAAACAAATGCTTAATAAGTGCATTAGTATCTAAGTTAGATATGTAAAATAAAATCTAGATAATTGGTTTGGTTTTGAAAATTTGATATTTCATCAGACTATGCAGCTTTAAACTTCTTTTTTTCTTGAAGATTTATACTGCCTATCATGGATAAGTCTGAATAGACTTGTTTTCACCATTGGACAGTTTGTCGATAGAAAGCCTGGGTCTACACTTTTACCAACTGGCCTTTGATGTCGCTGTAAGTTATACACAGCGGTGGAAATCCAAATTGGCAGAGGTGGGGGCACGGGGAATCGAGCCACCGACCTTCAGATTAGGACTCCGACCTCGAAAAAAGTCAGACACTCTAACCACTCCGCCACAGAGAACACCACCGCTAAACTGCTTGATGGTGCAGTCACATTACGACGTGTTTTCCGGCGTGCCGCCAACATGCAAAATATTTGCTAGCACGCGAGACACGTCCAACTTTTCGGCGTTTTGGGACAAAGTTCGACGGGGCGCAGCGTGTTAGTGGCGGGTTGGTGGCGCGCTATTGGCGTGTTATTGGCGCGCTAGTAGCGTGCTACTAGCGCGTCAGCAGCGTGTCGGTAGCGCGTTATTGGCATGCTTGTAGCATGTTGGTGTCGTGTTAGTACCGTGTCAGCGCGTACATACCCGCCAGCAACACGTCAGGACGCGCCGGCAGTGCATCAACACCGCGCGGCCAACGCGTCCAGGCACGCCGGCAACACGTCCAATGCGCCGAGAAATGCTGGAGCAACGCCAATGGCGCGCCCACTACCCGTCAATGGGACGTTGCAGACGCGCCGACGGAACGGTCGCATTTTGGCGAAAAAAATGCAAACGTTAAGCGACATTGCTCAACGCGCCCGCAATGGGTTTCGACGTGTTGTGAATGCGTCTGTAACATCCCCTCCAACCCGTCGGGGCGCATCGAGGCGCGTCAAAAGTTTTGTGCAAGCACAAAACGATCGGCGTGAGCCAGCGGGCGCCGACGTGTTGGCTCACATGTTGCTATCAGTGTACGTGTACCGACGCGCCGGTAATGCGCCGGTAACGCGCCGGTAACGTGCCGGACGTGTACCGACGTTTCGCCCAAAAACCCAACACATTGGCACCCGTTGTCCAACGTTGGTGCAACACGTCGTAGTGTGACTGCGGCATCATCGCTAGCAAAAAGTTGCATGCTTCCTTCCTATCCTGTAGGCTCACAGCAATGGTCGGGTTCAGCCCAGTTCAGCCTGGCCTGTGTTGGTGGTGGCACTAGGGCTGGAATCAATGGCAACACACTGTGTTAACACGGGAACCAATAAATAAACAGCCAGTTGGCAATTAAGAGAAACCCAAGGAGTAGCCCCGGTGTGGCGTGCTCAGCCGTGTACCGTGCTCAGCCGTGTCCATCGCTTCTGCGCAAGCGCAGATTTATTATTCTTTTTCTATCTCTATTTCCTACTGCAGGAATTCACCACACTTTTATTTATCTTTTCTTGGCTGGGGGGAGGGGTCTAGAATTAGCCTACTTAGGCCACGGTTGTAGTGAATATCCAAATAAGTCTTAGTGAAGTGTCTTAGCTGACAGCTTGAATCTGGATGGATTTTGATGCATGCGCAGACGATGCTGTTAGATTCTGATGCATGCGCAGAAGCGATGGACACGGCTGAGCATGGTACATGGCTGAGCACGCCACACCGGCATGCCGATTTACCCAAGGGAGCCCTGAATATTGCATGCCACGTCCATCACGGAAGTGCAAGTGTTTGCTACTTCCTTCCTGCTGTCAACATGGAAACCTAGGCGCGTAGATTCTAAATAGAATTAATTACAGATGCATCTAGTCCGTAAATTGTCGACCGTAGCATCCACACACAACGCCGCGGATTGTCACATTATAACACACCGTTCAAAATATGGAAAGAAAATAAAACAACTGACTGTGTGTGTTGTTGGTTTCTTTCTTTGACTTTGTAATGACGTTTTTTTTTAAGCTACATAGCCCAATGAAATATCAAATTTTTTAAACCAAACCAATTATCTAGATTTGATTTTACATCTCTAACTAAGATACTGATGCACTTATTAAGGATTTCTTTCTGCGTAGAAGGCAATACTGAGTCAATTTAACAGAACCTGTTACTGCAAAAGTCTATGGCGTCAGAGTTTTGGCAAGCTTGCCAAAACTAATTTTCCATGTTTGCACTCAAAATATCTCAAAAGTTTACCATTTAAAATATAAGTAACTTTGAAGTAATGTAAAGTAGATACTAGTGATCGATCTAATATATTTATCTCAGAAAGAATACAGAAATTCAAAACCATCGGACTATGCAACTTTAAGAAACTGCCCGTCCCCCAAAAAAGAAGCTAGAAACTCCGGATAGTAGGCTATGTCTTAGCTTGCTGTTGGTGGCCTTATACTTATACTAGGCCTGGTGTTATAATATAATATGTTACTTGTGTTTCATTCTATGCACAGGCCGTGTGGTGACTGACTGGTGAATTCAGGCTGGCTGTTGTGGTTTGTAGCGATTAAATTGTGTCGGATAGCAGTTATTCGTTGAACAGGGAGTTATTCCAAATCGCGCACCTTTCCTGGCGTTCATTTCAGTAAGCCTCGCTTTCGCTCGTTGCCGCCTCGTTTTCGCCCACCACCTGAGCCTTCTTGGCGCTCAGCCGTAACCAAGGGTAGCGACAACAGAGAGCTATATTAACCGAGCTGTGATCTCTCAGTAGCGCAGAGTATTCAGGGCAGGCATCGGAATAACAACTCCAACTTCCAAGCAGCACTGCATGAGCCATAGTCCGTAAGGTCAGTCCATAGTGCACATGTATAGCATACGCCATACACGTGCAAACACTTTTTATGTTTGTTTAAAGAACACTTTTCTTAGCACTATCTATATAGATCTTAAACGTGTTGCAAAGAAAATATACGAATATAAAATCAAACTTGAGTTTACGATCAACTATTCTGTTAATATAGAAATAGTGTCCTCTTAGAACTTAATTCTATTCTAAATTGTTTGTGTTTTCAGGCTTTGAGCATGTATATATACGAATATACCATGTATATAATGTTATATATAAATTGGCGGGGGGGGGGGGGGTAAAGTTGATAACTCTGAAGAAGAAACTAAGGGAAAAGGAAATGTGATTTTTTGTTTTACAGATTCGCGGTTTTATTTGTATACAATTAATCGTCGTTTAATAGTAAACATAATTGCTACTGTCGCTTGTATTGATAGTATTGATACCTAGCTTACGTTGTGTTAGTTTAATGCAGTAACAAGAAAAATAATATTGATAAACAATGCATGTGCAAAAAATACCTATCGATGGCTGCATGAGTTTGTTGCATTGCAATCTGTATTGTATGCGTAATATATATATATATATATATATATATATATATATATATATATATATATATATATATATATATGAGACTGTCTCAAAAGGTGCTAAGCAATATGGGACAAAACAATGTCCTTTGTAATGATCAACATACTGTCTGCTTATGTATTTGCTCAGGATAAACTGATTTGTTTTTTACATGGTGTTTCAAAATTCCAATAGAATACATATTGACTTGAAGCAAATGTCCTTTTGTTTTCAGTGTAACCGTTTCTGTGTTGTTTTGTGTCAATCGTTACAATGGACGAAAAAAAAGAGCTAGCACCTTTTGAGACAGGCTCATATATATATATATATATATATATATATGTGTGTGTGTGTGTGTGTCTGTGTGTGTGTGTGTATGTATATATTAGGTTATATGCATATCAATGTATAATCGAATATATATATATGGATAGTGATAAGCCCTTTATCGCATGTAATAAGGCCTGTAGTGCCTCCTCTCCTATCCCCCCCCCCCCGGATTGGGGGTGGGGAGGGGGGAGGGGTCCGGCATGCACCGCTCCGGGGATTGACACTCCACTCGCTCGGAACCCCGGCCGAGTCAAACCAATGATTTATCAAATGTATGGGTATTGCGACCTACCTTGTCACTATGACCTTTTATGTCGTCAGGATGTGAAACCCCAACAACCAAACGGTAACAGCCCTGATATGACCTCAGATGTTGGCAGCGCGTAAAAACAACAAACATATTCTAAATTCATTATTGTTCACATGCCGAAGCATATTCTCGGAAATATCGATCTCGAGGTTTTGTTGGTTTTTTTTTAGATCAATAGTCATCCCTGCAAGTTTCGTGACTTAGCTTAACATTAATATCGGTTTAGTAAAAGTGAGATATGATGGTTTAGTACCTGGGATATTACAAACTATTGCTTCCTTGAAGATTTAAGCCGTGTTCACACACGGGAGTTAAGTCGCCTTGTCTAGTTCAGCTCACATTCGCCATGTGGACGCGACGCTGAAGCGAATTAGGACTAGTTCGCCTCATCTAGTTCGCTTCAAGTAAACCACGTCGCGAGGTAGTCCAGATGAACCGAACTAGCTTAAGTCGGCCCACCTTGCTTGTGTGGACGGTAGCGGTTTACTTGAAGCGGATTAAGCATGTCACACTATATAATATAATTTGGTCTATGAACCGGCTAGAGGTGCACAAATATTTTTTTCAGTATTTATTTTTAGGGTTTTACTGCCCAGCAGAAGTTTTGACCATTCCAAAACAATACGATTCAGTCGAAACAGATCTAGGTCGAACCCACACTCTCTCGTGCCGACGTCAACTAACCGAAACTGGCGCTGGTTAGTATGGACTTGCTCATGCGCAGATATCGATTTCCGCCTTAAACCGCCCCGCGAATACTGCATGTGTGGACACGACATTAATTCGCTTCATCTAATTCACCTTATCTAAGTCGGCCTAAAGTTGTGTGTGTGAACAGGGCTTTACACTGCCTATTATGGATAAGTCTGAATAGACTTGTTTTCACCATTAGACAGTTTGTCAATAGAAAGCCTGAGCCTACACTTTTACCGACTGAAGCAATTTTTAACCTCCCATAGACATGGTATGAGAGCTACTGGCCTTTGATGACACTGTAAGTTAGACACAGTGGTGGAAATCCAAATTGACAGAGGTGGGGGGGCACAATGAATCGAACCAAGGACCTTCAGATTAGGAGTCTGACCTAGAAAAAAAGTCAGACACTCTAACCACTCCGCCACAGAGAACACCATGAATGTTGAAACATTCGAATGATTTGAAGAATTCGAATAATCTCTGTTTTGCGTAACACGTCATATCATTATATATAAAAATATATTAATATATATAAAAATATATATATTAATATATATGATTATATGCAGATACAGAAAGATATGCCTTTTAGTTTTAACATTTTGCCATTTTCAAACACCCTGCCCAGTTGTATACAAATAGTGACGTATAAATAATGCATGTAAATTTTTGTCATTTAAATGGAAAGCACTAGTTAGTTCAGTGAAACCAATCATGAATAATCCAGAGGCCACATGCTTCGGGAACCACACGCCTTTGCTTGGCAGAGTAAAAGGCAGGGGAGAAGAGCATGTTTTGCTAACAGTAACAATCTCTCGAGCACTTTCGTCAAAGTCGAGTAAATTTTAAAGCTCTCTATTTCTATTCCAGAGGGAAGGGGCTACTTTGGAGTCAAAGTCAATTAAAAAAAAAAATTTGATAAGTTTTTTTATTCTGCCCAAAACGTATAAGCTCCCATGAAGGTGCTTGTTTTCAACGCTGGACAGCTGTGATACTGGTTTGGTCTGGTCCCGCACTCAGGAGTGTTTACCTGATCTTTCTCAGGCCAACCTTTTGCGGTTTTGGGTGTTAGTAGTTTCTATGTTAGTTTGTTGTTTTTTTCCCAAAGTTTCTATATATTAATTCAAATAACTGAATTGTTCTCGTGCGATTTGTACATTTCTCAAGTCGTATTACTGTTGGTGGTGGAAACGTGAGAAGTGGCCGCTATCACTAGTATCAGTGCGGACGTTTTTTTTGTGTTTGTCTACCATTGTTTTTCTGATTAAACTGCTGATGCCGAGAGCAACACATGCCCCCCCCCCCCACCCCCGCCCCTGCACCCTCCCCTATACCCCCCCCCCCCACCCCCTAGTTGCTCTCTGAGGATTGTCTCCCACAGAGTAGGCAGGCATCCAATTCAGTACAGCTACAGGCAAACTGCCTGGTGGATCAGGCATCGGCTTTTGGTTGGTTGTTGGACGTTTACGTCCTGGCAACATCAAAGGTCATATCAGAACCTGTACCAACTTGTGACAGTGCGCACTCATGGCGACTTTATAGTGCTGCCCCTTTGGCCAGATATCCCACTCAGTCACATTATCCTGACACCAAGCCAACCAGTCCTTGCCCTATCCTAATAGAGGGGGTGTAATGACGTCACAAGACAACTTTCGGTGGCCATATTGGGTTACATACAGAAGGCTTGCAACTGCCTACACTGTGCTTATTTACTGATTTGTTGGTTTATTTGTCACTGTTTTGAGCAGTTTGGCCTCAGAAGTTGTTGCTAAAGTGCTGTAAGTAAACACATTGGATGTAAACTTCCCAGAACCTCCCATAACACAAGAAAACTCTGTTTTATTGCATCTGCATGCATTCACAACATGGCTAGGGAGGGTGCTCATAATCCAAGATGGCAGCCCACTGACCGCTGACTGCTAAGTAATGATGTCACCTGCACTCCCTATATAATGCCAAGCGCCTGGCTAGGAAGCGACAGGTATCAATTTTGTAAGTCATTGGTTTGACTCGACCGGGAATTGAACTCCCGACCTTCCGCACGGCACGCCTAGGCTCTACCGATTCGGCCACCGCGTCCGGTCAGGCACAGGCCTACACCGCTTACACCACACCATGCCTCTTGGTATTTCGGCAGAACCACATGGAATTGTTTTAAGCTTAGATTTAAGGAGACTTCCACTGGGCGCATATGGTGGGAGTGTGTATGTGGGTGGGTGGGGGGGGGGGGGAGCATGCCAAAATGTTAGCGGGAGGAAGTATGTAATCGGATATTGACCGGGCACCGACTGAGCTCAATAGCATTTACACCTTGTTAATTAGATACTCAGACAGCGACTGTTGTGCCACCGGCATTTGCCACTCGCAGCTATGAGTTAGTAGGAACATTAAAACATGCCTCTGATGACGTCTATCTATTGTAGTTTATGAACATTAAAACATGCCTCTGATGACGTCTATCTATTGTAGTTTATGAACATTAAAACATGCCTCTGATGACGTCTATCTATTGTAGTTTATGAACATTAAAACATGCCTCTGATGACGTCTATCTATTGTAGTTTATGAACATTAAAACATGCCTCTGATGACGTCTATCTATTGTAGTTTATGAACATTAAAACATGCCTCTGATGACGTCTATCTATTGTAGTTTATGAACATTAAAACATGCCTCTGATGACGTCTACCTATTGTAGTTTATGAACATTAAAACATGCCTCTGGATGACGTCTATCTATTGTAGTTTATGAACATTAAAACATGCCTCTGATGACGTCTATCTATTGTAGTTTATGAACATTAAAACATGCCTCTGATGACGTCTATCTATTGTAGTTTATGAACATTAAAACATGCCTCTGATGACGTCTATCTATTGTAGTTTATGAACATTAAAACATGCCTCTGATGACGTCTATCTATTGTAGTTTATGAACATTAAAAACATGCCTCTGATGACGTCTATCTATTGTAGTTTATGAACATTAAAACATGCCTCTGATGAACGTCTATCTATTGTAGTTTATGAACATTAAAACATGCCTCTGATGACGTCTATCTATTGTAGTTTATGAACATTAAAACATGCCTCTGATGACGTCTATCTATTGTAGTTTATGAACATTAAAACATGCCTCTGATGACGTCTATCTATTGTAGTTTATGAACATTAAAACATGCCTCTGATGACGTCTATCTATTGTAGTTTATGTCCTCGTCAATAGTTGGGTGTTTTTTTTGTGTTGGGTTTTTGTTTGTTTGTTTGTTTGCTTATCCATGTTTGCTTTACTGGTCAATAATTCTCTCTAAAAAAAAAAAAAAAGCATAATGTACAGTGTACAAGCTAATAATCTGTAGGAGTATTTTATTATTATTTGTAGCGGATCAAAAATGTCATTATTTTCAACTTGTTAAAGCTATGACGCACCAACGGTAGAAGCATTTTAGAGAAGGTTGGATAGACATTGGAGAGGACACCCACAATTATATGACTTCAGGGTTCCATCCACCTCCATATGTGTGCACAAAAATAGTTCTGTTTTACCATAATGAGCTGGCATTAGAGGCCTAATAGGGCCTCGATCAGCCAGAAGAGGATCTGTAAGCTAATTTGTAAGTTAATTACATTTGTTTTGGAAAGCAGCATAGAAACAAACCATGCCATTAGATTGACGTTTAAAATTTCGTCAGTAATTATATATTGACTGGTTGAAATGTTTCCAATTATGATTTGAACATAGATAGGATTGTGTTTGCCTACCTGCGGGGCTAAGATTAATTAGACGGAAATGGTTGAATGCGTATGGGAAATGGTTGTCTAATTTTAATTTAATTCCTTCATTGCAAGTAATATTTCCCGGTTTTTTTTTATATCTTTCTACACAGGCAATCAATCCTAAACAGCAAATATGGATTATCTTGGTTACCGACAGACTGCCACCTACATGAATGGACCCATGCTCGGTGGCAGTGGTGGTATATCCAGCTTCCTGCCGACTATCTCAGCCATGCAGTCGCCCCATAAGCCATACGACACCTACCCGGCCCCAACACCACTCCGTCGGAGCTTGACGACCCTTCCATGGCGGCCATCGACCTATTACTCATCTGCCCGGGTTGAGCCTGGAATTCCGCTGTCGCAGAGCATGCCTGGGCCCTCATCGACCCGAAGCCAGCTCGCTGAGCTAGATCCAGTAAAGGTGGCACCCGTGTTTGCTACCAGTCGTAATGCCCTGTACACGCGCTATACTCCAAATGACTGGTCTGCCTCCAACCAAGCCAACTACATGAGCTCAGAGCATGTCCGCAGTGTGGGCTTCCGTGTCCGTACTGACACCGAGCGCCTAGTCCGCCAAGTTGATGACCGCACTCGTTTGACACAGGCTGATGTTGGCAAGAAGCTGGGAGATCGCATCGGAGATATCCACTACTGGGAGACTGAGGTGAACAACGAGACTGCCGCCATGATTACAGAGATTGATTCTCTTACAAAGACCAAGCAGGTCTTGGAGAGGAACCTTGCTGAAACCGAAAACCCCCTGCATGTTGCCCAAGAGTGTCTGTACAACCGTGAAAAACGTCAGAGCATCGATCTGGTCCATGATCATGTTGAAAAGCAGCTCATTCGGGTAAGCATGACATTTATTGTACAACTACATGCAAATATGTAGGAACATAATACTGTAGTGCTTCTACAATTCACCCGTCCTGATATGACCTTAGATGTTGCTTGGACGTAAACCTCCAACTAACTAACTCTACAATTCATTAATGTATCCGCATAGACAACTAATTAAGAAAAGAAATGTAATTATAATAATTATTCTTTTGAATACGTGGGGTTTCATTAGTTTAATCCATAATTTTTAATGAAGGAAGTGGAATTTCTTCAAAGTCATGTTGACTGAAATAACTTCTGCTTAAAATCGAAGAAGTTAAAAGTGATAGCTGTATATATATGAAAATAAACCCCTTTTCTTCTCGATGATCTTTTTAAACAGGAAGTTGACACCATCAAGGCAACTCAGGAAGAAATGAGACGTGCAATCCAGAATGCAAACACACAGCTTTCGTAAGTATTAATAGCAACACTCCGCGATGTAGGCTTACTTTTACTAGAGTTCTATGAAGACCCTAAAGCTAGGATTCCATATGCGCGGTATGCGAATGTAAATGCAGCATAAAATGGAAACCATGTAAATAGAATACAAATGATTCCATATTTCCGACTGCAAATGCGATTTGCGTAGATGGCAAACTGTATCGCTCCACACAGTGATTGGTGTAAATAAATGCGTATACAGAATCGGATGGACTAACTGAAATTGCAAACGCATGGATATTCACATTTATGGGAGCACGCAAATCCCATACCTCATACACATTCGCATACCACAGACTGCATATATAGAATCCTAACGTAATTATCCATATCCGAATCCTAATTATATAACAGAAATTACAATATGACGTGAACTATAATAATCAATATAGTCCAAAATCAATCGGATCGAAAAAATAATGAAATAATGTGAATAAGTTGCATTTGTGAATTATTTAAATGTAATGAAGCTGACTGACCTACATTTTATTTCTAATTAGACTGAACCGTGCTGCCCAGCATGAGCTTGAGAAGGACTCTCGTGACAAGCATGGTGCCCTGAATCTGGACACTTCCTGCCACCATCTGCGCAACAGCTCCCGCGGCATTGCCTTCCATGATGGCATTGAGCGTATTGACAATGCGTAAGTAGGAGTCCATTGAGCTTGCACAACATCATTCAGATTGCTTACTAACCGAGGGCTCAAAGTTTGTTTTATTTAACGACGCCTCTAGCGATATAGAGAATGGTAGACAGGAAGTGTGAACACTTATTTGTCTCTCTTTTTTTTTTGGGTACATTAGTTGTCCCAAGCAGGGGATATCCCAGTCACAGATGACTGGTCTTCCCCACTCCACTGCTGGTCGATAGAAAGCCCGAGCCTACACTTTTACCGACCCAAGGGATTTTTAACCTCCCACACCACATAGACATGGAATGAGAGCAACCGGCCTTTGATGACGGTGTAAGTTATACACAGCGGTGGAAATCCAAATTGGCAGAGCTCTGGGCATGGGGAATTGAAACGCCGACCCTCAGATTAGGAGTCTGACCTAGAAAAAAGTCAGACACTCTAACCACTCTGCCACAGAGAACGCCTCTAGAGCACATTGATTTTTATCATCGGCTATTGGATGTCAAACATATGGTCATTCTGACATATTTCTTTGGAGGAAACCCACTGCCACCACATAGCCATTCTGACATATTTCTTTGGAGGAAACCTGCTGCCACCACACAGGCTACTCTTTCCAATAAGCAGCAAGGGGTCTTTTGTATGTACTTTCCCAACTAATCAAGGGCTGAACCCCAGACTTGGCTGCTAGCTCTACTTCTAGCGACGAATAATCACATAAACCCTTCCTACTCAGGGGGTCATCACAGTCACCCATTGATGTCATCACAGCCAATAATTCATCTCCAATCTCTAGAAAGAAATTCTAGATGAAAGCAGTAGCAACCAAAATTGTTGCGTAATATGAGGTGGCCTTTAGTTAGCAACGCACAAGTGTCAATGAAATACCAGTTTTCAACCATTCCTGGCAATGGTTGAAAACTGGTATTTCATTATCAGTTAAACGTATTTACGCTATGTTATTTATTATTTCGGTATTCGTTTATATTGAAATCAAAATATTATGACATAATACTTGCATTGTCTCTTCAGAACATATCTTGAATCCATTGTTCGAATATATTGAATAAATGGATGAAGTTTAATTGTTAGCTAGTCGCACTCACACCCGACGACAAAAGATTTTGTTGATTGTGGTTTATCTCCTAACATGTGCGATCATAACAGAGCAACGCCGGTCACAATGATGCCAGCTTTATAGTGCTGCGCTAATGGGATGCCATATTGCCAGCACCGTGAACCAATATCTCACTCAGTCACAATATCCCAACACTGATCGAACCAATCTTTATCGCTTTTGTAAGTTTGTATTGACTTGATATGGGATCGAACTCAAGACCTATTGCATGAGAAGCGAGACCCTTAAAAAACCTGTTGGGATATTAATTAATTGCATTATTCTTTTTGGGAGAGTGTTTTGAGATATTCATCTGAATACAGTAAAACCTCTCTAACCATTGTAGCGACCAAAATAACTCCCTAAACCGACCACCTCCCTAAATGAACCATTTAAAGTCGGTTCCATGGTCGGTCGATTTAGAGAGGTTTTATTGTAGTTCTCTTCTCGCCATGGCAATGGTCTTACAGCCTTTTTACAATCCTTTATATTTTACTCTATTAACCTTTACTCTGTTTATTTTCCTGAAGTGACCAGACACAATATCAGTGTAGCCATTTCAGTTGTGCAAGTAATCAGTTCTACTTTTCCCCTCTTCTGCAGCGTCTCCATTCCCAGGTCATGGGCTAAGTTCTCCAGTGACAACATCCAGCGTTCCCAGAGCGAACGCCGGGCGTCCACGGACGCACGCGCCCAAATCGAGGCTCTGATCAACAGGACAACCAACATGAACATGAACCAGTGGAACACGGTCAACAACGCCTTCAGCGACCGCATCCGTGAGACGGCGGAGGCCAGGAACAACCTCCAGTCCCACCTCTCAAAGGTACGGGACCTGGCGCGGTGGCCGAATCGGTAAAGCGCGGGCTTCGCGTGCGGGGGAGATCGGGGGTTCAGTTCCCGGTCGAGTCAAACCAATGACTTATAGAATTGATATTTGTCGCTTCCTAGCCTGGCACTCAGCATTATTAGGATAGGGCAAGAACTGATTAGCTCGGTGTCAGGATAATGTGACTGAGTGGGATATCGGGCCATTATGCTGGTGGCCTGATTTCCCAGTGGGGCAGCACTATAAAGTCACGATGAGTGTGCACTGTTGCAAATCGGTACTCATCCTGATATGACCTTAGATGTTGCTAGGACGTAAAACTCCAACAACACATCAGTGTTACGGATAGGTATTACGGGATGGGAATGCCTGCACAGAGCAGCCACAGATGTGGCTGGGAAATTTGTTTGGGGTGGGTAGATAAATTCATGGAATGAGTGAGTGCCGAAGGCGCAAGGCACCTGGGGGTGGGGTGGGGGAGGGGCTGGGGAATGCCCCCACCCCCCTCCCCCAATAAATTGGTTTAATGTAGAGGCTGTGAAGTGCCAATTCCAGCCATTTCAGAGAGGTTACATAGAGTATAACCCCGTTAAACCAAACTTGAAGGGACCCGACAAATTTGTTTGGATTAACCGATCATTGGTTTAACCGAGCTTTGGCTTTGACTTTGACTCCCCCCCCCCCCACACACACACACACTATTGCCCACACACACACTTACTTTCCCGGTCCGGTGTGGCGGTTTCAGCGCCCGGTCAGTTTCAACGGCCCGTATAGACTCAAACTCAAGGCATTGTCAATGGTCGTGAGCAATCTTCATACAGAAAATACAGCAAAAGTGAAATATCTCTAAAACTACACCACCTATTAACAAATCGCTTGGTACACATATAGAAAACATCTGTACCAAAAAGACTGTATTAAATTTATAAGGTTAGGGTTCTTGATTTGTATTAATTTTGAATAAAACTAAGGTTTTGCACTGCACGTACCGTCAAACTCAAGGCATTGTCAATAGTGGTGAGCAATCTTCATACAGAAAATCCAGGAAAAGTGATATATCTCTAAAAGCACACCACCTAGAAACAAATCGCTTTGTACACTTGTAGAAAACATCTTTACCAAAAACATTATATTAAATTTATAAGGTTAGTGACGATGATGTTAGATTTTGACGCATGCGCATGAAACTGACCGGGCTCTGAAACTGACCGGGCGCTGAAACTGCGACACCGGCTCACCACCTTACTCCGCCCTCTCTCCCGCATCCCCCCCCCCCCCCACACACACACACAAACACACACTACTTCCCCCACTCACGCACTTCCCTTGTCCGGCTAGCCACCCTACTCCCCCCTCCCTCCCGCACCCCCCCCCCCATACACACACACTTCTGCCCCCACACACTCGCTTCCCCTGTCCGGCTAGCCACCCTACTCCCCCCCCCCCCCCCCCACGCACACACTATTGCTAACACTTGTCCAAAGAAGTGTGGTGTAAGAGGAGGTGGGGTCTCAGATGACCAGATGACACATGAAAGTTTGGTTTAACCGTACTGGAAGTGGCCTAGGACCGACAATTTTGTTTGGATTAACCGATCATTTGGATTAACCGACTTTGGTTTAACCAACTTTTTTATATGATAGATGGTAGTATTTTGTTTGGCCGCAGAGAAAAGTTTGGATTAACCGACCGTTTGGTTTAACCGAGCTTAACGGGGTTATACTGCTTTTGTAATTGACTCCTAGTCATACTCTAAAAAATATGATTTAAAGTAATAATTCAGAACTTAAATTAATTATTTGAACGGTACTACCTGTCATCAAAGAACAACTCTCAATTCAGACCAATGTTGCCCTGCCATAGCAGGTGTTCTGTCATCGGAGAGACAGTCAAATGAAACAAAATCAGTCTATATTGAACATGGCAGGAGTTGATTGAAGACAGGTATGCCTGCTACTCTACTATTGGTGACCACTACATTCATCTCAGCTTAATTGCAGTGTTACTTTTTCCTTGTTCTAGCTTTGTTCTAAGCTGCTTCGTATTGCTGTTCTTCCAGGTCCTCCAAGAGATCTTCGACATGGAATCCAACATCAAGCTCCTCAAGAAGAGCATCGAGGATAAGGAGGCGCCCATGCAGGTCGCCCAGACCCGCCTCACTACCCGTCTTCGCCGCCCCAATGTCGAGGCATGCCGGGACCCAGTACAGTACAGGTAAGAAGCCCCTGTTGCTTCTCTAGATAGCTAACTATATTTGTGATGTATAAGAATTATGCGAGTATAAAGGCCATAAGGGAATGTTCCCTATTATTATAACCCATATGTTGTGTACTACTTTATGGGTGACCCCTTCATCGTTGGGGACAGGTGGCGCCACCACCGCCCGACCCTACCAGTGGTGATTGTACTGTAGCATTGATTATGTCGAATATAAGAATTATATATATATATATATATATGGTAAATCATAGAATTTAAAGGCACGAGTTCGAACCCTGGTCGAGTCAAACCAATGACTTAAAAATTTATACTTGTCGCTTCCTAGCCAGGCACTCTGCATTATTAGGATAGAGCAAGGACTGGTAGATTCAGTGTCAGGGTAATGTGACTGAGTTGGAAATCAGGTACTGGTGGTGGCGGCCTGTACTTCCAGTGGGGCAGCACTAAAAAGTCACCATGAGTGTGCACTGTCACAAGTCGGTACCTGTCCTGATATGACCTTAGATGTTGCCAGGCCGTAATACTCCAACAACCAAGCTATAAATATACCCTGCATAGACATAATTCAAATTACTTAATAAAGGGAGCTATGCATTTAAGACTTACATAAATATGTAAATAATTACAGGATTAATATAGCCATATATTCTTTACCACGCACAGGCTTCAGCAGGAGGTTGATGAGATCAATGACACTGTCGAGTCACTCAAGCTGAAGCTGCGCGAGGCCGAGAATGCCTTGCAACATCTTCTCAGGACCAAGTCATCACTGGAGCAGGACCTGTCTGTCAAGAACAACTCCCTCAACATTGACAATGATGGCTGCATGGGAATCCGCAAGACCTTCCCAATGTCAACTCGTTTTGCCTCCTATTAATAAGAGCGCACAGCGTCCACGTGATCACACCAGTATAGAACGCGCACCCATCACTTCCAAATAAGGCCACCAAAAAAAAATTGGTGATCATCCTTTTCATCATACAAATTAGGGGTAGACGGGTTTTTTATGGTATTTTTTTAACTTTTTTCAGTATTTCTTTTTAAATATTGCACCACCCTGGACTGATAAAAGGATTACATGTCATTCATGTACACATCATAATGTTTTCAGTCAAACAATGAATACTGTATTCTCATTTTGAAATTTACTATATCATACAGTTCTAGAAGTTTCAATTGTGTGCTTATGAAAGTTGAATTTCTGCTATCCCGACACATTTTTAAAAGTTTTTTAAAACAAAATTAACAAAATATTTGATCAGGAGTGGGCGATTTTTCAGGCACAGGTGGGGACGATCACCAATTTTCTTTTTTGTATTTGGCCTAAGCACGAATGTTTGCAACGAATGGCTGACGAATAGAATGGCGGGCAGTGTTTATTGTGATAGGATCGTGTTGTTGCCTAGAACGCAAAGGAACCAAGCAAACACCAGAGTATTAATTGCCTTTGAAAAGGGGGGGGGGGGAGAGAAAACAATCTGTATTACACTAAAAACTAACTTTTAATGATAAGGTAGGCAGTGTTTATTGTGATAGGATCATGTTGTCGCTTAGAACGCAAAAGAGCCAAGAGTATTAATTGCCTTTGATAAGGGGGGGGGGGGGAGAAAACAATCTGTATTACACTAAAAACTCACTTTTAATGATAAGGTAGGCAGTGTTTATTGTGATAGGATCATGTTGTCGCCTAGAACGCAAAACAACCAAGCAAACAGCAAGAGTATTAATTGCCTTTGATAAGGGCCGGGGGGAAGAGAACACAATCTGTATTACACTAAAAACTAACTTTTAATGATAAGGTAGGCAGTGTTTATTGTGATAGGATCATGTTGTCGCTTAGAACGCAAAAGAGCCAAGAGTATTAATTGCCTTTGATAAGGGCCGGGGGGAAGAGAAAACAATCTGTATTACACTAAAAACTCACTTTTAATGATAAGGTAGGCAGTGTTTATTGTGATAGGATCATGTTGTCGCTTAGAACGCAAAAGAGCCAAGCAAACAGCAAGAGTATTAATTGCCTTTGATAAGGAGGGGGGGGGAGAAAATAATCTGTATTACACTAAAAACTCACTTTTAATGATAAGGTAGGCAGTGTTTATTGTGATAGGATCATGTTGTCGCTTAGAACGCAAAAGAGCCAAGAGTATTAATTGCCTTTGATAAGGGGGGGGGGGGGGAGAAAACAATCTGTATTACACCAAAAACTCACTTTTAATGATAAGGTAGGCAGTGTTTGTTGTGATAGGATCATGTTGTCGCTTAGAACGCAAAAGAGCCAAGCAAACAGCAAGAGTATTAATTGCCTTTGATAAGGAGGGGGGGGGGGGGGGGAGAAAACAATCTGTATTACACTAAAAACTCACTTTTAATGATAAGGTAGGCAGTGTTTATTGTGATAGGATCATGTTGTCGCCTAGACCGCAAAACAACCAAGCAAACAGCAAGAGTATTAATTGCCTTTGATAAGGGCCGGGGGGAAGAGAACACAATCTGTATTACACTAAAAACTAACTTTTAATGATAAGGTAGGCAGTGTTTATTGTGATAGGATCATGTTGTCGCCTAGAACGCAAAAGAACCAAGCAAACAGCAAGAGTATTAATTGCCTTTGATAAGGGGGGGGGGGGAGAGAAAACAATCTGTGTTACACTAAAAACTAACTTTTCATGATAAGTATCATGAGTAAATGTGATTAAACTGGTTTCCGACCTCCATAGCTGAACCACTTTAGTTGTCTCTTCACTTTCGAATTGCATTCACTGGATGTATCATAGATGGGAGATCATAATTGAAGGCATGTATAAAGCTGCATAGTCCGATGAAAGCGTCAAATTTTCAAAAGCAATGCACTGACCTAAATTTGATTCTACATGTCTAACTTAGTTGCTGAAGCACTTATTAAGCTTTTGTTGCTGCATTGAATGGAATAATAAATCCATTTACTTGAACATGTTACTAGTGAAGCCAATTCACCCTATTCACGCGCAACCTAATTAGGCATCAGAACGAGGCTGAGAAGGCGTCGGTATTGGAAATGGCCATAAGACACTACTGTGTGCCAATGTGTATGAACTACTACATAAATTAAAGGAGTAAAATTTGAAGATATTAACTTTTGAAACTATCATAATCATTTTTGCTTACCTTTTTTCTATTTATTGGTCAATTTTCATGAAGATTGAGTGATGATCAGATGCATTTCAGTAGTAGGCAATGTCAACAAAGTCACTCAACTTGTCCTTGGCTGCCAATCTTTTCTTAAATTCAAAATTGCAAAACTTTCTCAATATAGATATATTTAAAAAATATATGTTGACCCTTTTAAAGCTTTTATTAATTTGTAATTACTAAGACTAGTTGTTTAACTGTGTTGTACAGATAACTACACTGACAGTGCTGCATTACATGATACCACCATAACTATGCAGACTTGAAGTTGACAGTCACATTATAGTTAAAGAATGGGAAAAATCACCATGCAAGAGTCACCCAATCTTTGTGAAAATTGGCCGATAGATAGAAAACAGGTATGCAAAGATGAATATGGTAGTTTCAAAAATGAATACCCTCAAATTTGAGTGATTTCTAGAGGTTTTGGTCGACACAAAAAAGTATTCACATGACTTTTCATACAGCTGCGCCTCGCAGACACGTAAGTGCCCTCGGTCTGGTTTCAACATGGCCGCGGCGTGAATAGGGTGAATGGTATTAGAGTTTTGGCATGCTTGCCAAAATTAATTTGGCATGTTTGCACTTCAAATATCTCAAAGGTTACTTCAAACTAAAATAAGATAGATTATAATGATCAACCTAGTATATCTATCTAAAAAATAATAATTTTAAAGACAAAACCTTAAAACCATCGGACTATGGCACTTCAAGGTAGTAAAATAAAATTTTAAAACACGTCCCATCTGTAATAAGATTACTGTATCTAGATTTGTTATATCACATATTATCACGTCTTTATGAAGAGAAAAATTCAGTGATATTTAAAAGTGTGTTTTCGAGGGCTGAGCCCAAAGTTGTCCCAGTTAATCAGGCCCTTTTTGTTGTATTTGTACATCTTCGTAAAGATTTTTTTAAACCATATATCAACTATATGATATAGTATATATCCCGAATATGTGGATTTGTAATACACTTGTATAGTTATGACTACTGGTCATGACATACATGTTTTATCTCTTTACCTTTTCAGTATTTTAGTCAATGTATTGTTTACATGAGTCAGGATCACGAAAAGAGGCCAATTGGGGAAAGTTGTCAGCATCGAGCATTGAATGTCGGCGTCGATCGGTATAATTATAATTTATCGTTGACATAGGTGTTGGAAAGTCCTTAAATTTATCCTGAATGTAAAAGTCAAGAAAATACAACAACCTTATTTGTTTCTAGGATAATTTAATATGAAACAAAGAAATGCACTACACTTTTAAGAATTACGATGCCGACATCTTAAATTGACCACCAATTGGCCCATTTTCGTGAGGCTGACTCACCCACATGTCACCTTGAGCAATATCCAGCTCATCACGTCAGTATTCATCGACCTTGTTGGAGTATTATGTGTGACCTGTAACTGTACTTGACCTTGCTGTGATAGCCAACACACTACACATTACAACTTTCCACTTTTATAACTATAATCAAACGAGCCTCGAATCAAAGTAGTAGTATAGGAGGATTCTTTTGAGCGTAAAATTTCCACTTTTATAACTATAATCAAACGAGCCTCGAATGAAAGTAGTAGTATAGGAGAATTCTTTTGAGCGTGAGATTTCCACTTTTATAACTATAATCAAACGAGCCTCGAATCAAAGTAGTAGTATAGAAGGATTCTTTTGAGCGTAAAGTTTTACTGTACAGATGTGTATATATAATAGTACCGTAGCTTTCTTATACTTGATGGTATATACATTATGTACATATATGGGTAAATACATCACGTACGCATTGTATCCAATAGTCTTGTAACATGATAACGTTAATTAATAAGTATTACATGACTTGGAATCCAGTTGATTGTACATGGAGAATTCAGTAAATAAATATTTGAAGTGAATTATAAAGATCTGTTATTTATGCTGTTTCTATATCAGTCTTATTTAAATTCAAATAACAAATACTGTGAATGATGGTCATATAAATTAGCCTTATACTCAAAATCTAAATAATTCTATCGATAACACCATAAGAAGCCAGGACCATCAGCAGTTTTTTGTGTGTGTCTTTTTGGTACAGTAGTTGATTAAGCAGGGGAAATTTCAATCACGGACAATTGGTCTTCCCTCATTTCACTGCTCCTTGTCCTATCCTAGTAATGCCAAGCGCCAGGCTAGGTAGGGACAAGTATAAATTTGTAAGTCATTGGTTTGACTCGGCCAGAGTTCGAACCCAGGGGTTTGACCATCGCGACTGTAATCATCACTAATTATACAAAACGTCACCCATACATCTGGCATTGGGTGATGGATGTGGGAAACATTATGCCTAGAGTAGGATTCGACCCACACGTCTGGCCCTTCCAGGGTTAGCGTGCTGACCATTTCACTACCTATGCTCCCTGATACATTCACCTACCTGTCTATATGGATTCTTGCCTGAGAAGTCAGTGTAGACTACTACACTCATCCCCCTGGAATTGTAAGTCTTTTAAATGGTTCATGGTTAACCAGACGGGATGGCCGAATGAGTTAGAGCGTCCGTCTCCTGTGTTGGTAGATCGTGGGTTCGAATCCTGGTCGAGTCAAACCAATGACTTAAAAATTGGTACTTGTCGCTTCCTAGCCAGACGCTCGGCATTACTAGGATAGGGCAAGGAGCAGTGGAATGAGGAAGACCAGTCGTCTGCGATTGAAATTTCCCCTGTTTAAACAACTAATGTATCAACAACATGGCCATATGTAGTGTAATGCTTACAATTACATAGGTGTACATATGTACATACAGACATAGACAGTTCAACAATCATACAGCGTGTAGCTTTAACTTACAGATTAACTTACAGATTACAGGATCCAGGTCACAGCAACCAATGTTGTGGGGGTGATGAAAATGTGAAACATTGTGCCTAGAGCAGGATTCGAACACACACTTCTTACCATTCCGGAGCTAGCGTGCTGACCATTACACTACCTAGACTCCCTGTTGTGTCACGTTATCCATGCCTACCTGTCTATGTGGCTCCTTGCCGGAGACATCAGTGCAGACTACAACACATCCATTCTTCAACCCATTCATGCATGCCCTAAGTCGATAATCAGATATGGATCGAAAATCACTGTATCATTCACCATCTCTGTTGATATATGTGTTATATTAGGAGTATGAACCAATTCGTAAATCACTAATTGTCTGGGCCATGGATCGACCAACTAATATGTGGGCTAGGATATCAGGAACAGATATATATATATCCAACATTGCAGGTGTCAGGGATCAGGTTGAAATAGATACCCAGCATAACATGTGTATGGGCACCAGGTTGAGATAGCTATCTAATACAACAGGTGTATGGGCACCAGGTTGAGATAGCTATCTAATACAAAAGGTCTATGGGTACCATGTTGAGATGGTTATCTAATACAACAGGTGTATGGGCACCATGTTGAGCTAGCTATCTAATACAACAGGTGTACGGGCACCATGTTGAGATAGCTACCTAATAGAACAGATGTACATGCACCAGGTTGAGATAGCTATCCAACACAATAAGTATGTGGGTACCGGGTTGAGATAGTTGTCCAACACAATAAGTGTAAAGGCACCAGGTTGAGATAGCTACTAAACACAACAGGTGTACGGGCACCAGATTGAGATAGCTATCCGACACAAGAAGTGTATGGGTATCGGGTTGAGATACCTAGCCTACTCAACACAACAGGTGTACGGGCATCAGGTTGAGATAGTTATCCAACACAACAGATGTACGGGTGCCAGGTTGAGATAGTTATCCAACACAACAGATGCACAGGCACCAGGTTGAGATAGTTATCCAACACAACAGATGTACGGGCACCAGGTTGCCGACAACGGGAAATCATTCGTAGCTTGGTGACAGAACTGCTATGCACAAGGTAGATTCGCCAACTGCTCAATGAGGCTCACAGCGGCAATATGATGGGACGGTTGCAAAAATGACAAATCTAGCTCTAGCCATAGACGGAAAGCCAGAATTGTCCTCCCACTCACCGCCATTTCTGATTGAGTGTCTTGACTGCTATACCACCTGGACTGTGGTATCCGATAAGCCTTGTCATGTGCACCTGTTATCCCCTTTCTCGGGGCAGAAGAACCGAATATGGATTTATGCCCTTACGCCATTGTGTCACGCTGCTCAATCAGTAAGCTAAACATAAATTTGTCCTCTTGTTGCGCGAGAGGATCTCAACACACACCGGAATTAGATCCTTCCGAAGGAACTGGTCAAACGGCTTGTGGTTGAAAGGGAATATGTAGAAATTCCGCAATGTCTCAATGCGGCAGGCCAAGTCGATGACTATCTCGTATCCCTCCTGAGTGAGCATCGAGTGAGCATCAAACAGAATTAGCGTCTTAATCAACAGCGACCCTTGCAGGGCAATCATGATGTCAACTTTATCCGCTTCCAGCAGGCACGAGTCCTTCAAACTGAGGAACTTGAGACTAGCCCCGTTCTGCACCAGCTCGGTAATGTGTCGCCCCATCTTCTCCAGGTCGTTCTTCTCTATGGTGAGGTCCCTCAGTGCATCAAGATGGTGGCTCCATGCCAGGTAGTCCACGTCTCGCTGACTCAGCTCGTTCTTCACCAGGAAGAGGACCCTGAGTGGGTTGTTGAGCGCATTGAGCAAGATGGCCAGCTGGTCGGTCAGTAGGACTCCATGGAAGCAGGCTTCACTCAGCCGGAACCAGGTGTGGAAGACGTCGGCTGTGCGCACGAGCAGTTCCAGGTCGGAGGGACCTGCGTAGCTGTAGTCACGCTCCACCTTGGGCCCGCATGTTGCCCATGCGAACCCCGTCAGGTTCGTGAACTGCTTCAAGTCCTTGTGGAATTCGTGGATGGACTGCGTGATGCTGCCTCTGTATCCGTAGAGGCCCAGTTTTTGCACGCACTATTCAGGGGTGGTGGAAGGGCAAATGTATGGATATAGCATCATGGATTAATCATTACCCAACCCCCACCCTGCCCCACCCCAATGTGTAGACCAGCAATGAACAAAGCAAGAGTTCTTGGGAAGTTATTTCACATGAAGCGAAAACAAATCACTTATGATAATTCATGTGTGTTACTATGGGGCTTTGTTGATCTGCCGAATGACACTCGTACCATATGAACAAATCGCTTATGGTAATTTACATGTGTTACTATGGCACTTTGTGGATCTGCCGAATGACACTAGTACCATATACATTAGGTTGAAGTAACTTTTATTTTAAATGGCTAACTTTTGAGATATTTGAAGTGCAAACATGCTCAATTTCGACAACATAGGCTTATGCAGTAACAGGTTCTAGTAAATTGCCTCAGTATTCCCTTCAATGTGGAACAAATGTTTAATAAGTTCATCAGTATCTAAGTTAGATATGTAGAATCAAATCTAGGTTTTGGTTTTGGTTTTGAAAATTTGATGCTTCATCCGACTATGCAGGTTTAAGTTGGACAACAGACATTGGGTATTAGAAAATTATGAGAATATTATTAACATAATTAGTTCAGCTTTAAATAGCACAGCGCTTAATGACTGGCTCACCGTCTTGTCGATGAGGGAGAGCATCCATTTGAGGCGGTGTGAGTATTTGTAGTGGTAGTTGTTGACAGACAGCTTGTTTATGCTGACGGCGAATGGAGTGCGGCTGCCGACAAGCAGCCCGAGTAGAGGCTCCACCATGGACGCCCAGTCCGGCACCTTAGCCTGGCAGTTCACCCGGATTTCAACACGGCCGGGGCCTGCAAAGCAAGCAATAACCAGTAAGTTTACACAGAAACTGGTCACTTAACCAGAATATGTAAATATATAAAAGTTTAATTATATTATATAAAATATATAATATATATGATACATACAATATATACATATAATAAATATAATATACATATATAATTTATATATAATTTATATAATATATATATAATATATATATATATATTATAGATTGTGTTAAAATTGGAAAGACCACGCCTAGAGCATGATTCGAACACACGCCTCCTGCATTCCAGGCTAGTGTGGTAACCATTACATCATCTAGGCCCCTTGGTGCCATCACCCTATTTCACGGTCGTCTGTCTATGTGGCTCCTTGCCTGAGAGGTTAGTGCAGACCACTACAACATATCATATATGTAATACATGTAGTTTATAATATGCATAATATATTATATCTCTAATATAAATAATGTATATAATATATATTATATATAATATATGCACTATATACAATATATATCATATATATCCATGGGATATGATACATATTATGCATGGTATATACATTATATATTTTGTCATATATGTTATATTTATTATGTTATATATGTCATATGTTTTATAATGTCATGCATATTATATATGTATTATATAATATATAATCCGTATATGTAATATAGACTTCTATACAAGATGTTAAATATACTATATGATGTGCAGTTCTAAACGCGTCATGTTTTCGCGCTATGGTAAGCATTTATTGCCTGATATGAAGCTTGAGACCAAGCGACTTTGGATGGGTATTGACAAAGGCATACCCAGAGGTCACACGAACTTAGCGTAATTTCAGATGGAGAAAGTATTTATCAGTGAATGCTAGCCTTCAAATATAAGCTATTTTTTAGGACTACAAACTGAAATTTAAATTATTTGGATAAATAAACAGACAGACAAATTGTCAGATATTTGTTATATGGATGAATTTAATAATGCCATACATAATTCGTGCTGTGTTTTAATAGAATTAATAATAATGAAAACATTGAAGAGGAAATATACAACATGGAAACAATCATTTACAAACTGATGCCATTTCTATTGAAGAGAACAACTTGTTTAGTTTCAAATTGATAATGTATACATAGAATGTGATGCCCCTTTTCAGCTTTGAAGTAGAAATATTTAATAATCTATGACCAAGATTCTTTTTTAAAGAAAATTGTGACAAAATTTCAATTGCATACACATCCTGTATACACATCACTATAAAATACTGACATGTGGGTTTACCTGCAGGGAGGGTCATGATTTGTGGTAGAGCAAAATGTAGCTCGTCACTAGGGCCTTAATCGATTAACACGACCCGGGCGACTCGGGTCACCCGGTCATCAGAATTTCAAATCGAACACTGCGAGTAGAGTCGACAAATTCACGTGCCGTGTGCAAAACGATCCGACCCCAGTAACCCACCTCTTGACTGGGGCTGGCTATGAGCGATGACATCACATTTGCGCTGGTACCATCCTGCAGGATAACAGCTACCAGTACCAGTCATACATGGTGTTTTTTTTTAATAACCTAGATTAATGAAATGGAAATATAACTAAACTATGCCATCATGAAATACTTTAAATCCTATTTTGCTGTAGTTTTATCGGTTATTTAAAAAGAAAAAAGGTTTTTGATTAAACCACCATTTTTCCCACCCCGATCGTGGAGAAGCGTATCTGATTATTCGACACGAGTCTGTAGGATGTGCGCATGTGCCAAAAAGTGGCTCGGGTGACCCGAATTGATTAATCGATTACGCCCAACGTTGCTGCTGGATCCTTCCCACTATGTCACTGTTCTACTGGAAGTATACACGATGTATCCATGAGAGGATGGAAACTCCCATTCAGAACGCACAGGATCTAGCCTGAAAAGGTCAAAGGGATTCGCTGACCCCAAAGACTAACTGAGATGACTAATAACTGTTATCGGTGTGTTCCCTTGACCCCGCTACACTCTTTGAAGCCATCTGTAAGTATGGGATGGGGATGTAGACACCTGTCACTTGGCACATTCATGATGCGCCAAAACATTGATGTCTAAAGACTAAGCTGCATAGGATTACGAAGTGACCGAAATGAGGGAACTAAAATCAGGCTGTAGCTTCAGTACTGTGACTGCATACCGTATGTTATGGTTGGTTGTTGGAGTTTTATGTCCTGGCAACATCTAAGGTCATATCAGAACGAGTACCGACTTTTGACAGTGCGCACTCATGGTGACTTTATAGTGCTGCCTCACTGGGAGACCAAGCTGCCAGCACAATGACCTGATATCAAATTCAGTCACATTATCCTAACACTGAGCCAACCAGTCCTTGCCCTATGCTAATAATGCTTGGCGCCTGACTAGGAAGTGACAATTAAGTATCAATTTAAAAGTCATCGGCTTGACTCGACCAGGGTTCGGAACCATGGGTTCGAATCCCACGATCTACCAAAACAGACGCTCAACTCATTCGGCCATCCCATCTGGTTCGTGTGTTATGAGTGCATGCACATGTTCAATATGCCACAATCAAATCAGTTCGGCCCTGTTCGCCAACAATCCTTGCACACATCTCCTCCGCATGAATCATGTGTCCCTTTGAAGGTACCGGGCAGTGCAAAGGGAACAGATAGAAGATCTCCAGGCATGGCAATTCGCAAGCCAGCTCGACAATCAGCTGATATGAGTCACTTAGGGAGAAGAAGTCATCATCGAGAAGTACCAGGGTCTTTAAGAGGTTAGAACCTTGCAGCGCGAGCAAAATATTGACCTTGTCCTCGTCGTCAAGGTTAATGTTCTGGAAATTCAATGTGGTTAGCTTCCGAGCATTCTGAGCCAGTGTGGCCAAGTGGTCGTTCATTGGATGCAGGTCCATCTTCTCCAGGGTGAGTTCTTGCAGCGCCGCCAGGTGGCGAGATTTGGCGAGATAGGCCAGGTCGGCTCTGTTCAGGTAGTTACAGCGGAAGAAGAGGAGACGTAGTGGGCTGCTGACAGCGTCCAGCAGTGGCGCCACATGGTTGGTGAGTGTCACATTGTTGAAGAACAGCTCTGACAGGTTGCTCCAAGTGCGCATGACGTCGACGGACCGAAACAGGATGTCGTCCGGCTCAACGTCGAGACGCAGAACCCTCGGACCGGAAGTCGCCCACGCAAACCATGTGATGTTCGAAAGTTGCTTGAACTCGTTGTGGAAGTTGTAGAACGCCATGGCAACACTTTTGCGGTGTCCATACACACCAAGCTTTCTAACCGCCTGCAAAAAACAAACAAAAATAGGCAAAAAACAAAAAAGCATATGTAGAACTGAGAACTAATGGAACATATCATACTCCCTCTGTGTTAGAAATGAACATTACCAGGAACTTCCAACCAAATTATTATCCATATAAATTCTGTCCCTGACAAAAAAAAAATAAAGGGTTAGCAAAGGCATAGTTAGTGTATGGAAGAAGCCGTATATTTTTTTTATCAAGCTTTGGCCGAGCAAAACCGCCCTACCATACAAGTCTAAAAAACACAAATGATGAATTCTGGCGGGGCGGACTGACCGGAAGGAGGGTAGGTGGCGCCACCAGCGCCCATCCGCAGTAAATATGTACACGTACAAGGTTGGTATATAATAAACACATCATTCGAGCGTACAATAAATAGAGTAATTATTAAAGGGTCACCGCTAATTTATATTTTTATAATAAATTATATTACACATACATGCGCCAAAGATTCGCAATTAATCTACAATTTTGCATTCAAATTGCCAATAGTAAGAATAAGAACCCTTTTTTATTCAAGGTAAATTATATAGTGATATAGTGATATAGTGATTGGTAGACAGGAAGTGTGAACACTTATTTGTCTCTCATTTTTGCTTGAGTGCAAGTAATTAGCAACACAAGGAATAAATTAGTAGCATGTGGTGAATAAGTGGTCAAATTTCCCTGTATCATCAGCCCATGCTTTTTCTAATCGGTTCTTGAATGAATTTATTGAGCCGGCATCTATAACATTTTGTGGGAGACCATTCCATATATTTATGATCCTGTTTGAGAAACTGTGTTGCCTTAATTTTGAAACGGCTCTGGGTTTTACTAGTTTGAGAGTATGGCCCCGGCTGCCTTCTCTTTTATTCAAGGTGAAAAATTGGTTCATATCTATTTTATCAAAACCTTTCATAATTTTAAATACTTCAATTATGTCACTTCTTTTCCTTCTGTAGGAAAGGGTAGGAAGTTTCAATTTCCTGAGCCTTTGTTCATAGGGTAAGTCCTTTATAACTGCAACTAGTTTCGTTGCACGTCTCTGAACCTTTTCGATCTCCAGAATATCTTTCCGAAAAATTGGGCTCCAAATTTGTGGACAGTATTCCAAAATTGGCCTAACAAGAGACTTAAATAGAATGAGAAAATTGTTCTTGTTGAGGCGATGGAAGGTTCTTTTAATTATTCCTACTCTCTGGTTAGCATTTGAGATGATAGTCCTCATGTGTTTCTGAAAGGAGAGTTGGGAGTCGAAGGTTACACCCAAGTCCTTTTCATAGCTATCTTGTTGCAGGACAGTGTTCTGCATAATATAGGCATAATGAGGATTATTTTTCCCGTAATGAATAATTTTGCACTTCTTTTCATTGAAGGGCAATTGCCATTTCTCAGACCATTGTGAGAGTTTCAGAATATCCTCTTGTAAGAGATTTTTATCTCTTACGTCTTTTATTGCTCGAAAGACCTTTGTGTCATCTGCAAATATTTTTAGGTTTTACTTGTCCTTTCATGATATGCATGTCATTTCAATTATATTGTAATAGACATGCTCCAATAAATCCGAAGAGGTAAATACAACAAAGTCACGTTTGACTCTCTTGACCGGAACAGGTTACCCCCAGCCACCCAGGGTTGCTTAAAGTTGCACAGTCCAATGAAAGATCAAATTTTCAAAACCAAAACACTTACCTAGATTTGATTCTAAATATTTATCTTATATACTGGTGCAGTTATTAAGCATTTGTTGTCACATAGAAGGGCATGGGGCATCAATTTAATAGAATCTGTTACTGTATAACTCTATGGTGTCAAGAGTTTTGGCGTGCTTGCCAAAATTCAAATGACATGTTGTCACTTCAAATATCTCCAAAGTTAGCCATTTAAACTAAAAGTTACTTCACACCTAAAGTAAAGTAGCTTATAATGGTCAATTTAATGTATTTATCTCAGAAAATGACAGAAACTCAAAGCCATCGGACTATGCAACTTTAAGATTAGACTGTAGAGTGTGTACAAGAAATATGATTTATAAACAAAGGTTGCTTAGATGAAGTCAATACGCACTATATCAGAAACTGTGTAGGCTACCACTTTTGTGACAATTAAACAAGTGAAAACATTCCCAATAATAACAGAAAATATTGCAAATAATAGCAGAATCCATATTCATATGAAGTTATATATATTGTGCCGATGTCAGAGTTGACATTTGTCCCACTTTTTTATTTTGATCTTATACAAATTGAGAAAGCCATTGAAATTAACCACTTAGCATCCATCAATAATGTCATTTTAACACACATCCATAACATCATTTTAACACAGACAAGAAATGCAAACAAGATTTTATTTATTACAGTTAACAAAAAAAAGATTGTGGGTAGATGCATGGTGTCGAAATGCAAATATTCCCATTTTCACTTCAGCACAAAATCTTATGAGCATATTTTTAATATATTTTGTGGGATAGATTAAATACATGTAGGCTAGTAGTGCTAACATACTTAAGGCCCGGTCACATACACGTTAGTGGACGTAGTTGAACTTATTGGAGGCTGAACATAGTTGAACGTAGTTGAACCCCGAGGAGAAGTATGGATGCCGATACGCTCAACTACGTTCAACTACGTTCAACTATGTTAGCCTCCACTATGTTCAACTACGTCCACTAACATGTATGTGACCACTAACATGTATCTTCAAAGAATCCTGCATTCAAGAATAACTATCATATGAATATTATGATATAGCAATTAATTATTGACTTGCACATAAGTAATCATTAACAGTAATCATATTGTCTTACCAGGTTGTACCACCTGCGAAGTTAGAGTAGTTAAAAGCTAATAGTCTCAATTGTACTATTGAGAGGAGCTTCAATGACTTATGTTCTATAGTGATAGAAATATAAGGCTGTGTGAAAATTTATTAAGCCTGATTAATAAATTTATTAGCCCAAAAAAGTAATTATCTGTGTCTGGTTTTGAATTATGCTAATCATTATAGTCTATATTAGTTTAATTTGAAGTAATTTATATTTTAAATGGCTAACTTTGGAGATATTTTACATCAAAACATGCTGAATTAATTTTGGCAAGCATGCCAAAACTCTGGCACCATTGACTTCAGTAGTAACAGGTTCTATTAAATTGACTTATTACCACCTTTTATGCAGCAAAACATGCTTAATAAGTGCACCACTATCAAAGGTGAATGCGTAGAATTATGTCTCTGTAAGTGTTTTGGTTTTGAAAATTTGATGTACAGGGTGAACCATAACTATTTGACTTATTACCCCCAAATAAGAGGCAAAAATCATTAACAATGTAATGTGGAAACCAAATATGTGGTAGGCTACAGTTTCTCAGAATGACCCATATATACAACGACGAGGCCGGTCTACATACCTCCTTATCCAAGATGGCGATCAGCCAGCGGAGGTGTTGTGCCTGGCGGACGTGGAAGTTGTTGATGGCAAGTTTGTGTATTTTGAGTCTGAACGGCGTTCGGTCACTGACGATGAGGCCAAAGAACTCATCCCCCATCACCCCGCACACCCAGTCGGACAGGTTGGCCTCTGCGTCCACCATGATGCTTATTGGGCCTGGCATTATATGTACGAAGCGAGTATGAACTTACAGATTAACTTACACATCCTCTTCTGGCTGATCTAGGTCCTATTGGCCCTCTAATGTCAGCTCGTTATGGTTAAAAACAAATTCACTTTTTTTAATACACATACGGAGGTGGATGGAGCCTTGAAGTCATATAATTGAGGGTGTCTTCTCCAATGTCTATCCAGTCTTCGCTCAAATGCTTTGACCATTGGTGCTTTAACCACTTGGTCTTGAAGACTGTTCCATGGATCTGTCACTCGAAAGAAAAATTAGTCAGGGGCCTAGCTTCCACATACGCGGGCACGCAGCTGCGTGCCACCTGAGATTCCAATTTGTGTGTGTTTTTTTAATTATTAAAATATATGATTTTTTATAGCATTTTATTCCACGACCTTTTATTCTAACATCAGTTTATTCCATCTGCGTACCACCGGAAAATCCCAAGCTAGGCCCCCGGAGTATGATAGATAGCCTTTCACCCCTATCATAGTGTAAGATATAGGCATGTCTATGTATTTGTGTACAGTCAATCCATGTTCCCAGGAGCTAATGCCGATTTGACAAGATCGTCGGATAAATGAAGCTAACCCCGATCAACAAAACGAGCAATTAGTGCTAGATATTACAAAATGATATCACTACCTATATACACAGCTGGCATACAAGTGTTCAGAGCCCCTGACAGGTGGCGCCGATGTGGCCAAGTCTTGAACTACATAACCGTTCGCGATATACTAATAATACTAGACATAATTGAAGAGTGATAGTATCCTTGTTTATATTCCCGTAATAGATTATAGACCATATATATATATATATATATATATATATATATATATATACATATATATACAGTAAAACCTCTCTAAATCGACCAACCTTGGGACCGACTTTAAGTGGTCCATTTAGGGAGGTGGTCGGTTTAGGGAGTTAGAATATGGTTACAATTGTATTGTTGGGACCCAATACATCGATCGATATAGGGAAGTAGTCGATCTGTGGAGGTGGTCGGTTAGTCGATGCATATATGCATATATATATATGCATATATATATATATATATATATATATATATATGTGCACTTTTTTAAAGGTTGGTTATCGCCATTTGAAAAAAAAATAAGTTCAACAAAAACTGAAATACGGAGGTAGACCGAATGGAACCTTCAATTTACAATTTTCAATCTTCAATGAATGACTTCATCAATGAAGATTGAACAGGTATTCCTAAAGGAACTTCCATGAACCAATTGCCAGTGTGGGTATTAAATGCACCGTGTATTGAACGATGCACCAAATACACTCTAATGCTATTGATTCGGTTATTGGGGTTACTGATGTAATAGGTTTACCAGTTCCTCGGAAACGGCCGTGTAGTTGCGATTTTTCAAGCTGGCTGATTTTCCAATTCAGAGCTGTTTCTATGTTATCATCCTCTGCTGTCAGAAAATGACCTGAAATGTTAAAACATGGAAAGATAAATGAATTTGAGCAGTTTAAAGACGTCAATGTAATTCGAGCGTTGCGAGCCGAAGGTATAATACCCAGTAAATTCCACGTGATAGTGGACAACATTGGAATATAAAAATCCACACACGGTATTTCTAATGTAGGAGACTAAAGTAATCAAACTCTATGTGAAGAAATGACACTATTATTGGACACTACCCAGTGTCAAATATATATAGCATATAATATATAATATATATTATAATATAAAACATATATTAAATATTAAATATTAAATATCTATATTCTATATCATATCATTTTCAGGATCATCTTCAACATAAGATGATCCTGAAAATAATTTTACTGAGAAACAGACAGAAAATTGAAGAACAAATCAGTAACGTACAAAGTGGCTTTATATCTGGAAGAGGTACACGTGAAGGGATTTTCAATATGAGAATGATTTGTGAACGTTATTGTGAAGTGAACCAGGATGTTTATGCCTGCTTTATTGACTATGAGAAGGCCTTCGACCGAGTCAATCATGAACTGTTAATCAAATGTTTACAAGATATTGGTGTCAATGGCAAGGACATTAAACTAATTGTGAACTTATACTGGACACAACGTGCATTTATAAAAATGGAGCAGGGCCTATCGGATGAAGTTATGATTAAACGAGGAGTTCGACAGGGGTGTGTATTGTCACCATGTCTATTTAACCTGTACACAGAGATGATTTTCAGACACATTGAAGATTGCAAGGGAGTGACAATAGGTGGCATGAACGTCAACAATCTTAGATATGCCGATGACAGTGTAATACTAGCAGACAGTGAGAAAAACCTCCAAGATATAGTGAATAGAATCAATAAAGCTGGAATACTATTCAACATGAAGATGAATGCCAGGAAGACCAAAACAATGGTTATAAGTAAAAAGACAGATAAACCAAATGTCAATATAACCATAGATGGCACAAACATAGAACAAGTATCCGAATTCATATATCTCGGACAAAAGATTACAAATGATGGGAGATGTGAGGAAGAAATTAAAAGAAGGATAACAATAGCCTGAACAACATTCTCCAAAATGTATAGAGTTTTAACATCAAGTAAGATATTAATACAAACAAGGAAGCGTATTCTTCAGTGTTATGTGTGGTCTACTCTAATGTATGGGGCTGAGACATGGACAATCTCTAACAAAATGTACAAACGTTTAGCAGCATTTGAGATGTGGACTTATCGAAGGATGATGAAAATATCATGGACAAAGAAGATCACCAACAAAGAAGTTCTCAGAAAAATTAAAAATAAGAAAAGCTTGTTTGCCACTATACAGACAAAGAAACTTATTTATTTTGGCCACATCATTCGTCAGAGTTCAATATACCGTACATTGTTGGAAGGGAAGGTGAATGGCAGCAGAGGGAGAGGGAGACCAAGAACATCATGGTTTACAAATATTTCACAGTGGACAGGCTTGAATTATTCACAGTCTATCAGAACAGCACACCATCGGGACAAGTGGAGAACCATTGCATCCAACCCTCGACTAGAGGACGGAACTATTGATTGATTGATTGATTGATATCATATCATATATTATATATATGACACCCAATGTCAAATAGATGAAATTGTTGGATGAAATTAGATTGACGGAAATCTGGAATGTTGAAAATGTGTCTGATGTTTTAGCTGTCCTTACTTACCATACTTGGAATGGATTTCTTTCAGCAGTACATCTACTGTCCTCTCCTCTGGGGGAAGCCACATTAATGGTACGAGGAACATTTCTGTGAGGCAAACATAAAACACAAGAATCAAGTAGGCTGTCCCAGATATTACTGCAATGATATAAAAGTTGTCTTCTTGTGCCATTTTTGGCCAAACAATTAGATATGTTAAAGATAGTCTTTAAGCCTACCAAGTGAAACCATCAAGAAGAGCTAGTCCTGAACTGCAAACATTTGACCTGCTTTGCACCAATGAAATTTTTATAATTGTAATTACTCGAATTAAAAATCGTTCGAAACTGTTCGTCGGGCCCGCTTGGTGAGTGATGGGTTCTCAGGCTTCCGCCACCGAATCAACCACAATTCGAAATTATGCGCTGATCCGGACAGAGGAAGCCCGAGACGGAAGTGGGAGTGATAAGGGAGGGTTTATTCAGGAAACAGGTACAATATCAAAAATTGGGGTAGTACAGGTTATGCAAATGTTCTTGAGCAGGTCAGTCGACCTCGTCCACGTCCACAGAGGGGCCCGGAAGGACCTGGGAGGAGGTAGGCCCGGGAGCCGACCCCCACGCAGTGGCCTACAACAAGAGGGTGGGTGGGTGCGGTAAATCCATTGACGTGAGGATATGAAGCCCGAATGCAGGTCACAGGAAAGGGCGGGAATGAGGGGAGGTTCGGAGAGGGCCTGGTAGGGGGCGTCTCGGGCTTCCCGCCGGATCAACCACAATTCGGAATTATGAGCCAATGTGACTGAGTGTGATATCGGGTCATGGTTCCGGCAGCCTGATTTCCCAGTGGGGCGGTACTATAAAGTTGTCATGAGTGTGCACTGTCACAATCATGTCGGTACCCATACTGATATGGCTTTAGATGTTGCCAGGACGTAAAACTCCAACAACCAACCAAACCAACCTTACAATTTCGCATGTATCTAGTTGTGTACAAGAATTTTGTTGTTGTTGTAACTTGATGGCATCAGTCAAAGGGTATCATATATTACTGCCACTTACTGGATGCAATGAATCCGCTGAGGTTGAGAGTGCGCAGCTTGGCTTCCGGTCGCATAGTAAGTAGTCCCTCCATCAGCCAATCAATGAGCAGAGTTCCTGTATTTCCGGTTAGCACTGCCGTGCTTCTTTCTTGGCCCACCAGCTCTACAATAGAGAGCTCTTCCTGTGGCCACTGTGATGTCATGGCTATGATGGAGTCTCGGAGACCTTTATGGTAGTCTCTGATACAGAATGAGGTGGTTATTCTATATTGCTAGTTTCCAAATGTTAGGTTCAAATAGTAAATTTTGGATAGAGTGTTTTATTAAAGTTTAATAGTCCGATAAAAGCATCAATTTTCAAAACCAAAGAACTGACCTAGATTTGGTTCTACATATCCTACTTAGAGACTGGTGCATTTATTAAACATCTGGCACCACATAGAAGAGAATACTAGGGCAATTTAATAGAACCTGTTACTGCAGAAGCCTGTGGTGTCAGAGTTTAGGCATGCTTGCTAAAGGCCCTGTCACACTACGGCGTACGGCATCAGCATGTGCTCAACGTCCGAAAAGTTGACAGTACGCAGGCATTCGTTGAACTTTTCGCGGTGGGGAATAGAAATGGGTGTATACACAACATACACACAATGTACGTAACATATGCAGAATGTATCTCTGATGTATTGCTAGTGTATGCGAGCATTCATGTGCCTCACAAAACGTTCGCAAAATGTTCGCAAAATGCTTGCATATATACTCACGGAACGCTGACTAACATTACATACGTTACTCCAGCGCTAGAAGTATGGCTTAAACGTTAAATACGCTGGAGATACGACAGGCATACATTCGAAGTACATTAGGAGTATGTAATGCATCCGGTGGCAGTACACGGACTGTACGTGGACTGCACATTCCCACCGGCTGAACATACGGCTAACATGCAGCAGCGTATACCAACATATCCCTAACATACTCCCAATGTACGCCGATGTATCCTGAACGTACACGTAGCATACGTTCAATGTAGGAGCCACACGTCGACACACATTGGAAATTTCTAGCATGCACAAGATTTTTTCGGAGCCTCTACGCACGGCGACGTATGACGACGTAGAACAATGTATCCAGAATGTACCCGACGTGTGCCCAATGTATACGTAACATATGACGACATACACCGATGTGTTGGTCGAAAATCACATACGTCGGCATACACTAAGGCTATTCGTCGTAGTGTGACAGGCCCTTAAAATTAATTTGGCATGTTTGTACTTCAAATAACTTGAAAGTTAGCAATTCAAAAAAGTTACTTCAAACGAAAGTAAGATAGATTATAACAATCAACCCAATATATTTATCTCAGAAAATGACAAAAACCATCGGACTATGCAACTTTAATTATATGCAGGTATTCAAGTTTGTCGTTTGGTGATGCACTTACGCGATGTCGGCAGCATAGTTAATAGAATATCATTTTTGCATTCACAATTGTTTTAATGTGGTCTGGTTTTGTTGTCTTTTTAAGTGGCCCGGTGTACTTCAGGAGGGGAACTGTTCTCTGACAAATGCTCTCCAAGCACAACTTTGCATAGTGTTTTTGTTTATATAACAAAATATGTGCAGGGAGAGTGTTGAGGTAATAAATGGCTTCGTTACTAATCGTATGTTTTACTAAAACATAAGATTAGTAACGAAGCCTAAAACTTTTAGGTGGTTGGGGGAGGAGGGGTGGAGCTGGCGGGGTGGGGGAGGGTTAATGGGGTAACTCTGTATGAATATATATATATATATATATATATATGTGTGTGTGTGTGTGTGTATGTGTGGGTGTGTGTGGGTGTGTGTGAACAGGATCAGTTCCTTGAGTATGAGAGCAAAGATTATACCATATCTGTTCAACACAATCCTTGGTGAACAAGTTAACATATACAACAAAGTCAAACAAGATTTTATTGATTACAGTTAAACAAACAAGGTTTTGGCTTACAAGAAATAAGTTGAAGAGAAAGTTGAAAAAAGTTTCGGTAAGTGCATGGTGTTGATGTACATTTGATCATTTGATCATTTTCATTCTAGCACAAAATCATACAAGTTTTTTTTTTTTTTAATCTTTTAGAGGGGATAGATTAAAAATGTGTAGCATTGCTAGCATATGTAATACACAGAGGCAACAATAATTGTTTGACTTGCTATCAATAAAAGAAAGAACTAATAATCAGCATCGTAACATGGAAACCATATACAGTATAACCCCGTTGAACCAAAGTCGGTTAAACCATATGATCGGTTAATCCTAACTTTTTCCGGTGGCCTGGCAAAATACTACCATTTATCATGTAAAAAAGTTGGTTAAACCAAAGTCGGTTAATCCAAATTATCGGTTAATCCAAACAAAATTGTCGGACTCCAGGCCACTTCCGATACGGTTGAACCAAACTTTCATGTGGTTATAAGGTCATCTGAGACCGCTCCCACACACCCCCACCCTCACACCCATCTCACCCCCACCCCCACACCAATCTGCCACGCACCCCCACCACCAAATCCTACCCCATCACCATCTTCCACGCACATCCACCTCCCAACCCCAAACCCCACAGTACCCCCATTTCCCAACCCACTCCCATTTCGAACCCCACTCCCATCTCACACTCTCCAACTCCCACCCCACCCCATTTCCCACCCATCCCCAATCTCCCACCCATCCCCAATCTCCCACCACCCAACTCCCTCCCCGCCAAGTCAAAGTCAAAGCCAAAGCTCGGTTAAACCAATGATCGGTTAATCCAAACAAATTTCTAGGGTCCCTTCAAATTTGGTTTAACGGGGTTATACTGTATGTGGTGCCCAGTTTTAGAGAATAACCCATCTACAAATTGGCTTGCAGGAAGCGGACCTTCAACCCACCCGGGCATCTCATCTGATCCCAAAATAGGCTTACTCACTTGACAAGGTATCGGAGTGCGCATGTGTAAACGATGATGATAATCCTGGGTGGCAAGTTAAGATCGAGAATGTACTGAACGATGTGAGGATTGGTGGCGATACAGCGGGATGAGAGGTCCAACAAGGAACTGAAACATTCAACATATAGGGCCTATATACTAGGGTGGATTGGTGTAACAGGCGACATTGTCATATGTCAGTTACATAATACATTTGCTATTGCAACCTTCCGAGATTCAGTGAGTGTCTTCGTGACTAACAGCCAGATTGATACTTTTTGTTAGTTGGTCTTACATTTTTGGAAACAAACGTGTAAATATAATGTATTCAAATTTGGTATAGTCTCACATAAAGCTAAGATTATATATGTATATGTGGTATGCGGCATAGATATCGAGTTCCTGTTGTTTTCTAGGGCAAATGGGACAGCATTCGCATTCGCATTCGCATTCGCACCGATCAGTCCATGGAGTGATCCTCTTGCCGCATTTACATTTGCATTTGCATCTGTATTTGCATTTGCATTTGCATTCGCATTCGGACATATGGAAGCACGACTGTGTATTTACATGCTTTTCCATTTTTTTACGCATTCGCATACCGCATATCGCATATATGGAATCTTAGCTTTACATCACTCTACCCTCGTTGTAGTAGGCTATATATCAAATCACATAGGCCTATATAGTACATCCTAGTTTTGAATGACAGTGTTTCACTTTGCTTCAGAGACCCCATTACATTCACCTGAGTGTCATTTACGCTGCGTCAATTCTATATTAATTATTGTTGTTATAATCATTATTATTATTTTACATAGTATTCCCTTCTATATTGCAACTATTGTTTAATAAGTGCACCCCCGTCCTGATATGACCTTAGATGTTGCTAGGACGTAAAACAACAACAAACAAACAAACATAAGTGCACCAGCATTCAAGTTCGATGTTTAGAATCAAATCTAGATAAAAAATATTGGTTTTGAAAATTTGACGTTTTCATCGGACTATGTAGCTTTAAATTGCTGTGTTCAGATTTGTTTGTTTGTTGTTGTTGTTTTACATCCTAGCAACATCTAAGGTCATATCAGGATGGGTACTGACTTGTGACAGTGCGCACTCATGGCAACTTTATAGTGCTGTCCCACTGGGAAACCAGGCCGCCGGCACCATGACCTGGTTTCCCACTCAGTCACATTATCCTGACACTGAGAACACCAGTCCTTGCCCTGTCCTAATAATGCCGAGTGCCTGGCTAGGAAGTGACAAGTATCAATTTTTAAGTCATTGGTTTGACTCGACCAGAGTTCGAACCCACGACCCCACGATCTACCAGCACGGGAGACGGACGCTCTAACTCATTCGGCCATCCCATCTGGTCTGCTGTGTTCAGATCCTAGTAGAAGTCAGTACTCACTGGGGATCCCTGGTAATCAGCTGCTGGCGAGTCACAGATCTTGACTCTGCATTACTTACGTCCATCTCCATCTAGTCTAGTTAAAAAAGACGCTTAATCCCAACGATTCCTGTGGATTATAATATATATAAATCAATTAAGCCACTCAGAGTAACATATCACAATGCTATATTCTACTAGTATGGTATGGTTTCCTTGACGTTTCTAGAAAATCAGTACATACACAAATTAAATATATTAGAAAGACGAAATATTACAGCACATTCTAGATCTAGATCTCGAGTAGTCACTATTTAGCTGCTACCTGTGTTTATTTTGCTTGAAAAGACACCAAGAGTGTATTTGGTGGTGAATTTTGATTACTTTATTAATTTAGATTATTTTATGTGTACTCAACTAATGTCATTTTAGGCATAGATAAGTCTAGAGTTGCTGTAGATTTAAATAGGTATAGAGTCACAACTGTACCTAGTACATTTGTTTCTATTATTGTGCAAGGAACTGAGATCGCAATTTGATTATTAGGTTTTCGAATATCTTTCTAAGTTTCTTATTTCATTCACGTTTCTATTATTTGTGCTCGTTCAAACCAAGAAAAGAGAAACGTGGATTTCTCCGGAGTTGTAGGCCTAGATATTAATCCGTGAACCTTGTGTGTTCTGTTCTCTAAATAGAGTAACCTGCATTCAAATGCATATATGATATAGATAGCTCTATCACACAATAACGAATTCCCAATTCTCCAACGCAATTCACGCGCACACACAAACTCTAGCTACTTGCACACTCATATATGTAACCTAATTGAATTAAATGAGAAGTACATACCTTGTTACTATTAACGCAGGGGGTCCATACGACGATGAAACACAATAATGTTTTATTTTGGTTTAGTTTCCTGTTTTGTGCAGACGATTAAAATTGGAGAGTTCTAGGCATCCATGTTGTGGACTGGGTCCCTGTGTTGTGCAGCTTATTATAGTTTATACTGCTTAGACCTACATGAGTCTACGTGTAGACTACCCCCCCCCCCCTCCACCTCACCAGGGCGCATTCCCGTCTTGGTAGCCAATCAGGGACCAGTTTCAAATAAATTAGGATGCCCTCTGATCAATCTCCCTATATTTTTAATGTGTCTGTGAAAAAGTAGCGCTTTACAATAAATTACATGTGGGTGCTATTTTACGTTTCTTAGGTGGGGGGGGGGGGGGAGGTGATATAACTACCGTAGTACTTTCTGTTGAAGATGGTTGCTAAATTGTTAGTATACCGGGGCCATGCCTAGAAGTGGCGAGCAGCCTGGGGTGAGGTGAGTACTGAGGTGGGTGGCAGTGAGCCGGTGTCGCAGTTTCTGCCGTCCGCCAGTTTCCGCGGTATGCATCACTTCTGCGCATGCATCAAAATCGAACAGCATCGTCACTAACCTTATAAATTTAATACAATGTTTTTGGTAAAGATGTTTTCTATATGTGTACCAAGCGATTTGTTTCTAGGTGGTGTGGTTTTAGAGATATTTCACTTTTTCTGTATTTTCTGTATGAAGATTGCTCACGACCATTGACAATGCCTTGAGTTTGATGGTACGCGCAGTGCAAAACATTAGTTTTATTCAAAATTAATAGAAATCAAGAACCCCAACCTTATCAATTTAATATAAGCTCTTTTTGGTAAAGATGTTTTCTATATGTGTACCAAGTGATTTGTTTTTAGGTGGTGTGGTTTTAGAGATATTTCACTTTTTCTGTATGAAGATTGCTCACTGCTGTAACGTGTAAGTCAAGAACGTCCGCACAGCTCGGTGGCTAGTTAACAAGTGAGTTTATTTATAGAACGGAGATCCCGCTGCTATGCCTCACCGGGCACACGGGTGGCGGTACACATACGTACTCATTTCAGCAGACGAAGTTGGCGCCAAGAATTACTACCACAACCAAAGAGCCGGGACAACACACAGACCACTCAGACAGGGTGATCGAGTTCGATACCAAAATCACAACAGGCAGTGGGCTCCCGGTATTATCACGAAAGTACAAGGCCCTACTGGAAGGGAATACCAAGTAAGAAATTCTAACCACCGTCAAATTATCAGAAACAGAACACAGATATTCAAAATTCCCAAAGAGGAGTATGTAACGGAAATGGCACCAAACGCAACACCGCAGGCACCTGAAATACAACCACAGACACCACACGTTGACACACCACAAGCCGAAGAAAATAACGACCAGGAGACACAAGCCACACCTGTAAGAATGTCCAGTTTCGGACGAATCATAAAACCAGTTATCAGACTAGATTTGTAGAAAAGCAGAATTAAGATACGAATGTCTTGTAATGAAAAGCGACGGAGTGATGAGTAGAGACTAGATGACTGGATGTCGTATAGTGGTAGCGTGGTTGAAAGGGATACCAGATTTCTATAACAACTGGTTAACAAACAGGACTTGTCAAGCCAGGCCAAATCAAGAAAGCAAAGATGTAAACATCCTCCGTTACCATATTATATCGCATAACCTGTATATTCAGATTGTTAGTGTTATTATTATTGTTATTGTTATTGTTATGATTGTTAGTACAAACAGCATATTCAGATTGTTGTTGTTATTGTTATTGTTATTATTATTGTTATTGTTATTGTTATGATTGTTGTTATAAAAAGCATAAACAAACCCCTTGATAAAATGCATTACAGTGATGCAGAATAAGCAAAGGAATTGGTTCCTCATTCTGAAAGGGTGATGTCATACATATATGCTATTGTTATTGTTATTGTTATTGTTATGATGGTTGTTATAAAAAGCATAAACGAACCCCTTGATAAAATGTATTACAGTGATGCAGAATAAGCAAAGGAATTGGTTCCTCATTCTGAAAGGGAGATGTCATATATATATATGTGTGCGTATGTGTACCGCCACCCGTGTGCCCGGTGAGGCATAGCAGCGGGATCTCCGTTCTATAAATAAACTCACTTGTTAACTAGCCACCGAGCTGTGCGGACGTTCTTGACTTACACATTACAACTGCCATTGACGATGCATTTGAGTGTATGCGTACCGCAGAAACTGGCGGACGGCGGAAACTGTGACACCGGGTTGGGTCAGAGGCTCTATTCCCGGAAGGTATCGTAAACTCGAAAGTTTTGTTTTCATTCATATTTAATGATTTTGATCCACATCCATTTAGTATATATAAATATATATATATATATAAAGAAGCTTGCGATATGAAGTTGAATTATATTATCATAAGTATGATGGTACTGTGGATTATGATGTCAGTTTCTTATTATTGTTGTTATTATTATTAGTTTCACTGAGTGTGTCACCAAAGATCTGCTCGTGGATGCTATTAAGTATTGTCATGGGGGTGATGAAAATGGGAAATACTGTGCCTAGAGCGGGACTCGAACCCACATCTCTTTGCATTCCGGGCCAGTGTGCTAACCATTACACCACCTAGGCTCCCTGATATCAATACACTCCCCACGCCTACCTATCTATGTGGTTACTTGCCTGAGAGGTCAGTGCAGACCACTACACTCTTCCCCCTGGAATTGTAAGTCTTGTAATGCTTACAATTACATACATACAGGCAATGCACTAACACATACATACACAGGGTAGGTTCAACAACCGTACAGCGCAAAGCTTGTACAGGATCCTGATCACGGCAACCAGTGTCATGGGGGTGATGAAAATGGGAAATACTGTGCCTAGAGCGGGACTCGAACCCACATCTCTTTGCATTCCGGGCCAGTGTGCTAACCATTACACCACCTAGGCTCCCTGATATCAATACACTCCCCACGCCTACCTATCTATGTGGTTACTTGCCTGAGAGGTCAGTGCAGACCACTACAGTATCATCACCAGCATTAGCTGAGTTGATTGATTTAATAAGCCTGCTTCAAAGTATTACTCAAGGAGAATTTAATATTACATGGTGAGTGTTGTCATTGTCTTCTGACCTCACTTTTTTTCTTTTTTGTTGTTGTACATAACCTTTTCATGGTTTACGGCAATCCTGTTCCCGGCTGGTATTACGTAGCTATGCTTACAGCGGTGAACTGAGGCAGGTTGCTCGCACGACCAGCGTACTTATCCAACTCCTATGCACGTGATGATTTTACTCGCGGGAGTATTACGCATTGTAAATGGAGTAAGCCTATTCCAGAAGGAAAGTTAAGCCGTGTTCACACGGACGATGTAAATCGATTCGTAGAAAGCGACTTGTATAGTTCGCCTCACATTTCTCGTGTGAACAGACGTCTGAGGCGGATTAAGGCTGATTCGATTCCTGTGATGCGCATCCTGTAAACCACCTATCAAGGTAGTTTACGTGAGGCGATTTCTGTGAATCGATTTATTTTGTCCGTGTGGACGCGCTGAGGCGGATTAAGCACCTCACACGCATGCGCAGTCGACACCTTAGTTTGTTGACTTTCCAGTCGATCAAAAGTGCATATTATATAATTTGGTCTATGAACCTGCTAGAAGTGCACAGATATTTTTTTCATGATTTATTTTTAGGGTTTCACTGCCCAGCAGAAGTTTTGACCGTTCCAAACCAATACGATTCAGTCATTACATATCTAGGTCGAACCCACACTCTCTAATGCCGGCGTCGTCGAACCCAAAATGACGCTGGTTAGTCTGGACTTGCTCATGCGCAGATATCGACTTCCGGCCCAAGCAGTGCTCGTGTGAACGGGCGGCTAATTCGCCTCACCTGATTCGATTTGTGTGATGCGCCTCACATTTTGTCCGTGTGAACACGGCTTTAAGCGGTGAGTGGCATTGCTCCTTTGTACTGATAAATTATTCAAACATCGCAGGTTGTGGGATTTCTCGGCACTCTCATGTACACTTCTTAATTTGGATAATTCCGTTATGCCACACCTCATAAATGAACTCACCGTTTAAATCGCATTTTTAGCACAACTTTGGTGGAAAAGCAGAGGAAATAACAGTCAACAGGTAATTCACTCAGCAATACACGATTTCCGCGACTAGTACGACACGTGGTGATAGGTGTAATATATGTGTAAGAGACATCCATGCAGGAGCAGAGAACAAAGGAATATGTCAATGAGATGACGTTAGAGGCACAGGGTGCCGGCGGTCGATCAGGTCCCTGGATGGTGAATAAAGCATTTAGTATCCAGAAGTCAAAGTGTTCAGACCTTGTACTTTCACATGGTGTCAGATAAGGACAATGCCACCTGCAACCACACTGCCAGGCCTCAGACCACCAGGTCAGCTCATCCTCTGCAACAACGCACAATCGAACTGGAAAACATGGATCAGAGCATATAACATATATGGTACGACTTCAGGAATCGTTACAAAAACAGAATGAGTGCATTGCTGTATCTTCCTTCATGTCGCGGGCGAAGAAGCCCAGAAATGTTTGGGCAACATAGCCATCACGCTTGCCGAGCAGGACAAGATCGGGCCATTAACGGAGGCATTTCAAGCCTACTGTAAACTAAACTTCATAATAATACGTTACCGTTTCAACTCACATAATCAAGCGAGCGAAAATATGAGTTTTAGACGCCATGACAGGCTATTGGCAAATCGAACTACCCAGATAGCACAGAGCCATCGGGCCAACGTTGTTTTGTCCACTGACCCACCGTCAGCCCATTCTTTTTGCCATTCTTTTTGCACACAGGTGGTCATAAGATGGTCGTAATTTAACTGCAAAATGCTCGCAAAGCGATCGTAGCTGTACTCAAGCATCACACGAGGCCTGCGTTCACTTACGATCGATTCGTGAGCATTTTGCAGTTAATTTACGACCATCTTACAACCACCTTATGACTAATCGCCAAGCAATCGCCAACTGACGCGATGTGGCGCATGTACGATGATGTCGCAATGTCGCCTGGTGCATCATTGTCGACATGGCGATGTATTAAAATAGTTTGTAACAAATTTGATCAATTTTGTCACAAGGAGCTCGCAGACTTTTGTTCGGCAAGTGATCGCAAGTGAACGCAGGCCGTTGTGTGACTGGGTCATAAACTGTGTTGCACAGATAACTACGCTGACAGTGCTGCATTACCACCATAACTATGCAGACTTGAAGTTGACAGTCACATTGTAGTTAAGAATGGGAAAATCACCATGCAAGGGTCACCCAATCTTCGTGAAAATTGGCCAATAGATAGAAAACAGGTATGCAAAGATGAATATGGTAGTCTTAAAAATGAATACCCTAAAATTTGAGTGATTCCGAGAGGTATTGGTTTACGGTGGAAAATGTGTGCAAAAAGAATGGCAAAAAGCGGAGGACCACTACCAACGGCCCTGGTGGTCCGACGGTGGAAATTGTGTGCAAAAATAAGGGCAAAGAGCGACGAATCACCACCGATGGCCCGATGGTGGTCCGAGGGTGGAAAATGTGAGCAAAAAGAATGGCAAAAAGCGGAGGACTACCACCAAAGGCCCGACGGTGGCCTGATGGTGGAAAATGTGCGCAAAAAGAATGGCAAAGAGGGGCGGACCACCAACGACGGCCCGATGGTGGTCCAACGGTGGAAAATGTGTGCAAAAAGAATGGCAAAGAGGGGCGGAGCACCACCATCGGCCCGACGGTGGCCCGACGGTGGCAAATGTGTGCAAAAAAAATGGCAAACTGCGGCGGACCACCACCGACAGCCCGACGGTGGCCTGAAAATGGCAAATGTGTGCAAAAGAAATGGCAAAGAGCGGCGGAACACCACCGTTGGCCCGACGGTGGCCCGACGGTGGCAAATATGTGGGGAAAAAAGGCAAAGAGCAGTGATCCACCACCGTTGGTCCACGGTGGCCCAACGGTGGCAAATATGCGGGAAAAAAAGGCAAAGAGCAGCGGACCACGACGGTGGCAAAAATGTGGAAAATGAATGGCAATCAGCGGCGGTCCACCACCGTCGGCCAGACGGTGGCCCGACGGTGGCAAGTATGTGGCGATGGTGCGACCAATAGCCAACGTCGGCCCGACAGCGGTGTGCTATCTGAGTAGACTACGAAAGTTCACAGTTGTGCACGTTTAATACTCCATGGGGTTGGTACAGGTACACCCGTGTACCTTTTGGCATCAAAACAGCCGGTGACATTTCTATTCAGGAAATGCACCGTGTCATGGGCGATATACCTGGGATAGGTATAGTGACAGATGACATTCTGGTATATGGGTCAACCGTTGAGGAACACAACAACAGACTGAAAGCAGTGGTTGACCGAGCCAGGTCGGTAAATCTAAAATTAAACGATTCAAAATCATTGATATGCAAAACAACAGAGAATTATGTAGGTCATCAACTTACCCAACAAGGTGTAAAACCAGATCCAGACAGAATACAGGTGATTGTAGAAATGCCAGAGCCACGTGACAAGCAAGGTGTGCAGAGGTTCCTGGGCATGGTTGGCTATGTTCACAAGTTTATACCAAACATGTCCGAGATCGCAAACCACTACACACGCTCCATGGTAAGGATGTCACCTGGCACTGGCAAAACGAACAGCAAGTCGCAAATGACAAACTCAAAGAAAAATTGAGAACTGCTCCTGTATTGTCATATTATGATGTAGACAAGCCAATGTTCATTCAAGTAGACGCTTGTCAGTCAGGTCTAGGTGCTGTTATCATGCAGGATAACAAGCCAATCGCACTCGCATCTCGTGCACTAGATTCAGCGCAGTGTGGCTATGCCACTATCGAAAAAGAAATGCTCGCAATATGTTTCGGCTGCCAGAGGTTTCATGACTATATCATCAGCAAAGAAGTTCAAATTCAAACCGATCACAAACCATTAGTGGCCATCAAGCAGAAGCCGATACATAAGCTGTGAAGGATAACTTCGCAAGGCATGGTATCCCAAGCCAGGTAATTTTGGACAATTGTCCGTAGTTTAAGAGCCATGAATACAAAGAATTTGCACAACATTATGGGTTCATAGCCACATACTCGAGTCCCCAGTATCCCTGCAATAATGGCCAAATTGAAAGATTTATCCAAACAATAAAAAACATGCTCAAAAAATGTTTAGACACGAAAACAGATTTTCAGCTGGCATTTCTCAACTATAGGAATACTCCCTTGCGCATGCTTAATGCATCTCCAGCTCAGGTGCTCATGAACAGGAGGCTAAGAGGAAGACTGCCTATGTCAGAAGATAATTTGATACCCAAAACATAAAATCCAAAGAAATCACAAATGACGAAACGTCAACAGATTCAAAAAAGTTTTCACGACAAAAAGTGTGGCAAAGCACACAAGCCATTGAGAACTGGTGATAATGTCAAACACAGAAACCATGTGGGGGGAATGGAAAAAAGTGGTAATTTTGGGCCCTACAGGAGTTTCAGGAAGAGAATACCAAATTCTGAACGAGTCAGGTAACATGTTGTATAGAAACAGAATACAAATCATGAGGGCACCAGAGGCCATTCAGTCTGAACCAGTCGGACAGGCACAGAACATGCCGACAAGGCAGAGAGATGTAAACAATGCAGCTAATCTAACTAGGTCAGGTCGAGTGATTAGGCCGGCGGATAGGCTAGACCTCTAAAGGTTAGACAGCTGCCAGCTGTGATGACACACTAAAACTATGTGCATGTTAGCATTAAGATTTATTTTCAGAAAATACGTTCATTGTTTATTTCAAAGTTCACATTATGTCACAGGGAGGCTACGTAGCCAGACAATAACCCAAAGGACATGAGTGAATGGGTACATGTGGACATTGGCTAAACATGGTCAAAGACTGCATTATGTCACCATGTGTTATTTTCATATTGTGCTTTAACCTGTAAACCCAATGTCTGTGTAACCATTTTTAAGTATATATGTTTATATCTCAAAAATACTTGTGAAGGGGGGTATGTAATATGTGCTTAAAATACATCCAGGCATGAGCAGAGAACAAAGGAATATGTAAATGAGATGACATCACAGGCACAGGGTGCCGGCGGTTCAGGTGGCTGGGTGGTGAATAAAGCATTCAGTATCCAGAAGTCAAAGTGTTCAGAGGTCATACTTTCACAATAGGCAAAGACGTGTTGTGGGTAGACAGTGTGTCACTGTGTTGTTTTACACAGACAATCAAGCTTTTCAATCAATCAATCAATAGGTTACAGATATAATTATCAAAAATTATTCAAAAATGACAAGTATGCTTTCTCTATAAATCCACATTTGTGCCGAAAAGACTGTCAGTTGCTCAATATGAAGCCAGTGTTAATAGAGCCTCAATTACCTCTCCACAGACTCTGTGACCCACAAGTCCAGTCTGGAGTATGCATGTTGCCGGTGTCGTATTCTCAGCGCCCGGTCATTCTCAGTGGCCTGTCGTGGCTTCTGCGCATGCGCGGATTTTTGCACGTTGCGGCGAGCACTGCTATTTGTTTTGTTTACTGCTACGTTGTTAGCTGCTACGTTAATATCGCTTGGAATTTAAGGTTAATTTAATGAAATTTCATTATTTGAGTATGTAATTCTGTTAAATATGATCGCATTCAATAGATTTCGGCCTGATCGGACCCTAACACTGCCGGGCACCAGCTGAGCTTGTAGCCGGCGAGGCCACGGGTCTTTTGCATATGTCTTAAAATCCGCGCATGCGCAGAAGCCACGACAGGCCGCTGAGAATGACCGGGCGCTGAGAATACGACACCGGTAACATGGGTAATTTGCGACGTTGGAGACCGTGTTAGTGTTGCTTAGCACCTCCCGCATTATGCTACTGAGTCGACTGGCAGCGGAGACGTCACAGCACGTCTGCCCCCGAGGTTCGAAGTGTCTTGGTTTAGAACTCCTAAGGAAACGCATTCACTCCGAGCGCAGCAAGCAGAGTGGTTCGGTTTAACTCTCCTCTGTGTTTTCTACGTCTGCGCTCTTAAGGCCCTGTCACATTACGGCGTATGGCGGGAGCGTATTGAAAACCTACGTAGGTCCTGCGCGTGCCGGCCTATGATGACATTTGGTGACCTTTTGGGTGGTTTTGAGCGTATGTGGAACCTACGAGGAGCGTACGAGGAGCGTATGAGGAGCGTATGGGAGCGTGCTGTGACATTTTTTGACAGTAGGGGCCATACGCCCTCATAGGTCGAGTTTTTTTTAGCATGCACACAAAAATTTGGACGGACGGATTTATGAAAGTGTATGGCGGCGTATGCCTCATACGCTTCACATAAGCCGGCATCTGGCGGCATCTGGCGGCGTATGAGTAGCGTATGAGTAGCGTATGCGTAGCGTATGAGTAGCGTATACGGCGTATGCCGACGTATATGACGTAATGCGCCTACGCCGCCATACGCTCCCGCAAAAAAACCTAATGTGACAGCCCCTTTACGAGTGTCAAGATTCATAGTGGGCGGCAGTCTCAGGTCTGCGCTTTTAGTCTGCTGCCTGTGTCATCGACCACGCTTTTGGGCTGCGCTAGTAGTCTTGTCAAAAGCCTTTAATTCGTGTCCTGCCCTGATTGTGGAGTACGTGTAGCTGCTTGGATTGTTTGACTACGTTTAGGAAGTCGGGAGTGATACGCGTGTAAAGATTCACAGTGGGAGGCATTCTCAGCGTCCGACTCTGTGGCTGTGACAGGAACGTGGACAGGAGCCGCAGGTTTCTCAGCGTGGTCAGGCCAGCTCCCCGCAGCTCACACAGCGTCGCCTTACAGTCGACTGTCGTGCTCATTGTTGACTCAAACCACAAGACGCCCGCATTAAGCTGCGAACACACTGGACGCGTGCGTCGCGCGTGCGTCAAGTACAAGCGTGCGTCATGCGGTTCTCACGCGTAAATAGCGAACACACTGGACGCGTCTGCCACGCGTCTAAAGGCCGGTACACACCTCCCGTATAAAACCCATCTTCCGTTCCCCCTCTTCCATTCCCCTTCGTCCATTCCTCCTCTTCCATTCCCCCCTCTCCCATTCCCCCTCTTCCATTCCCCTCTCTTCCATTCCCTCTCTTCCATTCCCTCCCTTTCCATTCCCTCCTCTTGTGTTCCCCTCTTGCGTTCCCCCCTCTTGCGTTCCCCCATCTTCCGTTACCCCTCTTCCATCCCTCCTCTACCATTCCCCCTCTCCCATTCCCCCTCTTCCATTCGCCTCTCTTCCATTCGCCTCTCTTCCATTCTCCCTCTTCCATTCTCCCTCTTCCATTCTCCCTCTTCCATTCCCCTCTTCCGATCCCCGTCTTCCGTCCCTCCTCTTCCGTTCCTCCTCTTCCGTCCCTCCATCTTCCGTTCCCCCTCTTCCATTCCCCTTCTTCCATTCCTCCTCTTCCATTCCCCCCTCTCCCATTCCCCCTCTTCCATTCCCCTCTCTTCCATTCCCTCTCTTCCATTCCCTCCTCTTGTGTTCCCCTCTTGCGTTCCCCCCTCTTGCGTTCCCCTCTTGCATTGCCCCTGTTGCGTTCCTCCCTGTTGCTTTCCCCCCTCTTGCGTTCCCCCCTCTTGCGTTCCCCCATCTTCCGTTCCCCCTCTTCCATTCCCCTTCTTCCATTCCTCCTCTTCCATTCCCCCCTCTCCCATTCCCCCTCTTCCATTCCCCTCTCTTCCATTCCCTCTCTTCCATTCCCTCCCTTTCCATTCCCTCCTCTTGTGTTCCCCTCTTGCGTTCCCCCCTCTTGCGTTCCCCTCTTGCATCCCCCTGTTGCGTTCCTCCCCTCTTGCATTCCCCCATCTTCCGTTCCCCCTCTTCCATTCCTCCTCTTCCATTCCCCCCTCTCCCATTCCCCCTCTTCCATTCGACTCTCTTCCATTCTCCCTCTTCCATTCTCCCTCTTCCATTCTCCCTCTTCCATTCCCCCCTCTTCCATTCCCCTCTTCCGATCCCCGTCTTCCGTCCCTCCTCTTCCGTTCCTCCTCTTCCGTCCCTCCTCTTCTTTCCCTCCTCTTCCATTCCCCATTCTCCATCTTCCGTTCCCCGTCTTGCATTCCCCGTCTTGCATTCCCCATCTTCCATTCCCCATCTTCCATTCCCCCATCTTCCATTCCCCCCCCTCTTGCTTTCCCCCTCTTTCATTCCCCCTTCTTGCATTCCCCTCCTCTTGCATTCCCCCTCTTTCATTCCCCAAGAGGGGGAATGGAAGAGGGGGAATGAAAGAGGGGGAATAAAAGAGGAGGAATGAAAGAGGGGGAATGAAAGAGGGGGAATGAAAGAGGGGGAATGAAAGAGGGGGAATGAATGAGGGGGAATGAAAGAGGGGGAATGAAAGAGGGGAAATGAAAGAGGGGGAATGAAAGAGGGGGAATGGAAGAGGGGAATGGAAGAGGGGGAATGAAAGAGGGGGAATGATAGAGGGGGAATGATAGAGGGGGAATGAAAGAGGGGGAATGAAAGAGGGGAATGAAAGAGGGGGAATGAAAGGGGGGAATGAAAGGGGGAATGAAAGAGGGGGAATGAAAGAGAGGAGATTGGAAGAAGGGGGAATGGAAGAGGAATGGAAGAGGGGGAATGGAAGAGGAGGAAATGGAAGGGGAGGGAATGGAAGGGGAGGGAATGGAAGAGGAGGGAATGGAAGAGGAGGGAATGGAGGAGGGGGAATGGAAGAGGGGGAATGGAAGGACACACACATAACACACTGTGTGGTTGGGGAAAGTCGGGGAAAGTCGGGCAAAGTCAGGCAAAGTCGGGCAAAGTCGGGCAAAGTCAGGCAAAGTCGGGCAAAGTCGGGCAAAGTCGGGCAAAGTCAGGCAAAGTCAGGCAAAGTCGGGCAAAGTCGGGCAAATTCGGTCAAAAGCCAAGCGTCACCACGCGTAAAGCGTAAAAAATCGCTCCAAAAGCGATTCGTGACGCACGCGCGACGCACGCGCGAGAAACGCACGCGACAGTGTGTTCGGGGTCTCTTTATTACATACATTTTGATTTTTGACGCACGCGCGACGCTTGACGCACGCGCGAGATACGCGTCCAGTGTGTTCGCAGCTTTACATGTTTAAGTCGTTCACTTGACTAGGCCTAATGGTTGAATTTGTGGGGTTGAATCCGAAGTTCTACCAAAACAGAAGGCGGACGCTCAACTCATTCGGCCATCTCGTCTGCTTTGATTACATTTGCTTCCCCTATTGTACTGGATAGCCTTTGCAAGAGTCAGCGCCACCAATTCAGAGATGTTATCTTAAGATGGTGTATACTTAAGTAAAGTCCTTAAGTCAAGTCTACACTCACGTGGAGGTTCGTCGGAATCTTGTTCTTAAAGTGACCAGTGTGTACAAACATTTGTGGAACAATTCGGGAACTGGAGGTAATTAATTCTACGTGTTTGTTCTTCTTGAGTGCAAGCGGGACACTGTACTGGACAGATCTGCCACTGTGACAGCGATCGATGTTCAGACGTGTCACCAGGACACACGCTTCCGGCGAAAACGACGGAGACAAGATCAAAGAAGGAGTGCGGCCGCCAACATGTGAGACGTCGTCATTGCAGGGACGCGTGGACTTCGGACTCAGACGCTTCCGAGTCGGTTGAGGATACTGATGACTCTGACAATGCTATTCGACGACTGTTGAGAAATCACGGGAAGGACCGCGAAAAGCCTAAGGGTAAGAAGGCCTTACTACCACACTTATTTGTAATACGCAACGATGTCATGGGTGCTGTTGGGAAGGGAGGTTCGACATGATATGAATATCTTTCGGCCATTAATCGGCTGCTGGAGGAACCTACATTACCACAGTATTGGGTCAAACATATAAGGCGACATCTTGTCGACATTTCAGAAATGGCAGCAAATTGGGACTGGCAAACTGTGTTACTCTGGTCAGAAAAGATTTTCTCAATGGTAAATGATGGCAGAATAGAAGACGGGTGGACAGATAGGGCGACAATAAAAGACATTCAGTGGGATGTTTACACGGTTGGGGTTAGACAAGATGTAAAGAGAGATCGTAAAGGGGATGGAGGGACGGGCTTGACCTGGGTAAGTAGAGAAATTAACGAGTCCGTAGATGGTAAACCGTGTGAGGAATGGAATAGAGGTAACCCATGTGGGTTTTTCACGTCTCATGGGTCCGTGCCAAACCGTTTCTGTCACTGCTGTGGCTGGTGCGCCGCTAAGTTTAGGAAGCTTAACTATCACAGGGAAGTTGATTGCAACAACAATAGACAGATGCAGAGTAGCGGGAGCAATGATCAAGACCGTAGAGATAACGTGGGTAGGCAGGTTTTTGCGGCTTAGGCCTCATTGAGGCCGTGAATAATAACTCAATTGTGTCAGCTATTGGTACAAAGGATAGATTTGACTGCGTAAATGAGTCCTTGAAACCGTTGTCCAATTCTGCAATGACTACAGAAAAGATAGGTAATAAGGACATCAATTCTGTTGGGGCTTGTAATAATTTGATTCATGGTAATAACAGTCAAGTTGTAAGTGTAGGAGAGATAGGTAAATCTTCTGCATGGCACACACCCACCCGCACTTTGTTAGCAGGATCGGAGGTTAATTCTGCTACAAAGTTTCTTACCCCCCTTTGGCGCTGCCCGGCAGCACTCCCTCACGTCAACTGCTCACAACACGCTACTGCACATACTAATGGCCTTCATCTGGGCGCACTGCCCACTCCTAATTTACTCACCGATGGCCCCGCTATCGTATCATCTTCATTCGGATGCTTGCCGGATGCCACAGGCCGGTTGTCATGCTCTTCATCTTCTCGTGGTGTGTGTGATGTAGAGGTTAATGGCAGTCACAATGAAGAAGCCTCAAGTTGCCTTTGGCAAATGGGGGTGGAAATAGTAGGGTTACAGGAAGGGGTGCTAGATGAAGAGTTGACTGAGTTGGTTAGTGAATTGGAACTTAAGGAGAGGGTTGGGGTTACACCGTTGGAATTTTGTAGCAGATTACTGGAGTACTGGCCGACTTTGCAAGGCGGGGTCAGTTTTGGTGCATTTCCTTACCTAGAAATTTATAGACAGGTGAGGCTGACATGGCTTCCTAATTATTTGCAAGCGAAGCTAAGGGTTCCGTCTGGTTTAAAGCTAGAAGTTTGGCGAGAAAAATTGTTGAATTATGAGGATAACATTATACTGGAGTATTTAGAGTTTGGCTGGCCGGCCGATTATGTGGGTCATGACCCCCCCAGTGTCTACACTGCGAAATCATGCTACCAACAGTGAAGACTTATTCTGGATTAAGAACTATGTTAATGTCGAGCTGAGTAAGGGTACCTTGCTGGGTCCATTTGAAACTTCCCCTTTCGTACCATGGGACCAAGTGAGTCCGATCATGACTCGTCCTAAGAACGGTAGTCTTGAGTGTCGAATAATTGTCGACCTCAGCTTCCCTGGAGGTAGGAGCGTGAATGCTGGTATCTTGAGGTGGGTGTTCCAGGGAGGCCCATTGAATTTCAAGTTGCCGGGAATTTTAGATTTGGCAGGGGAGGCTACTAGGCTAGGTTTGGGGTGTGTCCTGTGGAGCGTCGATCTGGCGAGGGTGTACCGGCAGCTGCGTACGTGCCCTGTGTCGGTTCCGCTTTTTGGTATAAAATTTGATGGGAAGCTGTACTTTGATACCGCCCCGCTGTTTGGCTGCCGAACGTCTGCGCTCGCTTGTGCGCGGACCACTTCGGCGATAGTTTACTTAATGAGGAGGGCGGGATTTTTCTGTCTGTGTTATTTGGATGATTTTGTTGGGGTGGAAAAGTCGGGAGAGAGATCCTGGGAAGCATATAAATTTTTAGTTGCCCTGCTAGGTGACTAGACATGGCTTTGAAGAAGTGTTGTGAGCCTCGCACTAATTTGATTTGGTTAGGTTTTGAAATTAATACAGAGAATATGGTCATTACAATACCCGCAGACAAGTTACTAGAGATAATTTGCCTATGTGCGCTGTGGAAAGTGGGTAGAATGGTCTCGCGGAAAGATATTCAAAAGCTGTTGGGTAAGTTACAGTTCATCTCTCGCTGTGTAACGCCGGCTAGGCGGTTCATGAACCGACTGTTGGAATTCTTAAGGGGGCGCCGTTCATAGGTAAGATCACTACGACAAGGGAAGCATTGGATGATATAGGGTGGTTCCGGGATTATGCGAACACGTCTAATGGGCTCATCTTGATACGCCCAGCCCCAGTGCGGGACTGGGTCATGGAATGTGATTCGTGCTTAACAGGAGGAGGGGCATTTTCCGAGTTGCACTACTTCTCGGTGGAATATGATGAGGGACTGTTAAGGAGGGGTTTTCACATAGCTCAACTAGAAGCATTGAATTTAGTAACGGCTCTTTCTGCACTTGCTCCAGCTACACCAAAAAATGTGCGGATTATACTTAATACAGATAATGAGGCTTCACAGTTAGTCCTTTCTTCAGTGCGGGGGAAGGATAGGGTTTTGTGTGCCTGTGCCAGAAGGATATGGAGACTGTCAGCTGATTATTCATGTGAAATTGTTGTTAACCATAAACCGGGAAAAGACTCGATATTGGCAGATGCATTAAGTCGCGCTCATTTATCACAGGCTAGCAGGGTTAAGGGTGCGGGAATGTGTCGGGACCGGGGGTTGCTAGAGATTAAAGTTAATCATATGTTTACGGTGAATGCAGTAGGTCTGTAATGTTCATTGACCTAGGAAGTTCGTTTTCTATTTGCCTCTCTCTTCCTAGGTCACCTGTGTCATCTGTCCAACAGTATCATTGAGGTGATTAAAGCAGGACTAGCAGATGGTTCCTGGAGGAATAAACACTATCAGGTTGATTGCTATGACAAGTTTGCAACTGTGAATGACTTCAAACCATACAAGCCAAATAAAGAAGACATTTTAAAATACATTGTTTATTTAAATAAAAGGCTCAAGTCACCAGGAGCAGTTAACAATTATGTAAGTGGGGCTAGGACGTGGGTTCTAATGCATGGAGGTAGTACGAAAGCATTCGATTCATACGTAGTGCACCTAATGAAGAAAGGAGTAGCAAGACTAAGCGTGCATGTACCAGTAGAGGCGAGACCCCTAACTATAACAGACATAAAAAACATAATTAAAGAATTTAGCAAAGTCGGTGAGTCCGCATATGTCTCATCGATAGCCACATTGATAGCGTATTACACATTTTTACGACAATCTAATTTGTTCTTTACACCGAGGGAAACTGACATGGACCATGCGCTTCGAGAGGCGGATGTTAAGTTGCGGTCCGACAAGCTGATGGTAAGGGTGCGCTCTTCCAAGACGGCGAGAGAGGGACAGGATGTATATACGGTGATGCTACCGTGTTCACCAGGCTCCCTGTGCTGCCCTGTTCACGCCTGGAAGAGGTATTGTGGTACTACAGCGGTCGGAAACAGTGACTCTGCGTTCCTGCATCCGGATGGGGCTCCGCTGCTGGCATCGACCCTGCTGACTGCGCTGCGCCTGGCGCTTAAGCTGTCGGGTCATCCACAGCCGTCATCTGTCACCCTCCACAGTCTGAGACGCGGAGGGGCCCAAGCGTGTGTGAGGGGAGGCTCGTCGGTGGCAGGAGTGCGAGAGATCGGTCGCTGGAGGTCCAATATGCTCTTTCAGTACGTGAGCAGGGCAGCCTTCTCGGAGGCACCTCAGACACTCTCCCACCTATTTGGCTGAGTGTCTGAGGTGTCGCTCCTGCTCTAGGGAAGCTCTATACCTGGGTCTGGGCTGAGTGTCCGTTACCTTGGTATGCTGTTTTAGTCTTTGAGTATAGTATGCGGTAAGTTATGTCGTCTTGTGGGTTACTTGAGCATATTGAACTGCTCCGAGGCTGTGTGCGAATTGCATGCGAGCTCTTGTTAACTAAGATCGTAGTTGGTGGGGTACCCTAGTTGGTCTCTCGACGTTAGGAGTCTTCTCCGGCGCACTAAGTACTTATGTAATGGAATAAGGGACATTATACACAAACATAACCTGTCATATGTATGTCTGCACAAGTTATAGTAATCACTAGCTAGGAGAGCTGAGTACTGTCAGTCCGCTCCCCTCAAGTTACAGTAATATGTTCCCTTGTCGGTAATGCTGTTGTTATAGGAGCAGTTATCAATGCTCTCACACTGCTTATGATGTTATTATGCATGATTGTTATTGTAAAGGAAGGGAATATGGTGACATTATGGACAAACATAAACTGTGCTATGTTATGCTGCCTTAAGTAATATAGGATTCACTGGTTAAGTGAGCTGAGTAGTCTCAGCCCGCCTCCGCTTGAGGTTACAATGCTATAGCCCCTGGTCTGTAATGCTGTTATTAGAGCTGATTTAATGCTCTCAGGCTGTGTATGATGCTAATATGCATGATTGTTACTTAAGTTCTGTAATAGAAGCCTGCGACGATTAGTCACTTATGACGGTAGTAGGAGTCTCCTCCCCGCGGAAGCTGAACTTTTCCAGGAAACAACGGTATTGTTATAACTGATAGTCTGTTGATGTGATGCTGTTTAAGAAATTATTCATGGCCTACTCTGTACTTAATATATACCCTACTGCTGGAAGTTTGTAGCTAGATTAAGTGGTTCATGTACTTAACTTATTGATTATTTATTGCCTGGATATTCTGACATGTTGTGATCCTTGTTACTGGAATAAAGGTTTGTGCACTACGTCTGTCTCCATCTTCGTGAATTATGCTCTGCGCATTGTTGCGGAAATTGTGTATTAATGGGTATTTTGAATGCTAAGATCAAATTCTGACATTTTTGAAAGTGACTTTATGAAAAATATATTAAAAATTGAAAAGAGCAAGTGAGTTTTGAATAAAATAAAAGTTTTGTACTGCGTGTACCGGTGTGGCGTGCTCAGCCATGTCCCGTGCTCAGCCGTGTACCTCTACTCATACTCAAGGCGTTGTCAATGGTCATGAGTAATTTTCATACAGAAAATACAGAACAAGTGAAATATCTCTAAAACCACACCACCTATTAACAAATTGCTTGGTACACATATAGAAAACATCTTCACCAAAAAGATCATGTTAAATTTATAAGGTTAGGGTTCTTGATTTCTATTAATTTTGATTTAAACTAATGTTTTGCACTGCGCGTACCGTCAAACTCAAGGCATTGTCAATGGTGGTGAGCAATCTTCATACAGAAAATCCAGGAAAAGTGAAATATCTCTAAAACCACACCACCTAGAAACAAATCGCTTGGTACACATATAGAAAACATCTTTACCAAAAACATTATATTAAATTTATAAGGTTAGTGACTCACGACCATTGACAATGCCTTGAGTTTGAGTATAGGGACATGGCTGAGCACGGGACACGGCTGAGCATGTCACACCGGTGTAAAGATTTCAAATTCCCCCCATATTCAAGTTCCCCCCTCCGGGAACTTGAAAATATTTACAAATTCCTCCCAGGGGAATTTGAAAACGTTTTCAAATTCCCTCCTTCGTTTTAACTCCCCCCCCCCCCCCATTTTGGGGTAATTTTCTTTAGTTTTGTTAGTTTTTGTTATTTTTCATGACAAATATTATAATATACAGAGAATAGCATAATGGAAATTATTACTAGTACAATAAAACATATTTAACCACAAATGACACAAAAAGTCTCCAAGATGGTTCAGAAAAAAATATTATAGGTCTGAAACTTAAAACGTTTTTTAAAGTTTTTTAAACAATTTTAAATTCCCGGAGGGGGGAATTTGAAAATAGGGGGAGGAATCTGAAAACTGTTTTTAAGTTCCCCCCCAGGAATCTGAAAACGTTTTTAATTTCCCCGGAGGGAAGTTAAAAACGTTTTCAGATTCCCGGGGGGGAACTTGGGAAGGGGGGGAAGTTGAAATCGTTACACCGGTGTGGCGTTTTCAGCCGTGCGCCGTGCGCCGTGCGCCGTGCGCCGTGCGCCGTGCGCATATACTCCAACTCAGTGCATTGTCAATGGCCGTGAGCAATCTTCTTACAGAAAAAGTGAAATATCTCTAAACCCACACTACCTAGAGACAAACCGCTTGGACCACATATAGAAAACATATTTACCGAATAGATTATAATATGTATAAGCGGTGCTTAGGGCCGACCCCCCCCCCCCCGATATAACTACAGCAAAGTATTTTATGATGGCGCGTGTATTTTTTTACTCCACTCGAGGTGTTCGATTTGAAATTCTAGCAACTCTGGTGACCCGATTCGCAGTCATGATAATCGAATACGGCCGTCATTTCCACGGAATAAACTATTAATATTTCATTTGTGCATCCATGTTGATGCCAAATTGTTCTTTATTTCTTTTATTTTTGAATAAAATCTAAGTTTTGAACTGTGCGTATCGGCAAATTCTATGGCAGTGTTGCAGTTTCCCAGGGACACCAGTTTCCCAGGGATACATCGCTTCTGCACAAACGTCAAAATCGAACAGCATCATCACTAACCTTATAAATTTAATAGAATGTTTTTGCTAAACATGTTTTCTATATGTGTACCAAGCGATTTGTTTGTAGGTGGTGTCGTTTTAGAGATATTTCACTTTTTCTGTATTGTCTGTATGAAGACTGCTCACGGCCATTCCAGAGGGCATTTGTTTTGATATATTATTAACCAATAGCAGAGTAGCGCGGAGGAACACATACACTGGTCCCAGTGACGTCATCACACCATATATGGAAGGTCTGTAGGGAGGGACCAGTGTACTTGTTCTTCGATTTGGCGTGTGCTACTCTGCGGTGGGGCATCATTAAGGGGTTGGGCCAATCACTGTCATTCACCCTCTTTGCTGCGGAGCGAAGCTCGACGAGCGATTTCCGTTTCCGTTTGCTGGATTTTTTCTCGGTACGAGTTTACAAATGGCAGCGCCCATACAGTGCTATTTCCGTTTCCGTTTGCTGGATTTTGGCGAAATCATGTTCAGTAAGAGTATTGTTTATGTATTTGTATATATATTTACATGCGTTAGTCTTAGGCCTCCCCGTGGGTGGGTCGGTATTAATTTTATATGGTTAGGCTTCTGCATTGCTATTAATTCTGAATAAAATAAACGTTTTACACTGCGCGTACGGGCAAACACAGTGGCAGTGTGCCTTCGTTCTGCAGCCGAGCTGCGCGCGCATACACGATGTTCCTGGGGTCGGGTCGTTTTGCACACGACCCGTGTATTTGTCGACTCGACTCGAGGTGTTCGATTTGAAATTCTGACGACTCAGGTGCCCCGAATACGGCTCTGCTTGTTTGTAGCTGGTTATTGGTGTGGGCAACCTTCTGCTCCGGGGCAACTCATGACCAGCGGAAAGCGGAAGTTGATAGATTGCTGCCTCACGTTTGACGCGTTTGTTGTGTTTGTACTTGATTAGGTTGACACAGGTCATTGTCAACATGGCATCATACTTTGATGAACATGACTGTGCACCTTTGCAAGATGGAGAACAGCCTAGCGACTTCCTTCATTTCGCGCGGTAATATATCGTTATATCGGGTTCAGCTCTAGATAAAAGATTCAGCCCGTGATACCATGTCATCTCGGTCATGGGACTGTCACACTACTAGGTACCCCAGTAAAATTTTCAAATTATTCCAAACATTCAAATTATAATTTCATTGGAAGCTCCAATGAATCAAAAGCAATATGCTTTTTGAATTTTTAAGATATTCCAAAAATTGAATGAGATATGTGCATTTGAAGTTAAGATTTTTTGTATTAGCTAATGCACTAGAGAAGTGCCTTATTTAGGGCTGTTAAATAGACTAATTATAACAACATTTCCTTGTAGTTTCTTTATTAATGATCCTATCCTGATCAAACTTCACACCAAGGTTCTTCTTCGTATACCAAATCACCCCAGCTTATCAAAACTGATATAAAAAAAGTAGATCACCGGAAAATGTAGGTTTCCATGGCAACCAGAATGCAATCACTCCCACCTACAATATGAGTCAACTGTAGCTCTTTTTAAATAATGGTCAGATCCTGATGAAATTTCACATCAAGGTTCTTCTTGGTCTGTCAAATCACCTCAGCTTATCAAAACTGATATAAAAAAATTAGATCACAGAAAAATGTTGGTTTCCATGGCAACCGTAATACAATCATGCCTAAAACTGCAGTTTCTTTATTAATGGTTTGATCCTGATCAAACTTAACATCAAGGTTCTTCTTCTTATACCAAATCACCCCAGCTTATCAAAACGGATATATGGATATACAAAAATTAGATCACAGGAAAATGTAGGTTTCCATGGCAACCGTAATACAACCACTCCCGCCTACAATATCAGTCACTGTAGCTCTTTTTTAATAATGGTCAGATCCCGATGAAATGTCACATCAAGGTTCTTCTTGGTCTGGCAACTCACCTCAGCTTATCAAAACTGATATAAATAAATTAGATCACAGAGAAATGTAGGTTTCCGTGGCAACCATAAAAATGTTGGTTTCCATGGCAACCGTAATACAATCATGCCCATAACTGCAGTTTCTTTATTAATGGTTTGATCCTGATCAAAACTGACATCAAGGTGATTCTTGGTATGGCAAATCATCTCAGCTTATCAAAGCTGATATATAAACAAATTAGATCACAGAAAAATGTTGGTTTCCATGGCAACCATAAATCCAAACATTATTTACACACTATAATTTAAAACAACTACTAAAACTCTGAAGACCACATTTAATCCTGGAATTCACACATTACTTACAAATACAAAATAATTCATAGATTCTTAAGCATCTCAGTAATACCACAGTAATACCACAGCTTACAAGTAAGTCTGGTATAAAGCAGTTGATTTAACGACTAACGTAGCCGACACATCCCTCGACCCTCCCGCAGGGGCCGCGTGTGAGTCACTCAACTAGAGAATACAGTTAAAACAACCAAACCACCAACAACCAAACAACCACCAACCACAAACAACAACCAAACAACAACCAAACCAACAACAACCAAACCAACAACAACCAAACCAACAACAACCAAACCAACAACAACCAAACCAAACACCACCAAACACCACCAAACACCGTTGATTTAACGACTAACGTAGCCGACGCATCCCTCGACCCTCCCGCAGGGGCCGCGTGTGAGTCACTCAACTAGAGAATACAGTTAAAACAACCAAACCACCAACAACCAAACAACCACCAACAACCAACCACAAACAACAACCAAACCAACAACAACCAAACCAACAACAACCAAACCAACAACAACCAAACCAACAACAACCAAACCAACAACAACCAAACCAAACACCACCAAACACCGTTGATTTAACGACTAACGTAGCCGACGCATCCCTCGACCCTCCCGCAGGGGCCGCGTGTGAGTCACTCAACTAGAGAATACAGTTAAAACAACCAAACCACCAACAACAAACCACAAACAACAAACCAACAACAACCAAACCAACAACAACCAAACCAACAACAACCAAACCAACAACAACCAAACCAAACACCATCAAACACCACCAAACACCGTTGATTTAACGACTAACGTAGCCGACGCATCCCTCGACCCTCCCGCAGGGGCCGCGTGTGAGTCACTCAACTAGAGAATACAGTTAAAACAACCAAACCACCAACAACCAACCACAAACAACAAACAAACAACAAACCAACAACAACCAAACCAACAACAACCAAACCAACAACAACCAAACACCACCAAACACCGTTGATTTAACGACTAACGCAGCCGACGCATCCCTCGACCCTCCCGCAGGGGCCACGTGTGAGTCACTCAACTAGAGAATACAGTTAAAACAACCAAACCACCAACCAAACCACCACCAACCAACCACAAACAAACAACAAACCAACAACAACAAACCAACAACAACCAAACCAACAACAACCAAACCAAACACCACCAAACACCACCAAACACCACCAAACACCGTTGATTTAACGACTAACGTAGCCGACGCATCCCTCGACCCTCCCGCAGGGGCCGCGTGTGAGTCACTCAACTAGAGAATACAGTTAAAACAACCAAACCACCAACCAAACCACCACCAACCAACCACAAACAAACAAACCAACAACAACAAACCAACAACAACCAAACACCATCAAACACCACCAAACACCGTTGATTTAACGACTAATGTAGCCGACGCATCCCTCGGGCCGCGGGGGCCGCGCGTGAGTCACTCAACTCCAGAATCCAGTCAAAACACCAACATTTGGCCATCAAATTGTGGAGTTGCGATTCCAGTTAGAGTCAATGTAAGACCAGTTTTAGGAAGATAAAATGCTAAAGTTTCCCATTATGATAGTTAACATACACATTCAAGTCAGTCTTAACTCTGATTTCTGCATCTGAAGACTTGAATGGCTTGGTAAAATGCCTTTCAAATGTCACACAGCACTGGAAATGGTCTCTATCTGTGCCCCAGTCTGTTGTGCTTCAAACCCAGATGTAGCAGTCAATGCAGTGTGCATGTGTTGCCCATGTGGTGCCGTTTTCCGACATGACTAGGCTGCTCAGAAAGTCGCTAGAAGTTGTACGAGTTTTATCCGCCGGCGACAGTGGCGTTCCCGGCGGATTCCGGGGTACCTAACACTACGAAAGGCAGATCAGCTAAAATTTCAAAACACAACAAACAGTATAAATTTAACCTTTTTCAACAGATCTTTCTGAGACAAACTCAAATCTGTTGTAATTTTGAAAATATCTTAATAATAATAGGGGCGAAAGTTATGGCGTTTCTAATGTCAGCTTAATAGTTAATTGTTAAATTTAGTCTGGATTCACCATTATAATAAATGTGACCGTTGCCTCATTGTTGCAGCTTTCTATGCTCTAAGTGTTTTGATTTTGGTATTTTAATGTATACTTTCGGTGAGATTATGTCATGTTCTTTCCAGTGATATAAAATTTATGAAAATATTCCAATGCAAAAGTACTTTAATCAAAGCCGGAATGGTGAAAATGCAGGAACATTTTACTATAGACATGGTGACTGACACGCCCCTATCGGTATCTGACATACCTAACTACGATGTAACATGGTAGTGTAAGCCGACATAGGTGAAATTTGGCCATAATGTTGAGATACGTTACGCGTTCGTTAAGCCTACGTCGAGTTACGGTGACACACGTCAAGGTTTTGGACATACCCAAAACTTTCGATGTTGCTTGACCTAAGACAACGTGTGGCTTATAGTTATACGTTAGCATACGCTATGTATACGTTAGACATACGTCAAGTACGCTAGACATATGTTGCATGTACGTTTGTGGCTTATATTAAAAGTATGGTAATGATCATTCGGTCAAAATATGACAAAGATAGGGCCTACTGTTTTTCCTGATTTCTTTTTAACTGGTGCTTCCCTGTCAATCTCTACTGAGGTCAAGTACATAAGACACTTTATGACTGATGACTTTAGAGATCACACGCATATTAATAGATAGTGTCACAAGTTATATGCTCAGGGAAATATGCTCATCAGGAAATTTCATGTGTACAGCTGATGTCATGGTAAATTTATTTAGGACTTTCTGTACTCCCTTGTATACTGCCCAAATTTGGTGGAAGTATAGAATGTATAGCATTAGAAAACTGAAAGTAGCATATAATGACATTATGAGGTTATTACTCCGTCTACCTAGGTATCAAAGTGCTAGTCAGCTATTTGCCAATATTGATGTGCCAGCCTTCCAGGCTGTTATCAGGAATCTAATATTCACATTTATTACTAGACTTGACAAAACAGGAGAGTGATCTCCGATTTACATCTTCCATATGGAGGCATTGGTACAAACTACTGTATGTAGACCAACATTTTGATAATGGTTAGTATTGTAATATTCATAATTCATATTATTACTTCTATGTTATTCACACTTATTTTTATATCTACCTACTAAAGTACTATGGACCAAATTATGTAACTACCATAATGCTGAGTCTGAAGTAAAGAATTGAATGTCAGTCCTGCTCAGACTACTGCAGAGTATCCAGAGTTTGGGGTGAATTTTTCATCTAGTCCAGCCCCAGTAATTTAACTCCCGCAGATCTGTGACATGGTCATGGATGGTAATTGGTATTTGTAGAAATAACACCTGTCAAAATAATTTGAAATATTCACCTCTGTCTCAGGTTACTGTAGCATGGGGGTGAATCGTTTATCTACTGTCACAATAGACCCCTTTAAATGTTTATAAACATTGTTTATGTGTGTGCACCTTCACCATGGCTGCAAAACAAAGGCACAGCCGATACGCGTCATGCAAAATGTCAATTTTGTTCAAAATTAATAGAAATAAAGAAGAATAAACACATTACTTCAATATAATCTGTTCGTTGAATATGGTATCTCTTTGTGTGCCAAACGGTTTGTTTCTAGGTGGTGCGCCTTTAGAGATATTTCACTTTTTCTGTATGACGATTGTGCACGGCCATTGAGTTTGCCGATATGTGCAGTGCAAAACGCCTATTTTATTTTTAAATTAATAGAAAGACAGACCACTAAGAATATAAATTTAATATAATCTGTTTGTTAAACACGTGATCTGTTTGTGTGCGAAGCGGTTTGTTTCTAAGTTGTGCGGTTTTAGAGATATTTCACTTTTTCTGTAGGAAGATGGCTCACTGCCATTGACAATGCATTGAGTTTGCCCAGACGTGCAGTGCAAAGCTTCAATTTAGTTCAAAATTAATAGAGATTTAGAACAATAAACATGTCAATTTAATACAATCTGTTTGTTAAACATTTGATCTGTTTGTGTGCCAAGCACTTTGTTTCTAATTTGGGCGTTTTTTTAAAGAAATATTTCACTTTTTCTGTATATAGATTGCTCATGGCCATTGAGCTTGCGAGTGCAACAGGGTGTTGTTCTGCAGCCAAGTTGCATGCACACACACCTTATTACCTATGCTGACGTCATGTGAAATAGTCTTAACTTTCAATATGTGAAGTTTCATGATGATCTGAATATCCACACTGGTGTTTTCAAGTTCCTTAAGTTTGTGTCGCCCTGCTCACTCACATCCGATTTCTTCGAATGGGGGACATTACGATTTTGTGTTTCAAACAATTGCCGTTGGCGTCGCCACTGAAACAGTGGGCCTAACAACATATTGACAGTATAGTTCTGCGGACTGACTGTAGTCCTGTGCACTGACATACTGATGGTATGGTCCTCTGTGCTGATGGTAGTCCTTGTACTGACTTACTGATGTTATAGTCCTGTGTACTGACTGTAGTGAATGTGCTCTGACATACTGATGGTATGGTCCTGTGGACTGACTACTCCAGTGTACTGACATACTGACGGTGTACTGACTGTTGTTCTGAGGACTGACATACTGACGGTATTGTCCTGTGTACTGACTGTAGTCCTGTGTATTGATATTATTGTCCGATGTACTGACTAGTCCTGTATACTGACTAGTCCTGTGTACTGACTAGTCCTGTGTACTGACATACTGACGATGTGGTCCTGTCTACTGACTGTAGTCTTGTGTACTGACATATTAATGGCATAGTTCTGTGTACTGATATACTGACGGTGTAGTTCTGTGTACTGACTAGTCCCATGCACTGATATACTAATGGTATAGTCCTGAATACTGACTGTAGTCTGGCATACTGACTGTATGGTTCTGTGTGCTGGCTCTAGTCTGGTGTACTGACATATGGGTGTTATGGCTCAGGGTACTGGTTGTAGTCCTGTGTATTGATTAGTCCAGTGTACTGATATACTGACGGTATGGTCCTGTGTAGTGACTGTAGTCCTGAGTACTGACATACTGACAGTATAGTTTTATGTACTGACGGTATAGTTCTGGGTATTGACTATAGTCCTCTGTACAGACTAATCCAGTGTACTGACAAACTGACAGTATGGTCCTGAGTACTGACTGTAGTCCTCTGTACTGACTAGTCCAGTGTACTGACATACTGACAGACTTAGTACTCGGTGATCTGCTCTTCAGTTAAAGTTGGATAGTCCGATGCTTTTGAGTTTTTGCTATTTTCTGAGATAAATATGTTATACTAATCATTATAATCTACTTTACTTTAGTTTGAAGTAACTTTAATTTTAAATGGCTAAGTTTGAAGATATTTGATGTCAAAACATGCCAAAATAATTTTGGCAAGCACGCCAAAACTCTGACACTATAGACTTCAGTAGTAACGGTTTCTATTAATTGACTTATTATGCCCTTCTATGCAGCAACAAATGCTTAATAAGCACACCAGTCCAAATTGGATATGTAGAATCAAATCTAGATAAGTGTTTTGGTTTTGAAAATTTGATGTTTTCATCGGACTATGCTACTTTAATGTTGCTAGTTATATTCCTGAGGAGATTACCTTTAATTTGATGTGTTACTTGATAGTGTTGTGTTGATGACACATTTTTGTTCAAAATGTCATGTCTGTCACAATTTTCTCAAGCTTTGTAATACAAATACTACTAACAAAAGGGTCTGAATTTGGCACCTTTAAGGCATCATATCTTGGGTTCTAATAATGCTAATAACGAATGAGGTATTTTTGTGTAACATTTAGAAGCCTCTTGCTGATAAACCAGGAATTTGGTGCAATAGGGTATTTTCTTTTAAAAGTTCAAGCGTCTACAATACTGAATTGCAATCTACTTATACTGAATAATATACTGCCCAGATTTTGTGGAACTATAGTATAGAATGTATAACATTAGAAAACTGAATGTAGCATATAATGATGTGAGGTTATTATTCCGCCTACATAGATATCACAGTGCTATTCAGCTATTTGCCAATATTGGTGTGCCAGCCTTCCAGGCTGTTATCATGAATCTAATATTCTAATTTATTACTAGACTTGACAAGTCAGAAAATGCAGGGCCTTGTTAAAATAGGAGAGCGTGATCTCGGATTTACCTCTGCCATATAGAGGCATTGGTACAAACTACTGTATGTTGACATTTTGATAATGGTTAGTATTGTAGTATTCATACTATTTCTTGTATGCTATTCACATTTATTTTTATATGTGCCTACTATTAACCAATTGATGTAACTACCATAAAACTGAGTCTGAAATATAGTATTGAATTGAATATTGTTTTGTACTTTACAACAAAAATATCTACGGTAGATATTTCCTTGATCGTAGCCTACTTTTTGTTGTGAAGAATTTGTTAAATCATGTATAGGTACGAAACATAAAAAAAATTAAATTAGACACAATGCGTGAATGCCTTACAATTATGATAGTTAGATAGTTTAAATTATCTCAATATCTTCTATGCTCATACTCATACTCATCCGCTTCTGATTTTGTTAGGCTTATAAGCCTGTATCAGGTCGATGCATGTCAAAATTTGATTTACTGGGATTAAATGCATCGAGTACCGGATGTGTGCAATATTGCAGCCCCCTCCAATGCTTATCCAGTCTGCCTTTGAAGGCGTTGACGGAAGGCGCTTCCATGACATGTTCAGGCAGTGCGTTCCAGGCATTTACTATCCTGTTACTGAAGAATTGCTGTCTGACAGGTTTTATTGCTCTTTCCTTCTTCAGCTTGTATCGATGACCTCTAGTTTTACAGTTGGCCAGCTTCAGGTATCTAGCATCAACCGCATATCTTCCAGTGACGTGTTTGAATGCTTCTATTATGTCTCCCCTGGCTCTTCGGTAGTATAAGCTGGGTAGGTTGAGAATCCTGAAACGGTCTTCGTATGGTAGTTCTCTTATGGTTGGTGATAACTTTGTAGCACGTCTCTGTACACTCTCGATCATTGACATGTCCATGTATATGCCAAGATTTTTCTCTAGTTCTGTCACTTGGAGCAGGACTTCTTCTCCATCTTGGTGCATGTAGTAACTGAGATTTTCATTTCTGTTACCCAGGTGCATGACCTTGCACTTCTGTGCATTGAAACGTAGTTGCCACAGGTTGGCCCAGTCTTCAAGTGCAGTCAGGTCTTTTTGTAGCGCCTGTTGATCTTATGGGCTGTTAACCTCCATATACAGCTTTGTATCATCCGCAAACATCTGGATGAATGCATGGATGACCTCGGGCATGTCGTTAATGAAACATATGAACAGTAGGGGTCCCAGAACACTTCCTTGCGGAATACCACTCAACACTAACGTTGCCAGGGATTTCACACCATTGATAACTACGTGCTGTATTCTTGCATGAAGGAAATCCTCGATCTAGGTCGATAGTTTTCCAGTAATACCAAAGCTCTTCATCTTCATGAGTAGGCGTTTGTGGGGCACACTGTCAAACGCTTTGGCAAAATCTAAGTACACTGAATCTACGTTGCTGTCATTGTCCAGTGCTTCTGTCCATCTGTCTAGAACTGCCAGTATCTGCGTTACACAAGATCTCCCCTTGACAAAACCATGCTGGAACTTTGTCAATAGTTGGTTCTGGACGAGATGGTGCATGATCTTATCACATATTATAGACTCCAGTGTTTTACATATGACTGAGTTTAAACTTACAGGTCGGTAATTTTTAGCCTGATGTCGGTCGCCTTTCTTGAAGATCGGGGACACATAGCCGATCTTCCAGCCTCTAGGTAGTTTCCCTTGGTCGATTGATTTTCTATATATATTGTACAGTGGTTCAGCTATCATAGTGTGTAGTTCTTTCAAGATTCTCGGGGATGCTCCATCCAGGCCTGCAGCTTTATTTGGATTCAATCTGGATAACTTATTAGCTACCTCGTCTATGGTAAAATCTGTATCTTCCAAGATCACATCTGTTTTAGTATCTGGGATGTTTGGCATATTGGTTATGTCTTCTCTCGTAAAAAACTGAAGAGAAGAATTTATTTAACACTTCTGCTTTGTCCTTATCTGTAGCGGTGAGACTGCCATCTTCTCTGGTAAGGTGTGCAATTCCGGATTTTGTCTTCATCTTGGAGTTTGCATATCTGAAGAACGCCTTTGGGTTTTTCTTACATTCCTTGGCAAGTTTTTTCTCAAACTCCCTCTCTGCCTGCTGGCATTCCCACTTGGCCTGGTTTCTAGCCTTGGTGTACACTCGGTACTCGTTACCGTCTCGTGTTCTGCGCCAAGTGCAAAACGTCTTGTTCTTTGTCTTTACCTTTTCTCTGGCCTTGGCTGTCATATATATAGGTCTGTTTATCTGATGCGGTTTCGACTTAGGAATGTGGTTCTCTGCCAAAAGTTTAATATTGTTCATGAAACTGAGCCACATTTCATCCAGATCTGTACCTTCCTGATTCCAGTCCATTTTGGCAGCATCTTCTCTCATGGCTGTGTAGTTTCCCTTGTGGTTCTGGAACTTTGGTGTTATCTTTGCAGGTCGTTCTGTGTAGCACATGAAATCAAATGTGATACATGTATGATGACTCTTGCCAACAGGTGCATTTAGGGCCACATTGTCCATCATGCCTTCTTCATTGGTGATCACTAGGTCTAGCGTATTCGGCTGTTGGTTTGCCCGGTAGTGGGTTGGATCGATTATATGCTGGTGTAAGTACAAGTCCCTGAGTGTCTCAACAAATGCTGTAGCTGGATTTGTTATTGCGGTTGGCATCGTCCCCACTTTCCAGTTGATCTCACTGTAGTTAAAGTCTCCTACGACAAGGATATGACTTGTCCCTAACTCCATAGCATTCTTCAGTAGGGTCCGCAGGTGGTCATGGTTCTCCTTCGAGCAGCTTGGCGATCTGTACACAACACCCAGGAGGAGTTTGTCTGTACCCTTTAAGTTCAGTTCACACCATAGCGACTCTTCAAAGGCGTCTTGTCCTGGAATTTCCTTTACACATATATTAAGGTGAGATCTTGCGTATAGGATCACTCCCCTTCTGTGATTTCTATCAATGTTAGTATGGTGATCGTAGCCTTGAATTACCAGTTCATGTTGTTCTGGGTCCATGCTTCGATTTTTATCTAAAATCTCTGTTAAGGCGATGATATCAGGTTTATACTCCGAAATAACCTCAGCTAGTTCTAGTCGCTTATTCCTTAGGGTGTCTGTATTTGTGTAAAAACAATGTAATTTATTTAGATATTTACAGTTCAAACTACCTGTGGCTAGGTCTCCTCGCTCTGACTCAGACGTCTGCTGACGTCCACTATGTTTCCTCGTCTGATTATCCAACGCTTTCCGTCTTCTTTGTCTGCTCGCTTCTTCTTCAGCTCCAATCGGAGTAGGTAATCCTCTCTGCGTTCGGTTGGCGTCATGTCTTTGCGGATGAATGTTTTCCTCAGCACCTCCTCCTCTGACCGTGCTAAGTTTTTTGCCTGTCTTAGTATGCGTCTGGCATCAGTTTCTTCCATGAGCTTGACTCTCAGGGGTCTGGCCACTCCAGTTTTCTTCTCACCGAGACGTACTGGATCCATAACATCCGCCTCAATATTTATTCCCTCCTGACATATAGACTGGAACATGGCTTGATCGTGTGTCTTTCTGTTCTCTCGGCTGTCCGAAGTACTCTCTGGCATACCATAGATTACCAGATTCTTTGATCACTCCTGGCGTTCCTGTAACTCTCTCAGATCAAATGATGTAGGTCTAACTTCACTCGGACCCGATTTTGATTCAGAAATCTTTTGTATGTTGCTGTCAAGTCTCCTGACCATATCGGCATAGCTCAACTGTATCATAGCGACATCTATAGAACCAAAGTTATGGTAATTCCAAGATTGCCTAACAGGGCACCGTTTTTTGAATGGGAAAGATGAGGTAATTGGTGAGCTGGGTAGCTTAGAATATGGCGGAAACTCCATGCAAATTCGGGTAAATTACCTATGTTGCGGAGGCAACATGATTAATTCGCGAACGAGGCAAAGTGTGTCTGCGCAGCACGTGACCTCCGCCCCTCCCCCCCCCCCCTCACTTCTCACTTGACACTCGCTCTGGTAACTTCTCTCCCACCCTGGCTGTCTTTTTCGACCTCGAAAAAGCCTATGACACAACATGGCATCATGGAGGATCTTCATGCGATTGGCCTTCGTGGCCACTTGCCAATTTTCATCAGGAACTTTCTAGCCTTCAGGCATTTCCGCGTCCGTGTCAAGACTACATATTCCCGCCTACACTCACAGGAACTAGGAGTACCTCAAGGCAGCATACTGGCCGTGACCCTTTTCGGGGTCAAGGTCAATGGTATTGCTGCTGCTGTAAAGCAGGGGGTCTCCTGTAGTCTTTTCGTGGACGACTTTGTTTTATATTACAGCGGTGCTAACATGAATGTCATAGAGAGACAGCTACAACCAAGCATAAATGGGATCCATCGATGGTCAGTTCTGAACGGTTTCAAATTTTCCAAGACCAAAACAGTCTGCATGCACTTCTGCCTGCTGCGTAGAATACATGCGGAACCGGAGCTGACCCTGGATGGGGATCCCATTAAAGTCGTTGAGAAAACCAAATTTCTGGGCCTCATTCTCGACGCAAAACTGTCTTTTGTGCCACATATAAAGTACCTGAAAACAAGATGCCTGAAAGCGCTGGATATTCTGAGGGTGCTGTCCAGCTCAGAGTGGGGAGCGGACAGAGATGTTCTGCTCTCCGTGTACAGAACCTTGGTTCATTCACGAGTGGATTACGGCAGCATAGTATATGGTTCCGCAAGGAAATCATATATTGGGCTGCTAGACACGATCCACCACCAGGGACTACGCCTGGCCCTTGGGGCCTTCCGCACCTCACCAGTTCAGAACCTTTATGTCGAAGCCAATGAACCATCACTTAATAACAGGAGAATCAAACTGGCCATGCAATATGTAGTCAAGATAAAAACTAATGCATTGAATCCTGCACACAATTGTCTATTCGAGCAACATGACGAATCCATGTATGAAGCCAGGCCAAATTACATCCGGCCACTGAGGCTCCGAATGAAACCTCATTTGGAGGCCTTAGGCGTGGATTTGGACGTGTTGGAGGATGCCAAAGTCCCAGAACATCCCCCGTGGTCGTTGAGAAAGCCATCGGTTATCCTCCGACTCACGGAACTGAGGAAATCTGGGACACATCCACTCGAGTACAAAGGACTGCATGCAGAGATTCAAGGCCAGTTTTGCAGACCACCTCTCCATATACACTGATGGTTCGAAAGACCAAAGCCGGGTAGCTGCTGCGGCAGTCTGCCGACGGGAAAAATTTGGTGTACGTTTGCCCGATCAGAGCTCGATTTTCACTGCAGAGGCCCGAGCACTCCTTCTCGCTTTGGAGTGTATCGAGTTATCCGACCACACTAACTATGTTATATACAGTGATTCCTTCTCTTGCCTCCTGGCTGTTGCTGGACTGAAAACGAATCACCCTATTCTAGCAACGGTCATTTATAAAATGAACCAACTGACAACAGATGGGTATGATATCCACCTGTGCTGGGTGCCTGGCCATGCTGGCATACAAGGAAACGAACGAGCTGATCGGGCTGCGAAGAAGGCCCTGAACTGTGATCTTGAACCATGTCTGATCCCTCACTCTGATCTGAAACCACTAATAGCCACCCACATAAAATCCAAATGGCAACATGAGTGGGATGAAAACATCAATAAACTTAAAGAAATTGAACCATCTGTGGGAAAGCCACCACAGACTCATGCGGGAGGTCGGCGGGACCAAGTGGTCCTTAGTCGCTGCCGTGTTGGCCACTCGTGGCTTACACATGCTTTTCTGCTCAAGGGGGAACCTCCCCCTGAATGTATTGGGTGTCAGTCCCCACTGACACTCAAACACATTTTACTAAGTTGCGTTGATTTTTTGGCCCTGCGCCAACGGTTCTACACTGCAGGCAGTATGCATGACCTTTTTACTAAGGTAAAACAGGAAAACATTTTAGCCTTTTTGAGGGCAGCTGGACTGTACCACCTTATATAGTTTACTAAATGGATTCTATTAATTATTAATGAAACTTTTCTTTTTCTATGGGAATTTGTTTCCCTTGACCACAGATATATGATTGTGAGCTTTCTAATTTAATTAGTGTCTATTGGCACATAATTGATTGTCTGCTTTTACATGTAAAAGCGATGGTTTGAACAAAAAACAAACATTTCTCGCCGTGAATATGGCCTATGCTGCCGACACGGCGTAAAGCAACCACCAATCAATCAATCAATCTCTCCCACCCACCCACAGTGCTGATGCTGTTCACTGTTTTTCTTATATTCTTGCATTGTACTTATCCCTCCTAATTGTACAGAATTACTGGCTTCATCTTGTCGCGCACTCACCTACTGCTTACTATGTCGGGAGCCAGTCTTCCTGGTTTACCTGCGCCCGGCGCACGACTTGCTGAGCCTGACTCATGCCGATCTTAACCGAGATCTTGATTATCTATCTTCTGATTACATGTTCATTGATCATACGATTCTTGATAACATAGCTGCTCATTATTGTTCGATGCTTGATTTGTTTGCTTACATGTTTCGTAATTGATGATTTATATATTGATGATTTATATAAAAAATCATATATAATTCTATATTGATTGAATAAATTTTCTTCTCAATCCGGTTCTCCTCTTACTTTGTCCGAGTGATACGAATTATCAGAATATTGCCATGGTGATCACTGTTTGTCATGTTTCTGCTTTCCTTTTAGATTACTCCTGGACTCGGAATTTGCAAGAGAGTGGGATTTGCTATTTGCAAGGTAAGCCTTTTACGGTATACGTTTTCAAATGAATTAATTGTGGATGGGTGGGGTTACGGCATGAATGAGTAAATTTTACTACAATACATACACTTGTTAATGCTTTTTTATTTTAACTTTTATTTTAGCATTCTTAATGGCGATCGACCGTCTCCACCGACATCAAAGAAGGTTATAGAAGAACTTCCGACAGTGACAATATGTGCAAAGCAGCAAGGTTATTGCATTTATTAACTTGTTATTTAGTACTAACTACTTTCTGCCTTGTGCGTGGGGACGCATGAGGATTATCAGGGGTTTCCTTTGCTATCAAAATACTGTTAACCGTGTTTTGCATCTGATTATTTTTATCACATAGAAGACTAATATTTACCTGGTTTCTAGTTTATTTGGTGCATTGTTAGATCAACTTGTGTTTTAAAGGTTTTTGCTTGTTAATAACATATCTGTTAATGGACGAAATGTTTTGACTCACCGCTAGTCATGGTCTTTGGTAGTATTGACGTGGTGTTACAGTAAAGTTAATATAATATGGTTCAAGTGTATTGTGGTTGAATCATGAATTATATATTATGTAGATCTTCCCATCGATAACATTAACCGATGCACTTTAAATCATTAAGTTTAACCGAATAATCAAAAGACATAGTTCACGTATTATTAGTAAAAAAAAAAATAGTAGTAGTCCGAGTGGATGGCTGCAGTAATTCTGAAAATGGTCAAAGTCAAAAGCTGAGTCTATCCGAGCTCAACCACCATTATGTTGGTTCCAAGTAAGTAAAATACTGTCGCCTGTCAGGATGCTTTGATAAAACAAAACAATAAATTAAAACTTCGACAAAAGCAGGTGCATTACAGAGGATATTGTTTACGCTAGGTTTCTAGTATCCACCTTGTCCAGCAATATACTGATTCTCTATTTTTACTCACGTGCATTTAAAGCTCAAGGTGCGAAGTGCCCAGTCTGTTTGGGAGAATATGAAGAGGGGAATGAAGCAAGACAACTGCCATGTGATCACATTTTTCACACAGCGTGTATTATTCCATGGTTAAATAAGGTGAGCATTCTTCAACATCAGCAATACATAACTGTATTTGCGATGGTGGGGGGGGGGGGGGGGGGGGGGGGGGGGTGGGGGGGGGGGTGGGAGGTAGCGATATAGCATAATGATGTGGCTTTATTAATTAGGGACTGAGGGAACAGGGGGGGAAGGGAGTTTACACAATGTATGATTTCTGAGTCGCTGTTCACATAACCTTAATCAGGTTCGTGTGCATACTTCAGTGGCGGTGAAGCACAGTGCAATAGTAAACAACAACAAAGTGAAAAATAATTTTAAAGAAACTGATGCAGTATGCATGTGGCCCTTCCACTCCTACCACTCCTTCCACTCGGACCTGGTGCAGTAGTGGGGACCCAGTGGGCAGTTTTGTAGTATAGTTATTATCGATTATGCATGTAGTGTTGTGTCAGATGTGGTTGTAGCCACCTGGATAGCAGGGGGTGGGTGTTAAGAGAGGAATACAAAAATAGCAATCTATTAGAAGCTGTGTTGTGTTGCTTCCTCAACTTATGTAGCCTACAAACACTACATGTGTTTGCATGGGGCAGGAGTGTGTATGTGTGTGTGGGGGGTGGGGGGACAGACCATAGCCCTGTTTAGAGGATAGGGCTGGCAGTGGGAGTGATGGGGAGGGGGGGGTTAACCACAAAAAACTTATGGACATTGTGCAATTCCCAACCTGTGTATCTAGGTATATTGGTGACATACTTATTTATTATAGCCACTATTTTTGGAGTATAGAATTGATTAAATCGTGGAGATTTCTTTGAAAGTTGAATAGAGCAAATCCAGTGGCTGCCATTCTTGGTGGTGGCATTCTCTCCCAGTTCATTAACTCTATGCCGATATAGACCATAACCCTGTTTAGAGGATAGGGTTGGCAGTGGCAGTGATTTGGGCGGGACGGGGGGGGGGGGGGGGTAACCAAAAAAAACACTGTTATGGACATTGTCCAATTCCCAATCTGTGTATCTAGGTATATTGGTGACATACTTATTATTATAGCCACTATTTTTGGAGCGTAGAATTGAGTAAATCGTGTAGATTTCTTTGAAAGTTGAATAGAGCAAATCCAGTGGCTGCCATTCTTGGCAGTGGCATTCTCTCCCAGTTCATTAACTCTATGCCAATATAGATAAACATTGTGGATATCCACATGGTGTGTAATATTAAATAATGAGTAATGGGATTTTGTTATTTTATTAAATTAAAATGAGGAAGTGTGGCTGGTGGACTGACTTGACTAAAAGCTGCTTCCTGCCACAAATCATTTATGGAGTAACCCCTACCAGATATTTATTTTAATTATTTTACTTCAGACCAACACATGCCCATTGTGTCGTGAAGAGCTTCCAACTGATGACAAAGACTACGAAGAACTGAAGCGGCAAAAGGTATATAAATATATAGATCGAGAAAATTTAAGTAACTTATTATGCGCTGTAAAGCAGCACAAATACTTTACGGCGACAAATAAGTGTTTTCCTCCAAAGTTTTGTAACTGAATTAACTACGTTCCTTCATGGATATGTGGTTATGTATTAATATAACTTGACTCAGTCCCCATATTTGTACCCTGCCCGAATCAAACCAATGACCTACAAAGATGTATACTTGTCAAAGATAGTTTTGAGTTTGATCTAATGGATTTCACTTGTTAGTATATTGAATTTGAAATAAAATGACACTTCATTTGTGAAAATCGCTCTAATATTAAAGAAGATGTGGACTTTTCTAGTGTTTTTTCCTTCAAATCCATGGCCTATACAATGAGAATAAGATCCAGGAGTATGAGGTGGTTACATTTCAAGATATACATCTTCAAAAATGCTAAAATTAATAATTTCACCAATTTCCTAATTTCCCTTTTGACCACTTTGGGGGTGTGCTTGTGGATGTTTATTTATAGGCTGTGACATATAGGATTTTGTAGCTACGTTACATAAACATGTGATCTTTGTTCACACACCCATCTTGGACCGTATGCTTAAATAATATAATTATGGTAAATACTTAGTCCTTAGGCTTTTTGGGGCCGTCCGCCTGGTCACTGCTTCAGCTTTCACACCGGTGTGGCGGTTTCAGCGCCCGGTCAGTTTCAGCGGCCTGTCGTGGCTTCTGCGCATGCACGGATTTTCGCACGTTGCAGCGAGCACTGCTATTTGTTTTGTTTACACTCGGCGATTCGACGCTGTTCTAGCTGCTAGGTTAATATTGCTTGGAATTTAAGGTTAATTTAATCGCATTCAATAGATTTCGGCCTAATCGGTCCCTAACACTGCCAGGCACCAGCGATAGTTACAGCTGAGCTTGTAGCCGGCGAGGCCACGGGTGTTATGTCTTAAAATCCACGCATGCGCAGAAGCCACGACAGGCCGCTGAAACTGACCGGGCATTGAAACCGCCACACCGGAATCTGTGGTTGATCCCGTTGAAATCCCTATCCTTCATTAAACCTTATGCACCTGTAACCACATACCTCCTGATAACCAAACTTGGTAGGATTCTTGCCATACATTTCTTTAAAATGTAAATTGCTCTAACAAATGGTTTACATTAAATAAAATATCACTCCGTGTATGGTATTCACCACCACCCGCTCCCAGTATGTAAGCTGTAGCTCTGACCCTCTTAAAGCTGCATAGTTCGATGAAACATCAAGTTTTCAAAATCAAAGCAATTATCTAGATTCGATTCTACATATCTAACTTAGATACTGATGCCTTAAGTATTTGTTGTCACATAGAAGGGACCACTGAGTCGATTTAATAGAACATGTCACTGCAGAAGCCTTATGGTATCAGTTTTGGCAAGCTTGCCAAAATTATTTTCACATGTTTAAATTTCAAATATCTCAAAAGGTACCCATTTCAATTAAAAGTTACTTCAAACTAAAGAATGGTAGATTATAATGATCAATTTAATATATTTATCTCAGAAAAATGTCAAACTCAAAACCATCAGACTATGCAGGTTTAAGGAACCAGCAAAACTGGGAGCATGTATTGATGTGGATGAATGCAGGCGATCACTATTCATGCTCCTTGGTCTCCCGGGCGCCGTGGTCGAATCGGTAGAGCGCGGGCCTCGCGGTCGGAAGGTTACTGATCGAGTCAAACCAATGACTTATAAAGATTGGGCAAGGACTGGTTAGCTCAGTGTCAGGATAATGTGAAATATCAGGTCATGATACTGGTGGCCTGATTTCCCAGTGGGGCAGCACTGAGTGCGTCACAAGTCAGTACCCGTCCTGGTATGACCTTAGATGTTGCCAGGAGGTAAAACTCAACCGACCAACCAGTTCTTAGGACATTTATAATTAGATTATCGTCATTTCACTTGCAGGCTCAACAAAAGCAGAAGGACTATGAAAAGGAAACGCTGCACGACGCAATGTACGGATGAAGCGAACCAGCATGACCTTTTGTAATAATTATTTCTGTTATAATTTGTATACTAATGGACCTATTTTGTCAGCTAAGATAATACAACTGGGAATTTATAATAAAGTATAATGTATAATTTATTATTTGTATCCTTTATATTAAAGTTGCCTAGTCCGATGGTTTTGAATTTCTGTATTTATTCTGAGATAAATATGTTAGAGCAATCAGTGATATCTACTTTCAATCAATCAATAGTTCCATCCTCTAGTCGAGGGTTGGATGCAATGGTTCTCCACTTGTCCCGATGTTGTGCTGTTCTGATAGACTGTGAATAATTCAAGCCTGTCCACTGTGAAATATTTGTAAACCATGATGTTCTTGGTCTCCCTCTCCCTCTGCTGCCATTCACCTTCCCTTCCAACAATGTACGGTATATTGAACTCTGACGAATGATGTGGCCAAAATAAATAAGTTTCTTTGTCTGTATAGTGGCAGACAAAGAAACTTATTTATTTTAGATATCTACTTTACATTAGTTCAAAGTTGATTTTATTTTAAATGGTAAACCTAGATATTTTGAGTGCAAACATGGGAAATTAGTTTTGGCAAGCCATAGACTTCTACAGTAACAGGTTCTGGTAAATTGACTCAGTATTGCCTTCTACACAGAAAGTGCATCAGTATCTTGATAATTGGTTTGGTTTTGAAAATTAATTTGTGTTCGGAACCATTCAAATTGATGGGTGGGTTTCTATGGTGATACCACTCTCCTATATAAATAGCAGACAGAAGATTCCTGATATAATTTCTAGTTTGGGATGGGGTGGTTGTTCCATATATGTTAAATCCACATCAATAGGGTTTGCGATTTCCTGCTGCACCTTTTCTGGTGTATCAGGAAATCACATGTGAGGGTTTGCGATTTACAGCTTTTTCTATTTCCTGCTACACCGGGATTGTAATCGGTTTTCAAATAAAAATGGATTTTTAATGAGTATTTGTTCCTTTGTAAACTGTTGGATGGTTAGTAGATTATTCCAGCATCCTCACAGGATTGCAACATGCAAAATCACATTTCCTCATGTATTTATGTTCAGAGCTTCCCCATTCCACCAAAGACCCTATAGTATTATAGGGTCTTTGATTCCACCCAGCCACCACATGCCTCCATACTAGTCTTGCAATCAAACCAAACGGGTAGTGGCAGTCTTTTTGGTCCTTAGTGGTTATTGACATGGCAAGTCATTTTGTTCGAAAGGAGGGTTGTAGGTGGCACACTAAAAAAACTGCCTTCCTGCTACCAAATGTATTGCCATACGGCCAACCATTTGCATACAGTCTGCGACCATTGCCGTGGCACTGCTGTGGGGGCTGAAGCATCGGATAGGTTATTGCTTCGTTTATATGCTTCAATTATGGTTTTAGCCAAGCTTCTACTGACGTCATAGTTGTAGCGACACCGCCTGAGATGCAAGCGCAAATAAAAAGTATTTATGATGTTACTGTTAGCATACACGGAAAACTTGGCAATGGATTTGTTATGTCCACTAGCCGCTTGGCACGCCACTTGCGCATATTGACAGGCATACCGTTTGCTGCAGTCCAATAATGTTTGCTATATAGAACTAGTTTGGTTCCCGCTAGTGGCGTAGACTTGACTTGACAAAGCATCAAGTCCTCGTGACCACTAGGCGTTCCTTGGCGGTAGTTGTCAATGCATTGCGCACACAAAAAACCATGCCCGTGCCAAAAAACCGCCCCAAGAGGAAAGAGGAGTTGCAATTTCCTAGACAGTCACAAATGGGTTTGTCATTTCCTGCTACGCCGGTGTGGTGTTTTCAGCCGTACGGATACTCAAACTCAAGGTATAGACTACATCACGGTTCCAGCGGGGCGGTGCATTGTGGGATGCATCAGAGCAAAACATACCCCCCAAAAGCACATGGCATATGTTAATACACTGGGTGCAGTTATGAAATGTGCTAGTTTCAGATCTAAAAATAAAATATTGATAAAACCACACCACCTAGAGACAAACCGCTTGGAACATATATAGAAAACATGTTTAACAAAAAGATTATATTAGATTTATACGGTTAGGGTTTCTATTATTTTTGAATAAAACTGACATTTTTCAATGCTCGTATAGGCAAAGTCAATGGCCGAACGCCTTTGCTTTGCTCCCACGGCCGTTTTCAGCGCATGCGCAGTCCGAACCGTGATGTAGTCTATGGTCAATGGTCGTGAGCAATCTTCATACAGAAAAAGTGAAATATCTCTAAAACCACACCATATATTAACAAATCGCTTGGTACGCATATAGAAAACATCTTTACCAAGAACATTAAATTCATAAGGTTAGTGACTCACGACCATTGATAATGCCTGGAGTCTATGCGCACGGCTGAATACGGCCCACGATTTAAAACGCCACACCGGAATTGGTATGTTCTACACTTAACGCCTTGCTTTAGGGCTTGACAGAATCGCCGCATGAGGAACATCTATTTTGGTCTACAAAACGCTGTGGCAAAGCCGTCCTTGTAGGGGAGGGGGGCGGGGCGGCGTTAGGCCGCTGGCGGGGGAACAGTTCATAAATATATCCATTTAAGTGAAAGTAAAGTGAGAGATGTAAACCAGGCAATGTGGTAAAACCCCCGAGTAGTGTTGAGCCCAATTTCCTTTCTAGCCCCTATTTTTGGAATGTTTGCACAATATCGTCCAAAAAATTAAAACAAAGTCAGATATCAGTTATACATTTTTTTTCCTCGATGCTGTTCAAGGCACCTTTATTTTTTTTTCAATCTCTAAATCATGAATGGCAAATGTATATACTATATCCCACGGTGCAGTCCTGCACATATGTACGAACAAAACAACATATTTCATTTAAAAGTACACATACACGTATTTTTTTTGTAGTCTTTCCTCATTTGACTTGCACAGGACTCGCACTTTTGTACCATCATCGCTCTCCTGAAAACAAACTTACTTTGAGACCAATGATATATAAAAAATAAAACATCTGCTCTAAACACTGAATAGATGGTGACCGTTTCCACGTCAGTTTAAAATGCAATGAAGAGTGCGGCGCAGTTTCGTACCACACGCAGGAACGCGCACTCATTTGTATGTCAATATGATATAAGTTATTTCTGAATGTGCACACAGCTCAGAAAGGACCACTGTCCAGACGACTAGACAGCACTATGATGTGTAGGAGGCTTGCCGAGGTCGCCATGACGACGCAGATCTCGTCCCTCGTGCCACGCGCTGCCGGTCACCAGAGCACGACGCAGTCATGCTGACAGTTGGGTGGAGGCGGGATGGGTCTGGCGCCCAGCATCCTCGTTACGTCTAGACAAGGTGCAGCAGCGACGGCCTCAACAATAACCTCCTGCAAAGGTCACGAGCAAGATCAGGTCAGGGTCAGAGCGCCAAGCACATTAGGCGCAAAAACGACATCAACGCACATGCATGAAATGAAACTGGCCGGGTTGTGTGCATACGTAGTTCTAGTTCTATTACCAATGATTCTAAGCATAAGTAGTTTTTTTTTTTTTAAAGCATTCAAAGAGATTATACATGATTAAAGATACTTGCGATTGTGGGGGGTGGGGGAGGGGCAATCTGCACAGCCAGAAAGATGTATAGTGAGCATCAAGCAGAATTTTACAGCGACTTTAGGTAATAAATTCGGAAAAAAAATAATACAACACCAGGTTTAATATGGGAGCCAGTTTATCTTCATATAAACCTAGAATGTGGGGGGGGTTAGTTGGTGTTTTTCCTCCTCCAGCTGACCATTTTAATAGGTCAGTTTAAGAAAATGTCCGAAATGATGCTTGTGTGATGTCTTAACCTGTGCCGTGCCCTACACTTCAATGTCCAACCCTGTACCCATTCATGATGCATATTGACAAAAAGATCCCTTTACAACAAAAAACCTCGCCAGTTTAGGTGGTGTTAGTTTGCTCGTTTTTGGACGATTTGTGCACACTGGTGTGATTTGGTGTAAAGGACTCGGCCCTCACCTTGAGAGAAGAGAATGCTACGGGTTGAAAGATGATTAACGACTGTAGGGGTGGTATCCTTGTTGGTGTCCGCCGCGGGCGCCCTTAGCCTTGTAGCCGCCACCTATAAACAACACATGAATGTCAAATTCATGTAGCCCGAAAAGCTCACGAACTAAGAAAGGCTTAAAAGCAATTTGTCTCACAATTTCGTGATATTAAAAAAAAAAGGAAAATTACAAAAGACTGCTAAAGGTTTCAGACGGGTTATTGACTAGACGAACGGTCCGGGATTACATTATTTACACAAGGGGGAGGAAATGAAACTACTGACGAACTTTGAAAAAATGGGATTTGGTTACTATTAACCCAGGATTGTGTTCAGTTATCGGGGGAGGACCACGACCACTTCATGCAGGGACGGGCCCCCCCAAAAGGACGACAACCTACTTTCACAACACAAAGCTACCCTCATCCAACACTCACAGTGAGGGTAAAGCACCTTATGTAGAAAAAATAATTTGACAAAATAAACTCCCTATTCTTCCAAAAATGTCCATTTGTGGGTCCCATTGTTGGTGTGAAGTGCAGCTTGATCGGTTACTATTACGCAGTCCGGCTCGCTAAGACATCCATATCCTAATCCATGTGGTTGTTGTATGCGGGTGGTTTAGCTGTGTGTGTTTATTTTACACTACCTAAGCACCTAAGAAATACTGCACGTTGCCGTAGATACAAGTTTGTTTACACTACTAAGTCCACAACATCAACATACACAAAATACTACGGTGGCCAGATTCAGACAACACACAAGTTTTTTGTTTGGTTTCTTGTAAATCCTCAAAAAAAACGGGGAGAACTTCCAAGCATGAAGCCCCAGGGAAATCGAAGTCTGGTTTTCCTTTCTGGCCAAACCCCATTGGCTTGGTGATGTGCTGTCACATGCAAAGTAAGGTTCATCCAAATGACTATGTTAGCAAGGCAATTAATGGGAAAGGCAAGTCTACACCTTAAACCGAAAGGTGCAAAACTTAAAAAGAAGAAATGAAACAAAACACATTGCTAAACATAATTGGGCACGGGTGGAGACCTGTGAACAAAGTCTGACCGTGTGCCCAACAGTTGAGCTAAGAACATTTGACAGCCTGTCCGCATCATTTATTTCAGTATGGTCCATTCATTGTCACACCAGGTGCTTACATCAACTACACCGCCTTCAATTCAACGTTTTCATGTGCTTTTTTTCTTCAAATGTGACATCACAACTGCCAAACCCGATCACAGTACAAACGCGTCCGAAAGACATTGACACGGCGGCGGCTATACACAAGTTTGAGAGAAGAGGCTGCCAATTGGTTGCTGTTGGGCTGTGAGAATGTACTCAATGTTGTAAGTGTAGGAATGTGTAAGAGAATCTGGCCCCCATTTGTACGTGACCGGTTTGGCTTTTAAACTCACCTCCTTGATTGGTGTTGCCATAGCCCCATCCACTGTAATCATAACCTTTGTGCAAAAACAACAGAACATGTTTAAGGACCTTGCCACCCTGAGTTTACAGTTTTCTCGGCCATTAGTAGCCAAGGTCCCTATATAACCCACCGCCCCATAACTAAATAGATGTAACTAAATATATACGTATACATTAACCTTTTCCTGCTCAGCTGAGTTAAGGAGTGGAGAGGAACTACTGGCAATGTGCAGTTGTCGCCCTGCAAACATGACTCGCTACCTACGGGAACACTCGTTAATATTTCCTATTTCCAAGTATAAAACTGCAGTAGTATTTGTCACAAGACAACTCGATAACTTGTTAGCACATGCGGACCCCCCCCCCCCCACACCCTGAGTATTGCATCCCCGGCTAATTGAGGGTTCGCACGGGCTGGGGGCAGACTGAACGCAGATCAAACATGCAGCAACACGCATATTAGTGGTCTATGTATAGCAGGTTGGCTTTGTTTTTTAAATTACCGCCGCAAATATTCCCCCAGACGCTTCCACAGTCGAGGCTTGTCACGTCATGAAAGTAGCCGAGCCTTTTACTTCTTTAAAAAAAATAGTTTTGGCAAGTGAGGAACTGGTTGAACACAGTAAGCCCACAACACTTTCGCAGTAACCAACACTGTAGACCAGAGGACGGATCGCCCCACATTCATCTCCAATTAAAACCATTTTCATTTCATAACAAACCATGTCGTCGCCTCGTTCCTTCAATTTACATGTCATTTTGAAAGGCCCCCGTGGTAAATGGTGCGCCCGGCAGTGCGGGCTTGTGTAATGTGTAGAGGCTCGTCAGTGTTTGCTGACGGTGCTTCATATGATGGCAGTCATTTACGACTAATGGTGGTCATTCAACCTTTCAATCAACAACGCAACTTTTTAATCAACAAATACATCACAAAGCGTTATTTACCTTGATCGCCAGTGGCGCCGGCACCGCCGGTCAATTCACTGCCATCTGTCGGGAACAGACAGTACAAGCACATAAGACAGTGTGCACTCACAGACAATTTATTTAAATAAAGACACTAGACACGCTACAATTACATCAAACTTAAATAGACGCTCATACGCAGCTAACAAAATTGTTTTATATTGATTGATGAACACAACATTTAGAGAAAAGCTTTAAAATTATATTGAATTTAATGATAAATGATAAAGCACTCACCCCCATATCCGCTGCCGTATCCACCACCATAGTTACCGTATCCACCCTGGTTACCCCAGCCGGAATAGTAGTTGTTGTAGTCGTAGTTTCCGTAGTAGTCATTCCCATATCCACCATAACCATAGTTGTTGTAGTCATAGCCACCATAGCCGCCGTTGCCATAGCCCTGGTTGCCCCAACCTTGGTTGTAACCACCTGCAAAGATGAACAGTACTCAATTGGAACTTTTCGCAATAATCACGTTAATACATTTCTCAGAAAAATAATAACCTATTACTGCAGAAGCCTATGGTGCTTCCCAAAATTAATTCGGCATGGTTGCACTTGAAATAAGTTACTTCAAACGAAAGCGAAGTAGATGTCTATTTGTTGCATATCTTTAAAAATTATGTTCCGGGTACGATGGCAACCCATTGATCAAAAAGTGAAACGGCACTTTTTTGTGCACTACCGGTAAGCCTTCAAATGAATACAGGTTCTGCTATTATTTGGACGGTTTTCACTTCAGGTCTCCCCATGTCACAATCTAGTGCCCCGTTACATTGTGTAATGTGTTTTTATTGAGGAATTCACTCACCACGCCCACGACCACGGCCACCACGCCCCCGACCACCATCGTAGCCGCCACGCCCGCCGCGGCCATAGCCGCCTCCATATCCGCCGTAAGCGCCATACTGTTCACTCTTTGGTGTCGCCTTCTTCACGTCAACCTGACAACGACCAGAGAGCAGCATCATCAGAATGAGCACCGTCGGTGTTAACTGCATCAGCTTATCCACCGTTCGCCACAGATTAATACTTAGTCAACTACACAAGAACTGTTATCAAATAGTACAAGAGTAAGACAATACAAAGAACAAGCCAGGGACCATGAATCTATCTTCTCCAGCTCATTATGATGTACGCTATGAATAGAGAATGCACAAACCAGGCAATAGCCTAGCGCCTAGAGCAAGTTATTCTGTAAAAATAAGGGAAATATGTAAACAAACCTTAAACATTAGTACAGCTATAATTATGTTGTGATAACATACCAATGTATATAATGGATAGACGCTAAAAGAAATGGGCACACAGTGTACCCATTTTAAGTTATGAGCATTAGGAGCAATTACTGCTCATAATGGCCATAAGATTTATGTATTCATAAAAACTGTATCGTGAAATATTTAAGGTTGGTTGATTATGTAACGGTAATGATTGAAGCTTTATATTTCGGGTATGAATGCAAGGCAACATCGCATGAAGATGTAACCTTTCTTTGACAATCGGTTGATTGTGATGGGGGGTCCCATACTCATGTACCTCAAGTGAGTCCCTTTGTCACCACTGAAAGAGGCTCCAACTGTAAAGTGGAACAAAAGGAAACATCATTGGTATGTGATCGTAGAGGAAACAGAAGGAAAGCATGGGGAACACGATGCTTTACTTCCAACCACTGTACTTTACCTTTAGACGTAAAATTATTACTGCGATACCACTTGGATGGATTATGCCTTATAAGAGAAGATTGGGTGTATGATGGATAAGTACCTCTATGAGACATGGACCATACAATCTACTTGCTTATCTGAAAAGAAATTACAAATAACTCGAAATGGGAAGAGAATTGAATAGTGATGGGTGAGCCTTTGAGCACGGAAGGTACGAGATTACGCCAAACTGGTTTGCAGAATATTACGCCATTAGGGGAATATGTAACCTGTAAAGAGAAAGAAAATACAGAAGCCAGATACTGGAAACCTTACACGAGTTGATTGAGCTACATAGGTACAGTTTGCTGCCAACTGATGGTCAACCTACCCGCTTTCCGGCGATCTCCTGTTTGGCCTCCTCACATACTTTGTCGACGATCTCTTCTGACTCGAAGGACACAAAGCAGAAGGCCCTCCGCTGAGCCTTTTGCTTATCGTAGGGCAAGTCCAATTCGGTAACCTGTGGGCGACAAGTTCACTTTACACATGTCGGCCATATTCACCACGAAAAGTAGGTCAAATTTACTGTCGCTCCAAGGGCAAAAATAGCCAGCTGCATACGAAGCAAGGGTCCGGTGACTGACCAGAAATCAGGGTTCATACCCATTTTTACATCAAATAACAGCACCCTTCAGATTAAGTCCAGAACATTTTTAAGACATTAAATTAAAGTCCCCCAAAACAACTGTATTCATAGTCGCTTCACTGGGTAAGATGTAAATTGTGAATAAACATGAGAAATAACTGACTATGTACTGTTTTAATACAAAAGGCATGATAACGAACCCACAAAAATCACTTTTAATACACATCACCGATTGAAGGCTATAAAAAAAAATATGTGGTCATGATGTTCAAATTTCAAAGATCTTTCCAGGCCTGGAATAAAATTACAGGTTTTCAAGGACCCAAACGAACCCTGAAGAAAATAGGCTTTAAATAAGGACACATTTCAAAGATTTTCCAGGGCTAGAATGAGGAATGATCAAATTGAAGGATTTTCCCCGATTTAATGAACCCATACGAACTCTGCCCTTGTACATTCACGAGGGGATGGGGTGATAAAATTAGATGCATTCAGCAACTGAGACTATCTGGTAGCTAGCCAATACTGGAGTTAGCATGTAAACTGACAAGCATATCAAAGCTAGACAGTCCCATGAAAACATTAATTTTCACAACCAAAACAATCAACTAGCCTATAGTTGAAGTTAGTCATTTAAAGTAAAGGTTACTTCAAACTAAATAAAGTATGGTAGATTATAACGATCCACGTCAGAAAATAAGACCATCTATACAACTATAAATAGATATTTATCAAATATAAAAAACGGTTACACCACGCCGCTTGAAAGGTGGGACCATCAACATTGTAGACAGGGTCCGTACACATGTGAACATATGGAATTAAAGGTCTTTTTTTACACGGGAATTCCAAGACATTTTAATTTGTATTTCAGGAGAGAAAACCCCCCATGACGATTTTGGACTAATTTTGATCGGCGGGGCCAGTTCAATGGAATTCAAGCCTTTCCAAAATAGGTTTAAATTCAATTTTATGTTTAAGGACCCCCCTCCCCCAGCATAAAAAGACATCGGCTATTGCGGGACATAGTGGTTTAAACAGATTTTAAAATTACAACTTTTTATTTGCTGGTGTTAAAAGCCCCCCCCCCAAACACAACATCGGAATGACTGCATCACACGTCTAACTGGTTGTAGGTGAGGATATCTCACCAAAATGTTACACCGTCAGTAATCAGCAGCGCTCACACTGAGGTGGAGTCTCCAGACAAAATTAAAATGCGTCAAGTATGAACGACCAATATGGGAGCAACAGGATAACCTCGCCCTGTCTCAACTGCCTGTAGGAGGACTGCTAATCTCCCAAGACTGGCTTCACAGAGCAAAGTTAGTTCCCCCCCCCCCAATAATTCCATTCATCCTTGCCAATTAGACACGTCAATGTGAAATTTAAAGTCTGTATCTGGGATGCTCAGGTTGGAATCAGGCAAGTTACAAAGTCGAGGCTTTTCAAAGCCTTGAAATGGGACAAATGACTCCAGGTCCCGCGGATACTGGACGTCAAACCCCATGAAATGGTGCAAAGACCACGTACCTTGCCGTACTTCTTGAAGTAGTCCTTGATCTCGGCCTCAGACACTGACGGGTCAAGTCCGCCGACGAACACCTTCAGGATGGGCTCTCTGCCGCCACGCGCCTTGGCGCGCTTTGGGTCGATGTTGCGGCCGTGTAACAAGTGCTGCTTCTCGCTCAACACCTGCAGCACACAACACACGAAGGGCTTCAGACGCCGCTACACCCCGCCACATATTTATTGATGCGGTTTTCCCCGCCACACAACACCAGTGTGTTTGACCTTTCATCTACATACCATACTATATACACTAAAACCTCTCAATCGACCGACCTTGGGACTGACGTTAAGTGGTTCATTTAGGGAGGTGGGTTGGTTTATGGAGTTAGGGTTACAAATGTATTGTTAGTACCCAAATAAAGCGCTCGATATCGGGGAGTGGTCGATCTGTGGAGGTAGTTGGTTAGAGGTCTTACTGTATTATAATGAGACTGTCTCAAAACGTGCTAAGCAATATGGGACAAAACTTTGTCCATAGTAACGATCAACACAATATCTACTTATGCATTTGCTCAGGATAAACTGATTTGCTTCTTACAGGTTTCATAATCCCAATAGAATACATATTAATTTGAAGCAAATGACCTTGTGTTTTCAGTGTAACCGTTTCTGTACTGTTTTGTGTCAATCGTTACTATGGACAAAAAAAAATGAGACAGGCTCATATACACTTGTATAGTTTCTTACCATTTATATATACGGGACATATAGTATATATATATATACACTGGCAATATATATATACACTTAAAGCATCATATAAAGTACATATATTATATATACACTGGCAATCTTAAAGCGTCATATAAAGTACATATAGTATATATAATATAGTGCTAATTTAGCATGTCTTCAACCAGAAGCCTACCCTGTTCAAATAATTTAAATATGGATCATAGAAGACCCCATCTGACATGACTGGAGCTGTAACTGGTTATGGTTGGTTTGTTTTACGTCCTGGCAACATCTAACCGCATATCAGGATGGGAATTGGTTATGGTCCTGGTAGACAATACGCTAAAATACCACACATTATACTAGTATATATACTAGCATAGTATAATACACTTTAATGAGGCTTATCTTTTATTTTAGCATTCAAAAATTCAACATCGATATCTCACCAAAAATTTGGAGAAAAAGGACATCGATCACACTACACAGCGGAAGTTGTTAAAACCAAACGAGGACATGCAGTACTGACTTTTTAAACAACCATTTTAGGAAGGGGGTACATTTTTTTTCAGACTACCACACAGGTTCAAAACAAAAAGAATATTCAGAGAAATAGCATGTCACTGGTCTTTTTCATTAAAGACTTGCATCTGGGTCTACCAGCTCTCGGCAAATTATGTTTGTATAATACAAAAAAAAAAAAAAAAAAAGCAAATTTGGGAGGTTTCTCCTGGGAACAGCGCCATTCTTACGGGAATGGGCGAACAGCATTCACAACTGGGTCAAGTAAACAACGGGTAGCCAACGCTCACTAAACGCTAAGGGAAGAAGTTTCAGCGTCATGAATGAATTAAGGTCACAGTGGCAAACAAGGAACACCAACACAAAACAGGAGTAGCAGCAGCTGACAAGAATCGGGCTCCTAGTTAGTGAGGTCTTACCTTGTCAACTGTGCTATCCTCAGAGAAAAGAACAAACCCAAAGCCACGGGACCTTCCCGTAGAGGGGTCTTGTTTGATCACACAATCCACAACTGTGCCAAACTTGGAGAAGTATTCCTTAACGTCCTCTGCAATGAAGCGCGGTTAATGCTTGTAAATAGTGGTAAAAACACAGCCTCACCTTTTCAACACTCTCTGCGTCTTCAAACAGAACAAATCCAAAGCCTCTTGATCGGCCTGTGGTAGGGTCTGTCTTTAATGTGCAATCTACAACTGTTCCATACTTCTGAAAATATTCTTTAAGGTCCTCTGCAATGGCAAGGAAAATAATTCAATGCAACATGTGAAATTAAAAATCTGCGAAATAATACGAATCCGCCGACTTTATTTTAACTAATTTTAGGCGGTGGATATTTTGCAGTGAACAAGTTTTACATATTTCTATGGTTTATTCAGTTATTGGCCATGAATTCCAGTATGCATGTGTAGTTGTGTCATTTCTGTCTGGCCATTTTATTTATACCATGAACATACTAGGGTTCACCCTAACCTAGGAAATTTGCCTCCTATTGAGGGATATGTTGCACAAATATGAGTCAACTATGCATGCGTACCGGAACTTTTGTTTGGTTTGTATTACGTCCTAGCAACATCTAAGGCCATATCAGGACGGGTACGGACTTGTGACAGTGAGCACTCATGGCGACTTTATAGTGATGTCCCACTGGGAAATCAGGCCGCCAAAACCATGACCTCATTTCCCACTCAGTCACATTATCCTGACACTGAGCCAACCAGTCCTTGCCCTATCCTAATAATGCCGAGCACCAGGCTAGGAAGCGACAAGTATCAATCTTTAAGTCATTGGTTTGACTCGACCAGGGTTCGAACCCACGATCTACCAGCACGGGAGACGGGCGCTCTTACTCATCCGGCCATCCCGACTGGTCCAATAGCCATACAAATGAAGCCGCTCCACGGCAAAATATCCACTTTGCTGCAAATAGATTGATAAAAGATTGATAAAACGAGATAAATGCGACTGCTAGGATTTATTGGTGAATTCGGAGTGTACTTACTGACTGTGGTTTCCCAGCTCAGTCCACCCACGAAGATCTTTCTGTAAAACCAAATGAGGACATGGGGATTTATACGCCTCTTAAGCTCCAACAATTGCACTTTGTGAAAACACACGTAGTATCTTCAGCTCAGAGCTCATGATGGGGTTAGGGCAGGCGTGGTGGGCAACCAATCTCCTAATCCAAAACAACCAAAGGCCTATGCACTTTAAATGGCATGTATGTGTGTGCAAGTAAATTTTGTGGTGATGTCAATTCTGGGAAATTTATATTTGATATTTTAACATGTATGCCCTGTTAAATTTGCTATAGTTGTGAAATGCATTATATACTAAGGCTGATTTACAACAGATGAGGGAAAACTTTCAATATCTTGCACAATTAACAACAAACTTAACTGTATGTAACTTGTTAGTCTAGGCCAAAGTCACATCATAGGCCGCAAGTCATCGACAATGTTCCCAGTCAGATACAATCTTGCTGCACACGTGTGAAATCAGTTTTTAAAATCATTAACCTTAACTCACTTAAACACTACCTCCTCCAATTCCGGCGTTGTTTTACATTTTCCTGACGTTTCTTTCAGTTAGCAACGGTGTTATGCACAGTAAACCCTTGTTCAAGCGTTATGGCAGTATGCTAGGTGTTGCTACCGGTGTGTGTATGTACTTGTCACAATGCTACATCCTTTGTATGATACAACTTTCAATGACTGGCAAACAATTAATTCCTAGGAACTAGCAGTACAAGGCTTGTCGATAACATATAAAAACTCCTCAAATGTAATATTTGGCATTTGTATTACTTGTGTTTGCATTTTTTTAAATTTGTATTCATTTTATTGGTTAACTTTTGAGGATTCATCCACGCCAACATTCACTGATTCAGCACCCTCAAACATTCATACAATTTGGACGTAGCGACTGTGACACAGTTCAAAACATCCCAAATAACTTCTGTGATGAAATAGTCACATACCCTTCATTTTTTTCACTACTGTCCATCTGCGAACCTTCAGCTCTGTAAAATAAATGTCAAAGAGTTGGGACGTGTTCAACCTTTCCACCCGCACCTCCTATCCCTTCATGAGCACTCTGCCATGGTTTCTTTTTGAATCGGTTTGGTTTCAATAGATAGAATAATAATTTGATCGAATCCAGAAGGGTTCGGTTAGAAAAATACGGAAGCCTGCCTAATGAAAGCATCTTTAAAATGTTACAGAAATCAGTTTACTTTATTCCGCAAGGGTTATATTAAACAAATTATAGTCTGTTTGGAAAACTACAAAGGATCCATACCATCAAGATGTGCCACATGTGGGTCGGGGAAGGGAGAGGAATTCGATGTGAATCATTTTTAAAACCAGGAAGTGGGGAGGACTCATCGGCCCCCCCCATAACAAATTAGGCACGTGCTCAATGTTATCTTACAAATTATAAACAAGTAAATCAAATTTGCGTTCAAATTCCAATCCAGATGTGGCATTCTGTTAGGATGTACACGGAGAGAACGAAACAGGACATGACAGAGGGAACCATCTTACAAAAGAGGTGAACATGATTGGGGGGGGGGGCTTTGTGCGGGGGGCGGCCATCATTTTGTGCGTGGACGCACGCGGCCAGGCAAACAAAGCACGCGTGGGTTTCCCAAATTTGCAGCACAACAAAACTACGATATGGCAACAGCAGTTTCGACAACAAAGGCAAACAGTGTGGGATAAACGTTAGCGATATACACGGTAGGACAGCGCCAGTTAAAATGCAGTAACAGATCTAGCTTTCGTGATTTCTATCTGGCGAAAGCGAGGGTGGAGGTCATTGTTCCGTGCGACTACCGGCATCAGTGACCGGACATGCTGCCCGTTTGGGTTTCAAATCACAGGTATCCATTGTAATACTTTACACCGCTTTGAACAGCTGTATATTTACAGTTGTACGCGAGGTCGATTTCTTCTGGCAAAGGTTGTCGGGATGGTGACGACCGAGCGCAAATATCTCGCGTGAAAATTAAGAAACAAAATGGATGGTTCAACAAATGCGGCAAGCAAAATGGCGGACGACGGAGAAACGAAGCCACGCCGTGGATTTACCTGTTGTCTTCATCGTTCTTTGATGCGTTGATTTTGTCACCTGGATTTTGGCTGGGGTCGGCAGACTGATCGTATTCTTGTTGCTCGAGTTGTACTGCTCCCTCCATATATTGTTCTTCGCCGTTGGCGCCTGCGAATTCAACGTCTGCCATCGTGGGTGCTTGTGTTTCTTGCTGCGCTTCTTCCAAGAGAGGGAACTATGGCGCAGTGTCGGATCGAGACGGCTTGGGCTGGTCACGTGGTTCTCGGAACGATGTGCTATTGGTCGGCTGCCAATGACGTCACCCATGCGGCGCCAACACTTTGCATGACTAATCAATAACATCTCCAAGCAGAGGCGCAATCAACCTGCAGCTTCTCTGTTTCTACCACGATTCAAAAGCAGTCATTGCTATGTCGATGTTTTTCTAGTTAGTATTTCCGGACTGTTATCAAATGCAGATACACCTAATGGCATTCCAGAAGTCGCATTCATCACTGAACCAGCCATGTAGAACCATGTTATGTTTAATAAATTTGTAGCGTGAGACCTTTCTTGTTTTCAGAACATCTGGTTGGTGTTGAAACCATTGAAATCCCGCCACAGATTTTACCAACAAGTAATATCCGGAAACACTCATTTCGAATTGAGAAACGTGTTTTTCTTTATATAGGATTACCAGTGTCCGTTTGATTATTAATTCTATAAATAGATTAAAAACTATGGTGGTGACCGATCAGTTAGAGGTTCATTAACAATTCAATTAACACTAAATAGCACTAAAACTGAGTACATAATCTATGGAACCAAAGCCAGGAAGGTGAGGGCCCGGCCAATACAACTGCAGATGGGTGGCTTAGTGCTCCGTGAAGTGAACTCGTATAAGTACCTAGGCACAACTCTCGATGCGACTCTAACTGGTACCCAACAGCTGGCAAGACTTAACCAAACACTGGCACTAAAAATGAACACATTCAGAAAAATTAGGACATATGTAAGTGAGAATACTGCGCTGCAGCTGTACAAGTCAACAATATTACTAATATACAAACACAGCATATGATTTAACCACTAGTGTACATTACTGCACACGCTATCTTGATGCATATACCTTGCACTATGTTGAGTACATATGCTGTACACTATGCAGCATAGGCTGCTCCCCCACTTTCTTTTATGTTCAGAATGGGTTGTGCTGCACACAATGCAACACATTCCACTTCCACTATGTACAGATGAAATGCGACCACTCCGACGGCTGGAAGACCAGTGCCCCGGCGCTGACAAAATATGTATTCAGATGAATAAAAATATTTACCCCAAAACAAAATTCTTTTATTTTAACTCTCTGCAAGGTTACCTTAATGTTTACAATAAACTGAGGTGATACAATACTCAAGCTAAGATTCCTTATATGCGGTATGCGAATGCGAATGCAGCAAAAAATCGAAAAGCATGTAAATGAATAGTGGTGCTTCCATACGTCTGAATGTGAATACGAACGCACAATGCGGCAAATGGATTGACCCATGGATCGATCGGTGCGAATGCGAATACTGCTGCGTTTGGCATAGAAAAGAATACTAACTTTGATCTTCCTTCAGAACTTTGGAGGAAAAACCCAAAAAAAAATTATGGGTAACTTTTTTGTTGTGTTTATTTGTTTAACCATCCCCCAGCACAAAAAGTAAACATCGGCTATTGGGGGTTGACATATATATATGCCGCATAAACCACATTTGCATTTGTATTTGCATGCCGCATACCGCGCATAAGGAATCTTAGCTTTATCCTCTTCTGCTTAAAGGGACCAGCTATAGGTCGCTGAGAGACAACCCATACTCCGACAAATGCTCTCCAAGCATTCGTTTGCATGTTTTCAGTGTATCCAACTACATATGTGGGGGGGAGGGGGGAGAGTGCTGACATTGCTTGCTTCTGTTGTGTTTTATTTAGTCCAGCAGCACTGACACTTTTAGACAACCATATAGAGAAATAAATGTTAGAAATTGCAATCTAAAATAATAAATATAAAGTTCAAATGTTTATTTATCATAACCAGCTACATTTTGTGTGAATAATTGATTAAATCATGTAGATTAATAGACTTTGAAAGTTAATTTGAGAGCTTTCTGTGGCTGACATCTTGGTGGTTGCCATGGCTTCCCCTGTGTGGCATGACCAGAACGGCTGCTGCCATCATAGCATTAAACCCAGAAACCTGCGTAATTGCGGCGGGCCTATATATATATATATTAGTATTGGCAGATCAATATATATATATTTTTTGGTCCATATATATATATACATACCTTGTATATACGTTGTATATATATGACGTATATACTATTACTAGTGCATGTACTAGTAATGCATACATTTTATATATGACTAGTATATACATCATACATATGATATACACATGGTATATAATGTTTATTGTTCTATATGTGTTTCTGATTGAATGATGCAATGTACATACATAAATAAATACGTAAATAAATAAATGCATGCATGCATACATAGCCTGTATATATGATGTCATATATCCATGCATACATATATGCATGCATGCATACATACATACATACATACATACATATATACATACATTGCCTGTACATATGACGTCATATATAGAAATAGTCTGAACTGACATAGCTAATTGTCTGTGGCCTAGTGGTTAGGGTGTTGAACTTCTAATCTGAAGTTGTTTTGGTGGTGTGGGTTCAAACCCCATACAGTCCAAAACCTTTTTACATTCAACAACAACCAACGTTTTTCATCTATATGTGTTTCTCATTGAATTATGCAATGTAAGTACTAACATATATTTTACATTAAAGCAAATATATTTCCTAATTGAACTACTCTCAAGAAAATTGAAAATACCCCAGTTTTACCCTCCCTTCTCTCCACTCACCCAGCCATTTTTAAAACAACAGCTGCCAGCTAGTCCCAGCGTCAGACCCCCCCCCCCCCCACCCAGACCTCAGCACTGACCCACTTCTGGTGGTGAAGTGGGTCCACTACTCTCCACACACATATTTGGTTATATAAACATAAAAACTAAACAAGGTTGTGCTTGGAGAGCATTTGACGGAGTACGGTTCCCGTCGCCATGAGGTATAACTGGCCACTTTAAAGTTGCGTAGTCTGATGGCTTTGGATTTCTGTTGTTTTCATTAGATAAATATATTAAATCGATTACTAGTATCTACTTTACATTAGTTCAAAGTTATTAAAATTTTAAATGGTAAATTTTGCAATGCTTGCCAAAACTCTGACACCATAGACTTCTGCAGCAACAGGTTTTGTTAAATTGACTCAGTGTTGCCTTCTACGCAGAAACAAATGTTTAATAAGTGCATCAGTATCTAAGTTAGATATGTAAAATGAAATCTAGATAATTGGTTTGGTTTTGAAAATTTGATATTTCATCGGACTATGCAGCTTTAAGCCTGATTAATAAATTTATTGTCCCAAAAAATGAATTCCCTGTGTCTGGTTTTGTATTATCCTGACACTGAGCCAACCAGTCCTTGCTCTATCCTAATAATGCCAAGCGCCTGGCTAGGAAGCGACAAGTATCAATTTGTATGTTATTGGTTTGACTCGACCAGGGTTCAAACCCACAAACCCATGAGTTTGTATCCCCGATCTCCCAAAACAGGAGACGGGTGTTCAACTCATTTGACCAATTCTATCTGGTCTAGTATACAGTACTTGCAGTAAGGGTGAAGGAGAATACAGGCGGAAATTGCTTTCGTATGGAAAAGGAAGTGGAATTCCTCGTTCCAGTATCAAATGGCTACTTATATCGGCACAGAGTTGGTGAAATGGGAGAGAATGCAAAAAGACCAGATGGCGATGATAGAATACTATCAATTTCACTTTTAAAGTTCATTAAATTACATGATTTATTGTATTTGTCAACTCAAAAGTAGTGGGTAAAAATGAAGACATAGATGAAGACTATATTTTGCTTTTCATAATTATATTCTCTGTGGCGGAGTGGTTAGAGTGTCTGCCTTTTTTCTAGGTCAGACTCCTAATCTGAGGGTAGGCGGTTCGATTCCCCATGTCTCCAGCTCTGCCAATTTGGATTTCCACCGCTGTGTATAACTTACAGCGTCATCAAAGGCCGGTTGCTCTCATACCATGTCTATGTGGTGTGGGAGGTTAAAAATCCCTTGGGTCGGGCTTTCTATCGACCAGCAGTGGAGTGGGGAAGACCAGTCGTCTATGACTGGGTTTTACCCTGCTTGGGACAACTAATGTACAACAAAAAAAAGAGACAAATAAGTGTTCACACTTCCTGTCTACCATTCGCTATATCGCTATATCTGTTCATTTCATTTACCCAGCCTTATAGGCTGTTTAGACTTTTGATGGTGTGTGAAGCTAGGGACAGACAGGACTCGTGCATCGCGCTGGCGGCAAGTACAAGCAGACGACATGCGGTTCTCATGCGGAAATAGCGAACACACGCGGAAATAGCGAACGAAATAAATATTACCCGACTTGACTTTACCCGACCTCACTTTATCAAACCTGGCTTTACCCGTCCTCACTTTAACCGACCTCACTTTAACCGACCTCACTTTAACCGACATCACTTTAACCGACATCACTTTACCCTGTCTCACTAAACCCGACATCACTCTACCCAACATCACTCTACCCGACCAGACTGTCAGGTCGGGTAAAGTCAGGTCGGGTAAAGTTGAGTCCGGTAGAGTTGAGTCGGGTAGAGTCGAGTAGAGTCAAGTCAGATAGAGTTGTGTTGGATACAGTCGAGTCAGGTTGAGTCGAGTTGGGTAGAGTCGAGTCGGGTAGAGTCGAGTCGGGTAGAGTCGAGTCGGGTAGAGTCGAGTCGGGTAGAGCCGAGTCGAGTTGGGTAGAGTCAAGTCGAGTTGGCTAGAGTCGAGTCGAGTTTGGTAGAGTCGAGTTGAGTTTGGTAGAGTCGAGTTGAGTTTGGTAGAATCGAGTCGAGTAGGGTAGAGTCAAGTGCAGTCAAGTAGAGTTGGGTAGAGTCGAGTCAGGTAGAGTGGAGTCAAGTTGGGTAGAGTCAAGTCGAGTTGGGTAGAGTCAGGTCTGGTAGAGTCGAGTTGAGTAGAGTCGAGTTGAGAGTTGGGTAGAGTCGAGTTGGGTAGAGTCAAGTTGGATAGAGTCAAGTTGGATAGAGTCAAGTTGGATAGAGTCGAGTCGGGTAGAGTCGAGTCAGGTAGAGTCGAGTTGGGTATAGTTGAGTCGAGTAGAGGTCGATCCAATTGGGTAGAGTTGAGTCGAGTAGAACCGAGTCAAGTCGAGTTGGGTAGAATCGAGTCAGGTATTGTCAAGTCGGGTAGAGTCAATTTGGGTAGAGTCAGGTCGGTTACAGTCGAGTCAGGTACAGTTGAGTCAATTTGGGTAGAGTCAATTTGGGTAGAGTCAATTCGGGTAGAGTCAATTCGGGTAGAGTCAATTCGGGTAGAGTCAATTCAGGTAGTTGATTCAGGTAGAGTCGAGTCGGGTAGAGTAGAGTCGAGTAGAGTGAAGTCAGGTAGAGTCGAGTTGGATAGAGTCGAGTTGGATAGAGTCGAGCCAGGTAGAGTCGAGTCAGGTAGAGTCGAGTCGGGGAGAGTCGAGTCGGGGAGAGTCGAGTCGAGTTGAGTCGGGTATAGTCGAGTCGAGTCGGGTATAGTCGAGTAGCATCGAGTCGGGTAGGGTAGAGTCAAGCAGAGTCGGGCAAAGTCAGGCAAAGTCGGTCAAAAGCCAAGCGGCACTCCGGGTCACGCGGCAAAAATTGCTCCAAATGCGATTCTATCCGCACGCGCGCCGTGCCAGAAGCGAGAACCGCACGCGCCACTGTGTTCGGCTTCTCTTTGTTACATATATATAGAGATTTTACTCTCCGCGCGATGCGTGAGAACCATGTGAGGTCCGCGTCCGGTGTGTTCGCAGTTTGACGCCGTCAACTTTAAGTCGGTTAGCGCTGTGTGACGGCGCAAAATGGTGGGGGTTGCTAGGTGTGCAGACTTGTCCACCTTCCGGATTTGTTCCGGATTTCAAGGTTAAATACGGAAATACGGTTTCTTGGCCTTTGTTCCGGAAATTGGTGTATTTTTTTATCACACTAAAAGTTACTGATCGCATCTGTATAAATACTGAAAGTATTACTGAAAGTCTCTGAAAGAAATACTGAAAATGACTTTCAGAATACTGATAGTGTTTTTTTTCCGGGCGCACAGATCTGTAATAGGCTTGTGGTTTTGTGTTTATTTTTCATTGTAAATGTGTTACTGAAAGTCATTCAAGGATACAGAAAATAGCTTTGACAATACAGAAAGCTGCGAGATCGGGTGCACAGGTCTGCGAGTGGAACGTCGCTGTGAAAGTCTGAATGTTTTGACGCACACGGTCGCTAAAGTTATGCGGTATGCGAATCCAGCAACAAATCGAAAAGCATGTAAAGGCATAGTAGTGCTTCCAAATGCGAATGCGGATGCAAATGCAAATGCAAATGCGGCAAATGGATCGACCCATGGACCGATCGGTATGAATGCGAATGCGAATGCGAATGCGAATGCTGCTGCATTTGCCATAGAAAAGAACAGTAATTTTGACTTTCTTTCACAAATTTGGAGCAAAGAACCCCAAAAATGGCATGGGTATCTTTTTGTTGTTGTTGTTTTGCTTAACAACCCCCCAGCACAAGAGGTAGACATCGGCTATTCGGGCTTGGCATGGGTATCTATCCCGCATACTGCATTCACATTTGCATGGCGCATACCGCATATATGCATGGAATATTTTCCAGGCTCCGTGGAGAAACTTTAATGGTAGGTTGTTGCAGTTTTTATGTCCTGGCATCATCTAAGGTCATATCAAGATGGACAAACTTTAATAGCATTCAGAATATTTGTATCTGTTTCCCTTGGACTAGAATAGAATACCCATCCCCCATAATAATAGATGTGAACGGAAGCTGGTGGAGGTGGAGGGGGTGGGGTGGAAGGGAGCATCTCTGTAGTATAGAGGAGTGTGCACTATTTATTCAGATTATCACCCTTGGCAGACATTAGCTGACCACTTCTGATTGGCTGAACTGCCAACGCATGGAAGCGCTGACCTTGAAACACAGAGACACACACACAGACACACACACAGAGACACACACACACAGACACAGAGACACATACAGAGACACACACACAGACACACACAGACACACACAGACACACACACAGACACAGATACACAGAGACAGAGACACAACACAGAGACACACACACAGACACACACACAGACACACACAGACACACACAGAGACACACACACAGACACAGATACACAAACAGAGACACACACACACAGACACATACAGAGACACACACAGACACACACAGACACAGAGACACAGATACACACACAGAGACACACACAGAGACACCACAGAGACACCACAGAGACACCACAGAGACACCACAGAGACACCACAGAGACACACACACGCACAGACACAGAGACACATACAGAGAGACACACACACAGACACACACAGACACAAAGAGACACACGCACAGACACAGAGACACACAGAGACACATATACACACACAGAGACACACACAGACACAGAGATACACACACAGAGACACACACATAGAGACACAGAGACACACACAGAGAGACACAGAGACACACACAGAGACACAGAGACACACACACACAGACACACACATAGACACAGAGACACACATACAGCTGCTATGGAGAGAGAAGCGACGACAGCTTAACGACAAAGACGACACCTTAACGGCAAAGACAACACCGTAACGACACCGTAACGACACCATAGCGACACTGTAGCGACATGCGAACGACATCAGCTGTCGTCAGCTGTCATCAAGCTTTTTCAACATCCCCAAAACGCCGACGACAACCCGGCGACAATCGAGAAACTGGAGGTGTCGCGGCGACACCCGAACGACACCGTAACGACACCGTAATGACACCCGACGACAGAGCAAAACTCCAAGTCATTGGACTGTCGTCGGCCTTGTCGTCGTAGTGTGACAGCTACATAAGAAAGTCGAAGACAATACAGTACCGAGAACGAGTACACCTAATACCGGTGTCTAAAGTAGCAGATCGAGCGCTATGCGTGGTGCATTGGCTTAAAGAACACTTCGTGAAGTTTAAGCCATGTGACTCGCCCATGCGTTCAGGCTACCCAGAGGGTGGGTTTGGTATCGATGCCATACTCGTTCTATCTAACACCACTAAGGTTACTAGGTGCCAGGACGGGTTTGAACCATGTGGAATTCTCAACGCCCAGCCTGAGACGGGCCGGTGCCACCTTCCTGCGATTGTGTGGTGCATCGATACTCAAAATAAAAGAAAGGGGCGATTGGAAGTCGGATGCAGTGTTTGAATATTTGAAGGCCTAGCTTCAGGGAAGATTGTCCAGAGACCTTAGGGTCGCTACGATACTCGCGGCATGAGGTCGAAACTAGCTGGTTTGGGGTGGTTTGGGCCTTTTAGAGGTACCAGCCAGAGGAAAAACTCATCCAATTATATATGTCAAATGTGTTGCGTACAAATAATGTGTCGTGTAACTAGTTACGCAAGTATTATTGGAGCAGAGTGTAAGGTTAGTCGTTGGTGAAACGGTCCGGTGGGACAGTGCAGCCTATGTGTTTGGGCAGCACTATGCTGCTTTGAAGTCGGGCTGCCCACCAGGCAGCCCGTATCCGGTTCCGGTGTATTCTCAACAACACACACTATATTCAATCGAACTAAATGATCTGAAACATATATACCTTATCTGCCTCCAGTCGGCAGGAACATTTGCTTCATAAAATAAATGGAGGGGCAAGAGGAAATACTCATCCAACTATATATGTCAAATGTGTTGTGCTCAATTGTATTGTATGGAGCATACAAATAACTTTTCGCAGCTTTTTCTAATGGGTTGCTTTTCACCTCTACTGCAAGTACATACGTTTTGAATCTGTTATCTATATATACATACACTTGTGTATATATATATATATATATATATACATACACATATATATATACAAATATAGCACTTTAAAGAATGTAAGTTTGTCAAAACTCTGTAATTAAAGTTGCATGGTCCGATGAAACGTATTTTTTTCAAAACCAAAACACTCATCTAATTTGGTTCTATATATCCAACTTAGGATCCAACAGGATTGGGGACAATCGAACAGGATTCGGGACAGCCTATACAGAATAATCAGTGCATTTATTACCTCATCACCTTGGACACCTGCTTTGAGACAGCCATTATGCAGGAACACTATTAATCAATTAGGTCAATCTCCTGGCCTTATTAGCCATGCCATCATTCCAAGTACCTAGTCAGGTTCCAGGATGTCCAGTAGTAGTATTGCTGGCACCATAGCCTGGGCTGATATAAAGTTGCATGGTCATAACAATTTTTCAAAACTAAACCACATACTTAGATTTGATCCCAGCCATTAGAGGCAACGAGGTGAAATATGACATAAGATGAGATGAGATGTGACATAAGAAGGTAAAGAAACAAGTATATAAATGTATTGTAATTACTGTTATTGAATGTCTATCTATCAGTATACATCGCACAATGCAGGTCTTAATAATTTAGGAGTGTCACACAGATATTGATATATAATTCCATCATAATATTTCTGTGGGCTAGTTATTAACGAGCCATTTTCATCAAAATTACTCCGTACTAATGATCAATAGGTTATAACGATCAATTTGATATATTTATCTAAAAAATAAAATAAAAATTCAACCGCCATCGGACCATGCAACTTTAAATTGTATTAACTTTATGGTGCGTGGCCAGGTTTAGTTAAAAAGAATTGCGCTTATTTTCGTTCTTATTGTTAATAACAAAGACACAGAGAAAATCTGGAAGATATCACACGGTCAACATCAGAGTTTCCGCGAATCCTGCTGTTAAATGGATATCAATATTTGGTCAAATACGAGCATCCATCACTCTTCTTGAGCATTAGATGGAGGCACCAAAAACGGGAGTGCACATTTGGCTGTCTACACTGGTACCGCTTCACTGCGTTACTCTTTGCTACCGTCACAGTGTCAATCGCACTAGAGGCATTGCCACCTGGTGTATACTTGGTGAACTAAAGGTTTGACCTCCTGCATGCGCGGTTGCTACGATACCACAAACAACCGTGGTCGGGTTGGATCCCTGGGCTGCACAAAAGTAAACAAGACCGGGGATATCAGGTAAATTATTGCAGTTTGCAGCTGACAAAGCTTTTCACTTATACACCTTATTCGATTTGGACGAAGTACCCAAGGAACGCAATACACTGGGTATTACATATTTATTGGAATATTGGTTTGCATGGATTACTGGCAATTCCCCGTGTGCCGAATATGGTTTGTCAGTAGTGACTAGTGTCTGATTTGATTGTTGACGCCGTAGCTTGTGCGTATAGAGACTGTTGTCACGATAACTGCGACTTTTAGATGTTGTAATTGATACTAGTTGGCATAATTATTTAAGTGTTTACCGCACAATGTTATCCTACGAAGCAGTACTGTATATTTTATTATAATTATTGTGATCATTTGTGAACACGGTCAATTATTGAATTATTCATCATGATTATCGCGTGGGCCTACCGTAAATCACTCACTGAAAGCCTGAAATGCTGAATGTACATAATTTGTGTTTGTATTTGATACAGGTTGTTACCTATTTTAGTATTTAGATTTCCTCGATTACGAAAAAGAAAAGAAATTAAATAAAAAAAATTGTTTGGTCCATTAGTTGTTTAAAATTCTTCCTCACATAGCTGGCAATTATACTATTTATTGTATTTGTAATGGCAATTCCTAAATATGGCCTACGTTACGGCGTGCTTACAGCGACCGTAAGTCGCCGCATCGGCCAGACCGTACGGTGGATTACGGTAACCGTACGGTGGGTTACGATGACCGTACTTTTTTTTTGCTCGCCGCAAGGGTTGCGTTTTTTTGTATGCCTAGGTCACAAATGCTGCGGGCGCCGTACGGTGCTACGGTCTGCGGTGTGTCTTGCGGTTTATGCAAATGTTACGGGGTTACTGTCTGCAGTTTATCTCTTCACAAATCGTACGGTTTTTGTTGGATTTATACACGTGTTTAATATACAAAAAAAGTCATAACTTTCTTAATATTGATCACACAAACATGAATTTTGTACCATATTGATATTCATTTAACAACCTTTTCATTGATGTCAACAAATGTGATCATACAGTGTTTGGAGTCTGGCTTGCCAGGATTGCAGCCTGTGGCGTTGCGATTTCTCTGTGGCGTTGCGATTTCGCCGTAACGCTCAAATGCGTTACGGCGAGCAGGCTCGCCGTAACGCATTTGTGACCGAGGCATTAGTTGGAGTTATCTTAACTTCGAAAAAATCGCAACACCACAGGCGCAATTCTGGCAATCCAGACTCCACAACACTCTACGATCACCTTTGTTGACATAAATCAAAAGGTTATAAAAAGAAAGTTATGACTTTGTTTGTATATTAAATACGTGTACGATTTGTGAAGAGATAACGCCGTAACATTTGCATAAACCTCAAGACACCGCAGCACCGTACGGCGCCCGCAGTATTTCTGACCTAAGCATTATTCAAGTATTGTGACTTGCCTTGTGTCTTTGCTTAGTTTTACTAACCACATATTTAATTATTCATATCACAGTATCAGGAATATATAATTTCACATAGTTGTGAAGTCAATTCGAGAGTGAAAAGGAATAACAATAACACCATAATTTCCATCTAGTCATTACTGTACAGATGTATGTAAATAACTGTGTTTCACGTATAGCCTTGGAACTCACATGATTGCCGTATTATTGCACGTGTACAGAAAAGAACCATGGGAAATGCCACAATGTAAAGGCCCTGTCACACTACGGCGTCAGCGCGTGCTCAAAATTAGAAAATTTACCAGTATGTCGGCATTCGTCTAACTTTTCAGTGGCGGGGTTAAAAATGGGCATATACACAACGTGCACACAACGTATGTAGCGTATCTGACGTATTGCTAGCGTGGGAGAGCATTCATGTGCCTCGCAAAACGTTAGCAAAATGCTTGAATACGCTCACGGAACGCTGACCTACATTACTCCATCGCTAGAAGTATGGCGTATACAGTAAATACGCTGGAGATACGGCAGGCATAAGTAATGCATTCGTTGGCAGTATGCAGACTGTATGCGGACTGTACGCGGACTGCACATTCCCACCGGCTGAATGTAGGGCTAACATGCAGCAACGTACGCCGATGTGTTGGTCGAAAATCACATACGTCAGCATACGCTAAAGCTATATGTCGTAGTGTGACAGGCCCTTAAGTTTCCACCCAATAAATTTGTTCGTATGGATATAGTGTTACGATGTAGAATTAACACTTTTTATTATTAGCCTTATTACAATATAACATTTAGCCTATCTATATAATAATAGTACGGTAGGCTACACAAATTAGTAACCCCCCAAAAGAAGAATCACCTATGCCCATATGCGCGAGCAGTGGGATCAGGATTAAATTGCATAAAATAATAAATTGTGATGATTAGCGCACGCCCATGTACAATATAAGTACATTTGTGAGTTTAAGATTGGCTAGCTAGTTTTTACACCTGATTATAATTTCACTCCCTCCTCCCTTTATCTCCGTTCAGCTTCCCGAGGACCGGAAAAAAAATGGCGGCTGTCATAGCACACAATGTGGAGTCCCAAATCCGGACGGCCGCACTTACTCGGAGGATGAGGCCCCAGGAATTCTTCATTGACTTTGACAAACTTCGATCAGGATTTGTAACAGGTATGACTTTGGCTCCTTGTGCTGTTATTGTACGCGTTTTCCAAACTCAGTTTATGCAGTCGGAGAAGGGTATTGAAGTATATATAACCACAATATTTAGTAGGAATATACCTAAGAACCTATAATTAAACAATTTGATGTGCTGCTATTGCACAGCTTTGGCATAATCAGATGGCATCAATTGATATATAAAATTCCCAATTAGATCTTCTTGACAAATTTGATTGGTAATAACTGACTGGACTGCTTTGTAGTAGATTTACCTTCGTGTGGATAGTTTTGAGGAATTGACGTAATCACTTTTAATCAATTAATTATATATATATTGATCTATTATATATTATATAAAGAACCTAATTGATTGAAACTATATATATATATGCACATTGAATATTTCTCCAGTGCTTATAATGCAATGGTGGAGCATATAATATGTCATTATTTATAATACATGGTAATAATGCATTGCTCGATTTAGCGAGGCACATAATAAAACTAATAGACAGTTCCCCCTTATCAGCTGGTGAGTTTTTCACTTTCAGAAAGTCAATTTTTCCGTATACTATGGGAAAATATGGGAGTCAAACTAAGCGACAACGAAATGGAAAGTCTGCTCGCCAAGTACGACCTAAAGCAGGACGGTCGCATGAACTACCGGCGCTTCTGTGACATAATCAACCGACCCTTCAACCCTGATGCCATGGGAGAACCTGCAAGACAAACTGTCGAAGCCAAGGAATTGTAATTATCTCTTGATACAAAATTAAATGTAATTTAGCATCTAAAAAATTATTTCTATCTGAGACCAAACGATGCTACTTTAGGATTGATTGATTGGTGGTTGCTTTACACCATGTCGGCAGCATATGTCATATTCACGGCGAGAAATGTTTTTTTTTTTGTTCAAACCATCGCTTTTACATGTAAAAGCAGACAATCAATTATGTGGCAATAGACACCCATTAAATTAGAAAGCTCACAATCGTATATTTGTGGTCAAGGGAAACTAATTCCCATAGAAAAAGAAAAGTTTTATTAATAATTGATAGAATTTATTTAGTAAACTATTTGAGGTGGTACAGTCGAGCTGCCCTCAAAAAGGCTACTTTAGCATGCAGTCTACCAGGACTTCAACCCTACCCCATTCCCTAAAAAAGTTAGTTAAATAGGAATCCTAGAACACCCCACATGACCTGACTTGGCATGTCTATTTCACTAACTGTTTAGGTTTAGGGATATGGCTAAAATCCCGGTAGACCGCATACTAAAGTAGCACTAACCAAACAGTTTCATTGTCTTTTCTCACTGAATGCTAACTATTGACAGAATAAGCGACACATGACTTGGTCAACGCCCTGGTAGAAACTAGATCATAGTAAATGGTATATATGTGTCACCCTACTATATTGAACACACATCAAAGGATGGAGCAGCTGATGTTCTTAGCTGGCATATCACATTCAAACAGCTATGAGGTTGTGCCATTTTATTGACCCACTACCAGCCTATACGAATTCAAGAGGCTCGGTGACCTCAAATCTCACCTATTAGTATTTATTAAATTCACTTTGATCACTTGACATTTTCATTTAAATCCAGAAATTATTAACCATGCTAAAATACCCAACTTATGATATCGGACTATAGTGGTCATACCCAGTAGCACAAACAACAAAACAAAAGCTGTGCTATAGCCAATTATCTTTTAATTATATTAAAATTATGATGAATATTTCAGCATTAACATTTTTTTTTTAATTGAGGCTGTATTTATACTGTCCATAGCATATAAGCCCGGGTACCCAGGCTTGTTTTCAATGCTGGCCAGTTGTAGTGTTGGTGTTATCTTACCACACAGTAGCTGCTGATAAGTTATTTGATTGCCTGCATTTCAGTAGCAGATAGATAATTGGTTGGTATGGTTAGTAGCCTATGTTAGTTTTTTTTAATTTTCTTGGCATATATGTATTTTATTTTGTTCTACTCTTATTACTAGACGAGCCTACTCCTATTTACATATCATAGGCTTGTACGTAGCTGTGTGGTGTGTTATCTGGCTACTTTTGGCATGATTACCTTCAATTGGGCGTCCCGCTGGTGGGCCGTGACATATCACATGTCCCTATATATATATATATATATATATATATATATATATATAAATATATATAAATATATATATAAATATATATATATATTTATATATATATATATATATATATATATATATATATATATATATATATATATATATATATACTGATCCAATTAATTTGAGAGCTATGGTCTGCACAATCTAATTGTACACCAACAATCTAATTGTACTCCAATTGATTGTGTTGTTTTTAGCCTTGGAACTACCCGATCTCTGCGTCCTCTCAATCCGGAATTAGACCACACAGCCAACAATCTGCTCCAACGACTCCAGCGCTATTATAAATACCGAGGGGTTAATCTCAAAGCAGCGTGTGAGGACTTCGATAGGCACAACATCGGTGTTATTAAGCAGACCCAGGTAAAAATGTTTGCTATTCATATTTTCGTTATTTGTGTCGGTTCATAGCATAGTAGTAGAGAGGTTGATAATTGATATGGACTGAACCGATCAAAAGTACAGGTAATAGTTATAGTCCGATGCTTTTGGGTTTTTGCTATTTTCTGAGATAAATATATTATACTAATCGTTATAATCTACTTTACTTTAATTTGAAGTAACTTTTATTTTAAATGGCTAAGTTTGGAGATATTTGACATCAAAACATACCAAAATAATTTTGGCAAGCATGCCAAAACTCTGACACCATAAACTTCAGTAGTAACAGGTTCTATTAATTGACTTATTATGCCCTTCTATGCAGCAACAAATGCTTAATAAGTGAATCAGTATCTCAGTTGAATTTGCAGGATCAAATCTAGATAAATGTTTTGGTTTTGAAAATTTGATGTTTTCATCGGACTATGAATGTTTAACTGAAATAGAATGCAATTTTAATTCAAGTTGATTTGTTAACATGAGCACATGTAACTAGTCGCCACCAGGGGTTTTATACTATACTAGATAGATCGGACCGGGTGGCTGAATCAGTAACAGTGCTGAGTGCCTTCCCGTGTTGGAGGTCGTTGGTTCAAACCCTGGTCGAGTCAAACCAATGACTTACCCAATTTATTCTTGTCGCTACCTAGCGTGGCGTTTGACATGGAATGGTTGGCTCAGTGTCAGGATAATCTGACTGAGTGGGCTATCAGGTCATGGCGGCCTGGTCTCCCAGTGGGGCAGCACCATAAAGTCGCCATGAGTATGCACTTGAAGAATACTTGGTTGTTTGGCCGTCTCCAGTTACTCATCTGATACTCACTACTATCAGATTGACAGTGATAAGGTTGAGCTTTATTGCTACAACTCTTGTTCACCTACTAGTGACCTGCCACCCTGACTCACTTACAACCTGCTACACAGACCCGCATAGCTTCTGCTTGTTCAGTCAAATTCAGTGCCTACAGCTCATTGAACATAAATCCTATGGGTGTTACACACAGCTCAGTGGTGAACTGCTTCCTTTGGTATCTCTAGAGTGAGTGTGTGTCTGTCCAGCAAGTGCAAGGAGTTCAAGGGTGACTGGGCTCACACAGCCAGCCAATCAGACACCTCTGCAGCCTGGCAGGGGTGGCGCCCAAGAGGGGGCACCTGTCACTCAACCCTAGGGCAGGTGGTGTCCTTAATGTATGCAGAATGGCTGGGTGTGCTTACCCAGCGGTCCTGTGGTAACAAGTAGTCGTCATACAGTTACAATAAACAATAATACCTGACCCTCTCCCTTTTGCACTCTTCCTGGTGCATGGAGGGAACATTCCTGTAATTAGTAACCGTATCTTAATATCCGAACATCATACCGCAATCCCTGTCACCGTGCGTCATAACATTTACACATTTTTATTTATATGTCACACAGCGAGTGGGCACACATTGCATCACTATTACATAGCAATGGTCCCCAACTCTGTTCACTGAGATATTGATATGATTGCAAGCTCGGCTATCACAACCGAAAGACCGTATATTTGTACACACTGTCAAAAGTCGGTACCCGTCCTGATATGACTAGATGTTTCCAGGACGTAAAACTACCAACAACCCACGAGCATCTGGCATTAATAGGGTAGAGCAAGTACTGGTTGCTTAGTATCAGATTGTGCAGGATACGGGGACATGGTGCCAGTGACACGGTCTTGCAGTGTAGTAGCACTATAAAGTTGCTATGGGTGTGCACTGATATGACCTTAGGTGTTGCTGGAATGGAAAACTCAAAAAGAAAACATGCCAGATATAACAACACTGACATCAGTATTAGCCAGACCATGTTTTACCTTTAGAATTTACAAGCATAACTATGTATGCTCACATGCCATGTTTTGAAATTCTGAAGGTCGCTAACCATTACCATTGTCTGTTTCCTCGTTTATAGTTCGTCCGTAGCTTCCCACATCCGCCTGAAGTAACAGATGAAGACGTGAATCTGTTGTTGGAAAAGTACCGTGACCCAGACCGTCCAGGTCTTATAAACTACCTCAACCTTCAGCATGACCTGCAGGCTATCGGGGAACAGGCGGATTTAGGAAACATGACTTCCGGTATGGGGTCCCACACAGCCTTTGTTACGGCACCGGTAAGACCAAACTGCACACCGGGAAAAATATTGATCGTGATCAATACACTATTTTAGTATACCTAATTACATTGCATAGTTATTTTTGTTGGTAATTCCATTACTCCCTCCCGATGCCCATGCGCATGCCCATGTCCAACCAGATCCCCTCGGGCTCTCTAATGGGTGGCTGAAGGGGTAGGGTGGTATTGGAAGAGGCTGGGCATACTTCATATGCTTCTACAATTAAAATGCCACAGGGGACTGGAACTGTACTTCGACAAATGTAACCAAATATGTATATGGAGAGTGCTAGAGTCGGAAATGTCGACCGCTGAACTGCCAAATGATCTCCTGCATAGCGTTGCATGAATTCTCTATTCATATAATCAAATATGTGTCTAAGAGAGTATCAAGGGGAGAGGACAATGCTACCATCTGTGCTGGTTGTAGATGGTTGGGTGAGAATGGACAAGTGAGTGAAATAGAGTAGTCTCATGGAATCCTTTAATAATGAATCTTTTTTAAGTGCCTGAATAAAAACCAATTGCATGCAAATTTGATATTTTTCGCTTCCTAGCCTGTCGCTCGGCATTACTAGAATAGGGCAAGGACTGGTTAGCTCAGTGTCAGGATAATGTGACTGAGCGGGAAATCGGATCATGGTGCTGGTGACACGGTCCCCCCCAATGAGAAATTACTATAAAGTCGCTATGAGTGCGCACTGTCACAAGTCGGTACCCATCCTAATATGTGGTTAGGGTTATAATCTCAACCCACCCCTCCCGTCCCTCCAACCTGTACAACCCCCTTTCTAATGTCAGCACCACTGTTGTGGGAATGGGACCCGTGGCCAGAGGCCCTTTTTTTAAGAGATCTTTAAAAGATCTGTGAAATGTATTAATATCTGTATTAAAGTTGCATGGTCCGATGAAATTTTGTTTTTCAAAACCAAGACACTTATCAAGATTGTATTCTATATATCCAACTTAGATACTGGTGCATTAGCTAAGGATTTGTGACAGCAAATACAGTATAATCAGTGAATTTATTACCCCAACCCCTTGGCCATAAAAGGAAGAACACCATTAACCAATTAGGTAAATCTCGTGGCCTCATTACCAATCAGTGGAAAATACCAGGATACCAGGCTACATTTGAATTAAGTCATCCTACATCACGTGGTCATCGCGAGACGTCAATACACGTCATAGCTAGAGGAGTTTTGGAAAGCTTGTCAAAAGTATTTTGGGTTCTTTCAGCTCAAATTGCTTCAAAATTAGACATTCTTCTTCAAAATTACTCAGGACTAATGATCAGTAGGTTATAACGATCAATTTGATATATTTATTTAAAAAATAAAACAAAAATTCAAACGCCATCGGACTATGCAACTGTAATCTAAATTGTTATTATTATATATACATAGTTTATTAGATTGCTCATTCATATAGTTACGTCCATAACCCAGCCTTCTGACATTTCTTTCTATAAGGTTGTTTAGCAGCCCTGTCACAGGGATGTGGGAGTAACTATAGTATAAATATTGCTAGTTTCTATGCACAGAGTAGGCCTACTTTCACAATTGTCTATGGAAATTAATCCCCCCTCCTTCACCCCCACCCCTCTCTGTGGCTGATTACACCTACAGCCACGTATAGATGACCCTGTCCATGCCATCATTGACCGGATGCGGATCGCTGTGTTCAAGTATGGCATTCGCACTATCGAGTTCTTTAAAGACTATGACAAACTGCGGTCAGGCATCATCACCGAACACCAGTTTGCCTCTGCCATGTCCGCGGCCCTTGGCAAGGAGGCCCAGCTCAGTCGTGGGGATATCCAGAAGCTGGTCGAGTTCTATCGGAATGATGAATTGCGTGTGCACTACAAGGAGCTCTGCGACATGCTCGAGAATGGTATGTCGAGGAATTGATTTTCATCCCACCCTCTGTAAAAATATTTTGATTAATTTTCTTTTTCAACGCCTGGGTAATGGCTCTTCCGGCCGTCATTGTTTTAGTTCTGATAGTGTGACAATACAGACCATGAACTGGCACAAGCAGTAATAATATTCACAATTTTGTTGAATTGTACATTTGATGAGAATTGTTAGAGCAAGCGTATAATTCTTTTAAAAAAGAAGAGAATTATTGCATACTTTTATTTATTGTTTCACAGAACATTTAAGGTCATCACAAGTAATCTTCATTCCGGAAAGTGTAATTTTCGTAAACCATGTACCTGCTATCCTATAAATGTACTATTTAGGATCAATGCAGTATTTGCCGAATAGGAAGGAATCATACGTTGTTCAGTTTAGTTCTAGCAAGTGCGAGACGTTTTACTACAATGAAGTTATTCAGAAATAATCATTTGATAGCTCATCTACTCTATCTTGCAGCATTTAACATCCCAGACCTGGAGAAGAAGCCCACACAGCGGGTCTACAGACCACCAGTTGGAGCACTTGGCAGGGTGAGTGACAGTTAATACCCACTCAGAATCTGCTCAGCTCAAAGTTAATAACCACTCAGAAGCTGTTCACTTAAAGCAGTTATAATAACCACTCAGATTCTGGTCAGTTCCAAGTAGTTAATAACCACTCAGGTTCAGGTCAGTTCTAAGTAGTTAATAACCACTCAGATTCAGGTCAGTTACAAGTAGTTAATAACCACTCAGATTCAGGTCAGTTCCAAGTAGTTAATAACCACTCAGATTCAGGTCAGTTCCAAGGAGTTAATGACCGCAGATTCAGGTCAGTTCCAAGTAGTTAATAACTGCTTAGATTCAGGTCACTTCCAAGTAGTTAATAACCACTCAGATTCAGGTCAGTTCCAAGTAGTTAATAACCACTCAGATTCAGGTCAGTTCCAAGGAGTTAATAACTGCTTAGATTCAGGTCAGTTCCAAGTAGTTAATAACCACTCAGATTTAGGTCCGTTCCAAATAGTTAATAACCACTCACATTCAGGTCAGCTCTAAGTAGTTGATAACCACTCACATTCAGGGCAGTTCTGAGTAGTTGATAACCACTCAGATTCAGGTCAGGTCTAAGTAGTTAAAAACCACTCAGATTCAGGTCAGTTCCAAGTAGTTAATAACCACTCAAGTTCATGTCAGTCCACATAGTTAATAACCACTCAGATTCAGGTCAGCTTCAGGTGTTCTCTGGGGTGGAGTGGTTAGAGTGTCTGACTTTTTTCTAGGTCAGACTCCTAATCTGAAGGTTGGTGGTTCGATTCCCTGTGTCCCCACCTCTGCCAATTTGGATGTCCACTGCTGTGTATAACTTACAGCATCATCAAAGGCCAGTTGCTCTCATACCATGTCTATGTGGTGTGGGAGGTTAAAAATCCCTTGGGTCAGTAAAAGTGTAGGCTCAGGCTTTCTACCGCCAAACTGTCTATTCAGACTTATCCATGATAGGCAGTATAAATCTTGAAGAGGTCAGTTCCAAGAAGTTAATAACAATTCAGATTCAGGTCAGTTCTAAGTAGTTAATAACCACTCAGATTCAGGTCAGTTCCAAGTAGTTAAAGTTGCATAGTCCGATGGTTTTGCGTTTTGGTCATTTTTCAGAGATAAATATATTAAATTGATCGTTATAATCTACCTCATTTCAGGTTAAAGTAACTTTGATTTTAAATGAAATTCAAACCTGCAAACTTAGTTTTGGCAAGCACACCAAAACTCTGACACCATAGGCTTCAACAGTAACAGGTTCTATCAAATTGTCTCAGTGTTCCCTTCTATGTGGCAATAAATACATAGTATCTGCATCAATATCTAAGTTAGATATGTAGAGTTAAATCTATATAATTATTTTGATTTTGAAAATTTGATGCTTCATCAGACTATGCACTTTAATAGCCACTCAGATTCAGGTCAATTGCAAGTAGTTAATGACCACTCAGATTCAGTTCAATTCCAAGGAACTAATAACCCTTCAGATTCAGATCAGTTCTAAGTCGTTAATGACCACTCAGATTCAGGTCAGTTCCAAGTAGTTTAGAACCACTCGGATTCAGATCAGTTCTAAGTAGTTAATGACCACTCAGATTCAGGTCAGTTCCAAGTAGTTAATAACCACTCAGATTCAGGTAAGTTCCAAGTAGTTAATGACCACTCACATTCAGGTCAGTTCCAAGTAGTTAATAACCACTCAGATTCAGATAATCAGTTTCAAGCAGTTAATAGCCACTCAGAAGCTGTTCAGTTTCAAGCAGTTAATAACCACTCAGAAGCTGTTCAGTGCAAAGCATTTAATAGGTACTCAGAGGCTGTTCAGTGCCAAGCAGTTAATAGCTACTCAGAAGCTGTTCAGTGCCAAGCAGTTAATGGCCAGTCAGAAGCTGTTCAGTGCCAAGCAGTTAATAGCCACTCAGAAGCTGTTCAATTTCAAGTAGTTAATTGTCCCTCAGACGCTGTTCAGTGCCAAGCAGTTAATAGCCACTCAGAAGGTGTTCAGTGCCAATCAGTTAATAGCCACTCAGAAGGTGTTCAGTGCCAGGCAGTTAATATCCACTCAGAAGTTGTTCAGTGTCAAGCAGTTTATAGCCACCCAGAAGCTGTTCAGTGCCAATCAGTTAATAGCCACTCAGAAGTTGTTCAGTTTCAAGTAGTTAATTGTCCCTCAGACGCTGTTCAGTGCCAATCAGTTAATAGCCACACAGAAGGTGTTCAGTGCCAAGCAGTTAATAGCCACTCAGAAGCTGTTCAGTGCCAAGCAGTTAATAGCCACTCAGAAGCTGTTCAGTGTCAAGCAGTCAATAGCCACCGAGAAGCTGTTCAGTGCCAATCAGTTAATAGCCACTCAGAAGGTGTTCAGTTTCAAGCAGTTAATAGCCACTCAGAGGCTGTTCAGTGCCAAGCAGTTAATAACCACTCAGAAGTTGTTCAGTTCTAAGCAGTTAAAACAACTCAGGATTCGGGTCAGTTCCAATGAAACTGCAGCTCAGAACTTGTTGAGTTATTCTGATGACCGTCAACATAATCCACAACACAACACAATCCTTAGGGATCCGCATGGATAGGTAGACCTGGATAGGGTGATAACATGAGGGAGCCTTGGTGGTGTAATGGTTAACATGCTGGTTCCGGAATGGCAAGAAGTGTGGGTTCGAAAAACCTGCTCTAGGTAGAATATTTCCTGTTGTTATCACCCCCACGGCAATATCATATATATTCAATTCAATTCAATATATATAACACTGGTACTGTATATTCCTATGTATTAGCTGACTCCGTGGATTAGCCACCCTCCCAGTTTGAATATCTAGCACATGACCTCAGATATTATATACCTATCTGTTGACTCTGTGGTCAGATGGAACGAATTTGAGACAACACCTATAGTCAATTAACCTTGGTTTAATTCACTTAAATATGTGTTTTTTTTCTTTCTGAACTTGGCCTTTCCTAGAATCTACCAGGCTTACCTCAAGCGGAAGAGGCACGCGTCCAGGAATTGCTGCAGCTAATATCAAAGCAAGTCACCAAACGTCGTCTCATGATGTACACCTACTTCAAAGACTACGACAGAGTGAGTATAATGACCGTCTGGCTAACTTTGTGGCAAACACTTAGGACAAAGTCTTGTCCGCATAGTTTGGAACATGTATCTCTAAAGCTAACCATAAGACAATAATCCCGCCTGAATACCATCGTTGTTTTTGGTGTGAAAATTGTTTGCTTTGCCTATCACAATAACTGAAGCTTACTATGTTTTCATTGGTAAGAAAAAGTTGGTCCATATATAATGCCTGGCACACACCTCCCGTTTACGATTCACGCACTAAAACTGACTGCGCATCACGACCCCGACCCGTCCCATATACGATCTAAAACTGCCCGTTTTTCGAATCCCTTGCGATTTCCGTTTTAACCCCTAAAACTGAGTTTTAAGTCGCAAATCGCAAGGCTCTGGTGTGCTAGGGGGTCGCACACCTAACGACTAAAACTCAAACTTATGCGCGAAACGGGCAGTTTTAGATCGTATACGGGAGGTGTCTACCGGGCATTAGGTATGGTTGTAGAATGACTAACTAACTATACATGTTAAACCAGCTGACTAACCTATGATGGTAGTTCTAAGTGATGTAATGGTATGGGGGGGGGGGGGTTTATCCCATTCAAGGTTGGTTGTTGGAGTTTTACGTCCTAGCAACATCTAAGGTCATATAAGGATGGGTACCGAATTGTGATGGTGCGCACTCATGGCGAATTTCTACTGCTGCCTGACTGGGAAATCAGGCTGCTAGCACCATGGCCCGATATCCCACTCAGTCACATTATCCTGACACTGAGCTAAGCAGTCCTTGTCCGCACAGGAAGCTCTACTGATTCTGCCACCGCGTCCTGTGGCTCTCTCCCATTCAATCGTCTGTTTGATGATATATATATAGCAGTGCAATATGAGAAGAGTCTATCATCTGTATAAACTATTGTTCAATACCTCTAGGAGAAACACTTTTAGAATATCATTTCTGATCGTTAACTCTCAAATCAACTAACTGATGCTTACATATAGTATATATATGTGGTGTATAACGTATTATGCGAGTATAAAAATATGAAGGGAATTTCCTATTATTCTATATTATTATTATTACTTCATACCATTGTTATTCTCCGTAAGACTATGCACTTGACCAGTGGCGCCACCTGCGCTCACCCACCCTCCACCTGGCCGACATTGTCAGTCGTGCCGGAGGATTTTATATGTATATACATGTGATCCCTATTTAGAACTGACGTAGTACTTGAAATACATATTGAATCGTTCGCTAGGACCCCAGAAACCTGAAGGAGAGTAAACACAAAAAACATCCAAAGACCTAAAAATACACAAGATAGAATCTCTGTGTTAAATTTGTTTTTAAGGTGCTCTAAGACATAGAAGCAAAAATTGAGTTCTATAGCAATACGGCAAAACTAACTCCAGCCACCGGGCTTGGAAGATACAATATAACATGACTTGAACAACTGAATCATGTATGATAAGGGGTTTTTAGGGTTATTTATTAGTTTCTTTTTTTTAATACTTTACAACCCAGAGTTTAAGGTAACGGTGAGGCACCGACCGAAGCCATCCGTGTTATTGATGAATGTGGTTGGAATCAGCTGAGACAAAAGCCCCGTTCATACAGCACAACTTTAGGCCGAACTAGATAAGGCAAACTAGATGAGGCGAACTAGGCGTAAAAGTGTGTCGTATCCACACATCCAGTGCTTGGGTCGGTTTAACCCGGAAATCGATATCTGCGCATGAGCAAGTCCATACTAACCAGCGCCACTTTCGGTTAATCGACGTCGCCACGAGAGAGTGTGGGTTCGACCTAGATATGTATAGACTGAGTCGTATTGTTTTGGAACGGTCAAAACTTCTGCTGGGCAGTGAAAACCTGTAAATAAATGATGACAAAAATATCTGTGCACAGCTAGCGGTTTCATAGACCAAATTAACCGCGCATATGACCGGTCGATCATAGGCACTTTTGATCGACCGGAAAATCAACAAACTCAGGTCTCGACTGCGCATGCGTGTGACGTGCTTAAGCCGCCTCAAAGTAAACCACTATCGTCCACACAAGCAAGATGGGCCGACTTAAGCTAGTTCGCTTCATATATACTACCTCGCGATGTGGTTTACTTGAAGCGAACTAAATGAATCAACTCAGCCCTAATCGTCTTCAGCGTCGCGTCCACACAGCGAATGTGAGGTGAACTAGACAAGGCGAACTAGTTGAGCCGACTTAACGGGCATGTATGAACGGGGCTAAAGTCTTTCGAAGATATGAATGTGATTGTTTGTTTGTTGCACCGAATTGTGAAAGTGACTGACATCATGCCCAAATATCCCACTCAGTCAGATTATCCTGAAAATGAGCAAGCCAGTCCTTGCCCTATCCTATTAATACTGACCATCAAGCTAGGTAGTGTCAATTTTGAAAGTCATTGCTTTGATTCGTCCGGGGTTCGCAAATCTCGCCAGTGCTCTTATCGATTCACCCCTTATGGATGGATGCGACCCCCAAGCGGCCAGAAATCAAACCAATAGGTTCTGACCTGACAAATCCTACAATATTGAGTCTGAATTAAAGTTGCCTATTCCGATGGTTTTGAGTTTCTGTAATTTATTTGAGATGGATATATTAGATTGATCGTTATAATATATCTTGACTTTAGTTTAAAGTAACTTTTGAGATAGTTGAAGTGCAAAAATGCCAAATTAATTTAGGCAAGCATGCCAAATCTGTGACACCATAGGCTTCTGCAGTAACAGGTTCTATAAATTAATTGCCTCAGTAGGGGCCTAATCCCTTCTGTGTGCTGACAAATGTTTGATAAGTGCACCAGTATCAAATAGATAATTGTTTGGGTTTGAAAATTTGATGTTTTCATCGGACTAGGCAGCTTTAATATAGCCCACTTCACATTATTATTATTATTATTATTATTGTTATTGTTATTATTATTGTTGTTATTGTTATTATTATTATCATTGTTATTGTCGCTATTATTGTTGTTAGTATCGTCCTTATTATTGTCCTTATTATTGTTGTTATTGTTATTGTTGTTGTTGTTATTATTGTTGTTATTATTGTTGTTATTATTATTATTATTATTATTATCATTATCTGTTGCAGGGTACGGGTTACAGTCGCGTCGTCACCCCGCTTCAGTTTGGTCGCATCCTTCACTTCCTGAGTCTTGACGTCGCCACAGACGATCTGAAACTGCTGACGGACAAGTTTGCCGACCCCACCAGTGGAGACGTCAACTATCCTGCCTTTGTCCAGTGTGTTGACAAAGGTTTGTGTGCTTTTCCAACAATTTAGAACAGAATGGACTGGTTGAAAGAGTAGTACACTCGTTTTTCATCGTGCGGCAGGTCATGAGTGCGATCCATGGCTAAATCAAGTTAGATGCTTTAAAATATTATACTTGTATCTTGCCTGGCGCTCGGCATTGCCAGGATAGAGCATGGAGTAGTGGAATGGGGAAGACCAATTGTTGTTAGTTGAAAGGGAGGTACGAAATTTTATATATTTTATTATTTTATATTATAATATTATTTTATATTATTATTTTATATTATAATATTATTTTATATTATTATTTTATATTATTATTATAATATAATATATGTGATGCATAACGCATGATTACAGTGTAAATGGTAGGGGAACAAATATTTATACGTGTCACTATTATTCCCTCCATAGCCTCATAGGTGCTGTGGGAGAGCCCCCCCCCGCCCCCCCCGCCCTCCACCCCACCCCAGCTGGCGGGGTAATTGTATACAGGCGGGCCCCATCGCGCCGCACACACATCGAGGAAGAGTTATATATATATATATATATATATATATATATTATCTATATATATATATATATATATAGTATATATTAATGAATCTAATTTGTTGTTGGATTTTACATTGACATTTTACATTTCATTTGCTCTTGAATTAAAAAAAAACACAAAAAAACAAGCCAACAAAAAAAACTAATTTACACGAAACTTATTTCCTTATCATTTCCTGATCCCATTAAATAATTTTTATTTTTTTGTTCTCTCTCCTTTTTTAGAATTTGTAAACTACACGCAAGACCTAGAAGACAATAGCGATCGCGCGTCGCGTAGGGAACCCCCATCCCCGGTGCCCGTAGACTTCAGGACTGTCAACTTTGGAGAACTGATGGCGCGGATCCGCCACCACGCCTTGACCAACAGGCAGCGCGCCGGTGACTATTTCCAAGATTTTGATCCCCTGAAAAGTGGTCTCATCACCAAGAATCGGTTCCGCCGGGGCCTGAGCACCCTCGGACTGAGTGCACTCGGCAAGCACAACCTGAATGCGGCCGAGTTTGAGGCGATCTGCCATCACTACTCCGACGCAGATAATCCAGAACATATCAAATGGAACTATTTTGTGTCCGACGTGGATAGCGGTAAGTTTAAATTTAAATTTAGAGCTGCATAGTCTGATGAAATATCATATTTTCTAGAAAAAAAATCAAAGCAATTATCTAGATTTTATTCTACATATCTAACTAAAGCCGTGTTCACACGGGCAAAATGTGAAGCGAATTAGACAAATCGATTTATATGAAGCGATTTAGCCGCCCGTTCACACGAGCAGCGCTTGAAGGCGGAAGTGGATATCTGCGCATGAGCAAGTCCAGACTAACCAGCGCCAGTTTGGGTTCGTCGACGTCGACCGAGAGAGTGTGGGTTCGACCTAGATATGTATGGATTGAATCGTATTGGTTTGGAACGGTCAAAACTTCTGCTAAAAATAAATGCTGAAAAAAATATCTGTACATAGATAGCGGTTTCATTAATTAAATTATATAATATGCGCTTTAGATCGACCGGAAAGTCAACAAACTAAGGTCTCGACTGCGCATGCGTGTGACGTTCTTAATCCGCCTCAAGTTAGTCGGTTGCGTTCACACCAGCGATCTAAGTCGATTCATAAAATTCGCTTCATATAAACCACCTCGCTAGGTGGATTATATAAAGCGAATCATATGAATCGATTCAGCCCTAATCCGCCTCACATCGCGTTCACACGGCAAAATGTGAGGCGAACTAGGCAAGGCGCTTTATATGAAGCGGATTAAATCGCCCGTGTGAACACGGCTTTAGATACTGGTGCACTGCCGCTGTATAGATGGGTGTAATACTGTGATATGTGCTTCCTGTCTGTGGGAAGGTGCATCTAAAAGACCCCTTGCTGTTTAGAGGAAAGAGTAGATATATCAGAATGACCATACGTCCAATATGAAAATCAATGTGCTCTAGAGGTGTTGTTAAATAAAACAAGCTTTACTCTTTAAGAAGGGTGTAATAAGTCAATTTACTAGAACCTGTTACTACTGAAGCCTATGCTGTCAGAGTTTAGACTAGATAAAAGATTCACCCGGTACTTGTAGTACACGGGTGAACGAGCTTTAGTGAAATAGCTTTAGTATGGAACATGAAGTAGAAACTGTGGTTCCATGATCAAATGGCTACATATATTGGCACAGATTTGGTGAAATGGGAGAGAATGCAAAAAGTCAAGATGGCGGACAGAGAACGCTGTCGATTTCACTTTTAAATGGCATTAAAGTATGTGTTTTATTATATTTTCCAACTCAAAAGTAGCGGGTAAATATGAAGACATCTACAAAGAATAAATGTTGCTTCTTAGATTGTAAAATTAGGCTCTCATTTCATTAACCCGCTTTTTCGACTGTTTTTATATAGGGTTGGTATTCACCCGTGTACTGCGAGTACCGGGTGAATCTTTTATCTAAGTTTAGACGTGCTTGCCAAAATTAATTTGGCATGTTTCCACTTCAAATATCTTCCAAAGTTATCCATTTAAAATACAAGTTACTTCAAACTAAGGTAAGATAGATCTAGTTATATGGCACTACTGTTAATATATTGCCATGGAACTTATGGGTTACATAATTTCATTGTATTATATGCTGCAAATTGTGTTTTCAACAGTTATTGTGTACATTACTCTATACCTTTTGTGTAAATAACCCTGAATTGAAAAATGGCTGGAAGACCCGTGCTTCGGCACTGACAAAAGACTAATTCAGCAGAATAAACATATTTATCAACAAAAACAAGAAGAAAAAAAGAAGATTATAATCATTAACCTGATAACTAATATAGTGTAGATGTTGACCATTTTATTGCTTCATTTCTGACAGTATTCACAGAAAATAACCTCGAGGCTGACCCAACCTACAGGGTGTTGGAGCAGGAGCTGTTCGTGGTGCCAACGCCTGGGACAGTTGACTGGGACGCATCAGACGAGAAGGCCAGGGATGATGTCAGCAAAATCATGTACCGTCTTCGCAAGCGAGCAGAGCATCGTCGCCTGCTTATTACACCTACATTCCAAGATTTTGATAAGTATGTCCAAGAAATGATACACTGCATTTTCTTATCTCTTGTTGTGTGTGTGTGTATTGTGGGTTTAGTCAGCGAATTCAATTCAATTCAGTATTTTATTTTAGATTCAGCATTATGGCAGTTACATAAAGTTGGTCCATAGTGGGTACACAGAATACAAAAAGGTGAATAACTTAGAAGTAACGGAGTCAAAACACACTACAAATTGGCGCATAATTTCTGAATTGCGGTTGATTTGAAGGCGGAAGCCGGAGACCCCACTACTGACCCCGCCCTCACATCACCAAGCGGGGCAGCACTATAAAAATCGCCATGAGTGCGTACTGTCACAAGTCGGTACCCGTCCTGATATGACCTTAGATGTTGCTAGGACGTAAAACAACAAACAAACAAACCAAGCGGGACCGGTGGGAACTAGGCCCTCCTCCCCTCCCCCTGTGGCCGTAATCGATTAACACGACCCGAGTCGTCAGAATTTCAAATCGAACACCGTGAGTAGAGTCGACAAATACACGTACCGTGTGCAAAACGACCCGACTCCAGTAATCCACCTCTTGGCTGGGGCTGGCTAGGAGCGATGACATCACATTTGTGCTGGTACCGTCCTGCAGGATAACAGCTAACAGTACCAGTCATACATTGCTTTTTAAAAATAATAAGCTAGATTAATGAAATGGAAATATAACTAAACTATGCCATCATAAAATACTTTAAATTCTATTTTGCTGTAGTTATATTGGTTATTAAAAAAAAAAAAAAGGTTTTGGATTAAGCCACCATTTTTTCCACCCTGAGCGCGGAGGAGCGTATTCGATTATTCGACCCGAGTCTGGAGGATCTGCACATGCGCCAAAAAGTGGCAAATGTGACGTCATCGTTCCTAGCCACCCCCCCAGGACGTGGGTTACTGGAGTCAAGCCTTTTTGAACACGGCACATGTTTTTGTCAACTCCACTCGCAGTGTTCGATTTGAAATTCTAGCAACTCGGGTGACCCGAGTCGTCCGGGTCGTGTTAAACGAATACGGCCAGTATGACCACCTAGATTAATTAAATTGACATATAACTAAATCATGCAATTATAAGATACTCTAAATCCTATTTTGCTGTAGTTATATAGATTTTTTTTTTTAATCCAAAAGTTTTGGATTAATCCACCATTTTTGTCCCTCCCAAGCTCATTCATTTATGCAAACCGAGTTTGTATGATCTGCGCATGTGATTAATCGATTACTGCCTAAACTTTCAGGCATAAGAACGGTCACGTGACGGCGTCTCAGTTCCGCCAGTGCATGACGCTCCTCGAGCTGCCGATGGTTGAAGAAGAGATGCTGGCTCTTGAAGCCAAGTACTGCAATGATGTCGGCTTCAACTACAGCGCCTTCCTAGCCGAGCTGGAGCCGATACAACCAACAAAAGCGATGTACAAGCAGCGGATGGCAGATATCCGGGAGACCAACATGCCCAAGCCCCATCCGGTCGTATGCACCAACCTCGAGAAGATCCTCCTCAAAATTAAGACGATGGTGAGAAGTGGCTGCAATTAATATAGCTTTTTTTAATACTTTTTTTTTGTAATGAGACTGTCGCGGGTCAATCTGTGTCAATGAACTAGCTGTTCAATATATATATATGCCCCGGTGAAATATGTATTCGGATGAATACAAATATTTACCCCCCCCCCCCAAAAAAGAAGCGTGAGGGGAGCCACCCGTATAGAACTCCCCGACAGCTGGGTGGGGGGGGGGGGCACTCCACCAATGCGCCAATGGAGGAAGTAGCAAAGTATATATGTTCCCTTAGCATTTATACTCGTATAATGCATTATACATCTCACATACACACGCACATATATATATAACTATATACATATATATATCATATATATATGTATATATTTATCACCGGGTGCGGTGGCTGAATCGGTACAGCGCTGCCCTTGCGTGTGGGAGTTTGGTTCCCGGTCAAATCCAACCAATGACTTATAAAATTTAAACTTGTAGCTTCCTTGCCAGGCGCTCAACATATGGGATAGGACAAAAAACTGGTTAGCTCAGTGTCAGGATAATGTGACCGAGTGGGATATCGGGTCATGGTGCTGGTGGCCTGATTTCCCGGTGGGGCAGCACTATAAAGTCGCCATACTTAGATATTGCCAGGACATAAAACTCCAATAACCACCCATATATAGCTTGGAGGTGATGAATGTGGGAATCAAATCCACATATCTTGTATTCCACGTTAGTAATAGTATGCTAACCATTAAACCACCTAGGCACCCTACTGTCATCCTATCCACACCCACTTGTCTATGTGGCGCCTTGCCTGGGAGGTCAATGCAGACCAGTACATTCGTCTCCCTGGAATTGTATGTCTTTTAAGTGGTTTAAATCGTTTAATGCTTACAATTACATACATACAGACAATGTACTTACATATATATACACCACTAGGCTTGTACAGGATTCAGGTTATGGAAATCAGTGTCGGGGGTGGGGGGGGGGGGTGATGAAAATGGATAATATATTACGCCTAGAGCAGTATTCGAACCCACACCTCTTGCATTCCAGGCTAGTGTGCTAACCATTACGCTACCTAGGCTCCCTGATGTCATCACCCTATCCACGCACCAGACGGGATGGCCGAATGAGTTGAACGTCCGTTTCCCGTTTTGGTAGATCATGGGATTAGAACCCACGGGTTCGAATCCTGATCGAGTCAGACCAATGACTTAAAAATTGATACTTGTTGCTTCCTAGCTTGGTGCTCGCCATTATCAGGATATGGTAAGGACTGGTTGGCTCAGTGTCAGTTGGCGACCACAGGATTCGCTGAAGACATGTACTACGTTAAGCCTGGTACACACCTCCTGTATACGATTCACGCGCTAAAACTGACTGCCCGACGCGACCCGTCACAACCCGACATATCCCGACTAATGCCCGGTACACACCTCCCGTATAATACCTAAAACTGCTCGATTCATTTTTCGAATCTTATAAGATTCCAGTCTTAAAAAAGCCTAAAACTGAGTTTTAAGTTGCGAATCGGAAGGCTCAGATGTGTTAGGGGGTCACACCTAGAGACTGAAACTGACTAAAACTCAAACTCAGTCACGAAACGGGCAGTTTTAGGTTTCATACGGGAGGTGTGTACCGGGCATTAGTTGGCCATAAACACACACAGAGACACACACACACAACCTTATCACCTGAATGAAATGTGTATTTGATAAACCACCCACTTGAATTCCAAGTGTAAGAAGTTTGTCCTCCTCAACTACAACAAGATTTCTGTCACAGGTTTTCAAAAATCGTGTGAGGGTTCTTGAATGGATGCGCGACTACGATAAACTGAAATCTGGCAGGATAACCAAGATCAACTTCCGACGTGCGATGGACCTCTGTAAATTTGAGCTCACTGAGCCTGAATTTGACATCTTGGAGGACCAGTAAGTGCACCTTAGCGTCATCAAATACCATCGTAACTTTCTGTTTAAAAAACACCGCTTCCATAAATAGTCCGGAATATAAAGGTTGATTAAATCCTATAAAGGAATATCCAGTTGAAAATAATAATTTTGTTATGTTATGTATAAGCATTATGTGAGTATAAAGGCGCGGAAGGGAATTATTATTATTATTCTTCTATTTCATTATCTACCAACCATTATCCTCGATGTATTCACCTCCTATACCACATACTGCTACTGTTGGCGCCACCTTCGGCTCCCACCTGAACTACGGGCGTTCCCATTGTCATTCGAGCCCTGGAAATAAAGCATATTTTTGCTGATGAATTCCTTAGATTCCTTATATTTAAGGGGCCATCCAAAGTTGTCAACATTTTCAAGTTGTTGTTTAAAAAAAAAAAATTTATTGAGGGTGTATTTATACTGTCCATAGCATATAAATAAGCCCGGTTACCCAGGCTTGTTTTCAATGCTGGCCAGTTGTAGTGTTGGTGGTATCTTTGCTGATAAGGTATTTGATTGCCTGTACATAGAATACTACTTTTCCAGATCCTCCCCAAGGCCCCCCCCCCCCCCCCCTGATGGGATGGCCCAAATGAGTTGCGTGTTCGCCTCCCATTTTTCGAGGTCATGGGATTCAAACTGCTTTGTTCGAAGCCTGGTCGAGTCAAACAAATAACTTTAAAATCGATATTTAGTTATACCTATCTTGGCATTCGGCATTGCTAGCACAGGGTAAGGAGCAGTGGAATGAAGAAGATCAATTGTGTGCAATTGAAAATTCTCCAGCATAATCAATTAATGTACCCCCCCCCCCCAAACAAAAAGTCTCGAAAAGTATAAATATTTTTATTAAACCTTAAAAGTTGTATTTTACTGTCAGCCCCCATGAAATGATATCCCTGTTGAACGCTTTGTACAACCGTGAACGTGTTGACAACTTTTTTATTTTTATTTTTTTGGTCCATTAGTTGTTTAAGCAGGGGAAATTTCAGTCATAGACGACTGGTCTTCCTCATTCCACTGCTGGTCGATAGAAAGCCCGAGCCTACACTTTTACTGACCCAAGGGATTTTTAACCTCCCACACCACATAGAGATGGTATGAGAGCAACCGGTCAACTTTGGATTGCCCATACATAATATCGGCGTTGAGGCTTCTTTGATAACTGTGTGTACTTATGCATTTTCAGCTACCAGCAGCCCGGTTTCCCTGACAACATAAATTATCTACAGTTCTCAGATGACATTGAGGCTATTTTCACGACCAAACACTTGGAAAAGGCTCCTCTTCTGAACATACAGCAGTTCAAGCCACCAGTAGAGTGTGAACAAAATAAACTGTCTGCAGAATTGGAATGTGTTATGAACAGCACCATGGAAACCATTGCAAAGAAGGTAGCTAGTTGTACTAATAATGTCACTCTCCTAATGTTAATATTTAAATAGTTTTTGTGGCCTAGAGAAATGTGTCCAAAAACATGATCCATACCTCCTCAATTCTCGTTCCACTATATGTATGTATGTATGTATGTATGTATGTATGTATGTATGTATGTATGTATGTATGTATATATGTATGTATGTATGTATGTATGTATGTACGGTCTCGGTCCACCTCTCCTCCCCTGGATGTTGACCAGTGTCAGTCGCACCGGAGGATATATGTCTAAGCTCATATCAGGATGGGTACTGACTTGTGACTGCACACTGACAACTCACAATGAGTTTTTAGTGCTGCCCCACTTGGACACCAAACCGAACTGGCCTCGCTCGGTCACATTATCCTGATACTGAGAAAATCAGTCCTTGCTCTATCCTGTTAATGCAGATTTCCACGCTAGTTAGTGACAAGTATACATGTTATAAATCATTGGTTTGACTCGACCGGGGATCAAGCCCATGACCTTACCGATTCACTATTGCGTCAGGTATATGTATGTATATGCATTGTATGTATATGCATGCATTGACAGAGTTCGAAACAATAGGCACCTGTGTGTATATATAGGCCCTATATATGTGTATGTATGTATGTATGTATTTATGTATGTATGTATGTATGTGTATATATATATATATATATATATATATATATATAATGCCTCATGAGAATACTACTCAAAACCTTGAAACAAGATCATCCCAACATAATTGACTAAATTGATACTTGTCACTTCCTAGCCATGCGCTTGGCATTAATATGATAGGGCAGGGACTGGTTAGCTCAGGGTCAGGATAATATGACTGGATGGGATATCGGGTCATGGTACTGGCAGCCTGATTTCCAAGTGGGGAAACACTATAAAGTCGTCATGAGTGTGCACTGTCACAAGTCAGTACCCGTCCTGATATGACCTCAGATGTTGCCCAGTGTAAAGTCGAATGCTGGCAGTTTGAGTGGTGTAAATAGGCTAATAGGAAATCACTACAGACAAGGAAGGAAAGTAGATATAGAGTGAAAGCTAGGAGAGTTAGACTCCCTTCTTTATTACATATATATAGTCTCAGGAATCAAGATGGTGGTGTACACATGACCAAATCATCCAATCACCAACAGGCATTCTTATATTAGCCAATGAACATTCAATATCCTTGTAACCAAGGCATGGTTAGGTCTGGCTACAGTGCCCTGTTGTGTCTGGTGTGCAGTGATCCATAAATAACACTTGGGGGGGGGGGGGGGGGGGGGAGGGAGGGGGTATGTGAGGAGAGTTCCAAAGACTCTCTCACATGTCAAGAAGTGACCCTCTCTCACTATCTATATTAATATACAATTTCTATCTTTAATGAGTAATGGATCATCAACATCACATATACCTTATATGCCTTTGGTTTTACATACCATCTACCATTATATAGACCATTTGCAATTTATTATAAAATAGTTCTCCATAGCCCATATCTCAAATATCAGAAAATTTTACACCAGGACGTAAAAACTCCAACAACCAACCAACATCCAACATCATTCAACTCTAAACTGAACCCTTTAACTACACATCACCAATGGGGACCTTTCATGAGCCATTTTTCTCGCTATACACTTGGTGGCAGCACACGTTCCCGGTCCAAGTCAGCCATCATGGTTGGATAGAAGGGTGTAGGTGTATGTGTGTGTGTGTAGGTGTGTGGTGGGGGTTTAGGTGTATGGTGGGGGTTTAGGTGTGTGGTGGGTGTGTGTAGTGGGGGTGTAGGTGTGTGGTGAGGGTTTAGGGGGTGGTCGGGGTGAAGGTGTGTGGTGGTAGGTGTGTGGTGGGGGTGTAGGTCTGTGGTGGGGGTTTAGGGATGTGGTGGGGTTGTAGGTGTGTGGTGGTGTGTGGTTGAGGTGTAGGTGTGTGGTGAGGGGGTAGGTGTGTGTGTGGTCAGGGTGTAGGCATGTGTGTAGGTGTAAATGTGGTCAGGGTGTAGGTATGGTGTGTGTGGTGGGGGTGTAGATGTGTGGTGGGGGTTTAGGTGTGTGGTGGGGGTGTAAGGGGTACTGGGGGTATAGGTGTGTGTCGTGGGGTGTAAGGGGTATAGGTGTGTGTCGTGGGGCTTTAGGGCTGTGGTGGGGGTGTAGGGGTGTGGTGGGGGTTTAGGGATGCTAAAGATTGTGAGGTGCCACTCTGCAAGACACCCCTACACCTCCATCACAAACCACCTACACCCCCCACCACACACACAGCCAACTCCCACCACACGCATCTACACCCCCACCACATCCCTACACCCCCACCACATCCCTAAGCCCCCACCACACCCATACACCCCACCACACCCACCACACCATACCCACTCACCACACACCCCTACACCCCTCACCACACCCCTACACCGCCACAACACACCCACCACACAAACATACGCCCCCACTACACACCTACATCCCCAACCACACCCACCACACCATACCCACTCACCACACACCCCCATCACACACCCCTAAACCCACACTCACCCCACCACACACACCAGAATCCCCACCACACCCCTCCACCACACAAACATACGCCCCAACCACACACATCCCACTATACACACTCACCACACACCTCTACGCCCCCACCACATACCCCTAAATCCTCCCCACACCCTACACCTCCATACACCCCAACCATACACACCTACACCCCTCAACCTAACTACACCCCCTCAACCCCCACCACACACCCTCAACCCCCTCTTATTTACACACACTTGATAGTAGAAGGAACTGCTTCTATCCAACCAAAGCATTACAGAGACCGGCATGGTGCACCATCTGACGAGAGAGTTATGCAAACTGAAAGGTCCCCATTGGTTGAAGCACCAACGGTAGAAGCATTTGAGAGAAGGCTGGATAGACATTGGAGAGGAGGACACCCAAAATTATATGACTTCAGGGCACCGTCGACCTCCATATGTGGGCAAACAAAATAGTTCTTTTTTACCATAACGAGCTGGCATTAGAGGCCCACCAGGGCCTAGATTAGCCAGAAGAGGATATGTAAGTTAATCTGTAAGTTAATGTGCTGTTGTTATCACATCGTCAGGTGAAGGAGACCCGGATGCAGCTGTACCCGCTGTTTGAAGACTATGACAAGGTGCACAATGGAACGCTCTCTCGCTCGCAGTTCCGTCGCGTACTGGTTGAGTTGGAGCTGGCCAGCCTGGTGCCAACAGAGCAGCAGTGGGTTAGCATCTGGCAGAAGTTTAATGCCAACATCGGCGGCAAGGATGACGTCAACTACAACGCTTTCTGCGAAAAGATCTACGAGCTGGGTCATTTTGAGTGGCGGAAACCTTAAGCCTTAAAAAAAGAAAAAAAAGAAAAAAAAAAGAAGAAATTTATATATCCATGGTGATGTGTGCATCTGATTAGTTAATGTAGAATGGATGGTACTTTTATGGGTTAATTTAGTCTTAATATATATTCTTAATTTATTCCGAAATAAATAATTTCAATAATTCATCAGTTAAAAGTAGGGGCGGTGACGTCAGTATTAAAAGTAGGAGCATGTATCTTATACTATATGTAATGCGTAAAGTTAAAGAAGGACTACACTTATTTGTTGTTTTTCTTACTCTAATAAACAGATTCATTATATATGGGAAGACATGTCCACCAGAAAATCTCCAACCCCCAACTACGTGATAATATAAAATGCACACATAGAAAATAAACCTATTTTTTAATGGTAATTAATTATAAATTGGTCACATGTCTATGAATGTGCTATTCTTATTTACAACCGTGTGATGCTTTATTTTATTATGATTTAGGAAAGATTAGGACTTTTGAAAATGGCTTATTAACTTTACATATAGTCACTATCTATCCAGTGAAATATCTACCAGAGATGTACATGCAGCAAGTACTGTGATAAATAATGCGAATATCACAATTAAACAATCGTGTGGAACAAATACAAAGAATTGCGTTGAATTTTCTTTTCTTTTTATTTCTATTCACACACGTCATACTATTCATAATAACATATGTCATACTATATGAAGTATCAACATAATAAAGTGGAGAAACTGGATATTCTGTAGTGTCGTTGATAGGGTAGTGTCGTTGTTAGGTTGGGATTTCAAACCCCCTTTGGTGTTTTACCCTTTACATTAACTAAATCCATTCTCAACATTAAATATTTCTAAATAATCACTGCGATGAAATTGTACTGACAAATATTTTACATTATATCTAATATACTTCCTGTATCTGTATGGACTGTCATGAGGGGTGATGAAAATGGGAAATATTGCGCCTAGAGTGGGTTTTCGAACCCACATCTCTTTGCATTCGGGGCCAGTGTGCTAACCATTACACCACCTAGGCTCCCTGATATCACTATACTAACCACGCCTACCTGTCTGTGCGGCTCCTTGCCTGAGAGGCCACTACAGTACTATATATTTAAAAAATAATAAATAAATCCCCAAGTTTTGCACTCAATTCTCACCCAGCCATGATTCACAAAACAGCACTGACCCCCACCACTCTAACCACACATATTTGGTTAGAATAAAATATACACTACTTCTTGTATCCATGTTCACAGCTACACCTAGATAAAAGATTCACCCCCTACTGCAATAGCCTATCTAAGCTCCGCCAACAGACCTTCTCATTGCTAACAGTAACACACAGCTTGACCTAATTCACCCTTGTGTGTGTTGCAACGCCCACTGCTGCCCCAGTAGTGTAAAGGCCCTGTCACACTATGCCGTATTGCGTCAGCGTATGCCGACATACGCTGTTATACAGCGTTATTTTTAACATGCTCAAAATACGACTTATGCCAAACTTACCCGTAACTTATCTCAGCATACACCAGTGGTCTTTAATGAATACTACTACTTCTGCCAAACGTACCCATAATGTACCCATAACTTGTCTCAGAGTACACCAGCATACACCAACGTGTTGGCGCAAAATCACATACATCGGTATACGCTCACGCTATACACCAGACGGGATGGCCGAATGAGTTAGAACATCCGTCTCCCGTGTTGGTAGATCGCGGGGTCATGGGTTCAAACCCTGGTCGAGTCAAACCAATGACTTAAAAATGTATACTTGTCGCTTCCTAGCCAGGCACTCTGCATAAATAGGATAGGACAGGGACTGGTTGGCTCAGTGTCAGGATAATGTGACTGAGTGGGATATCAGGTCATGGTGCCGGCGGCCTGGTTTCTCAGTGGGACAGCACTATAAAGTTGCCATGAGTGCGCACTGTCACAAGTCGGTACCCATCCTGATATGACCTTAGATGTTGCTAGGACGTAAAACAACAAGAAACAAACAAACTCATGCAATACAGCATAGTGTGACAGGGCCATAAAACACACACACACACACACTGTATGTGCTACCCTGCTTGGGTCCTCTGGCTGGCCTGACTTGTGACTGCACACTCACAACTCACAACGCGTTTTTAGTGCTGCCCAACTTGGACACCAAACCGAACTGGACCCACTCAAGTAAGGCCCCAGTCACACTATCCTAGGCTTGTCCCCACTTGCGACCTGAGTGGTTGCAGGTGGTTTCAGCAGTGTGGTGGTAGTCGATCAGTCGCCAATTGATTGCCAACCTATGAAAATGATTGTCGATATCCTGCTGACCATTTTGGTTGCCAGAAGTTTTTTGGTGCAACATCTGCAACGTCATTGGTACCAAATTGAAAATGGTTGGTGACAACTGAGAACCAAATATAGAGACCTTTTGGCGACCACCCCTTTTTTCTTTAGTCACAATTGAGTGGTTGCAAGCCGAGGGTATACAAAGTTACTGCATTAATTTTCAAAGCGGCCTGATTCTCTTCAACTCAGCAACTGTACATATCAATAATGCTGTCTTGAATGTAGATCAAATACATATCCACCTCATGTCTACGGGTAGATAATAGATTCACCCAGTATTACAGTCGCCTGAGTAGTCAGGGGTGAATCTTTTATCTAGTCTAGGGGCTGTAAGACTACCTAGAACCAATACTTTCACATCATACATGTTGTTTGCAGTGGATTCTTACCAAGTGTAGGTACCATCCAAAAATTGTCAAATGGGTCCAAACATTCAAATTACAAATTCACTGCAAGCTCCAATGAATCAAAAGCAATATGCTTTTTGAATTCTTTTAATATTCCAAAATTTGAGCGAGATATTTGCATTTGAAAATTTCAGATCTTTTGTATTAGCTAATGCATTAGAGAAGTGCCTTATTAAGGAGTGGTAAATAGGTCTGCTAAATAGCAAGAGTGTCATTATGTAGGGAAAGTTACCTTAAATTTCAGAAAGCAGGGTATCTGTCAATTCCTGTTGGATTTTGATCAGACAAAAACTAGAATCTTTCAAATCTAGTGTGCTTCAAAATGGTACCATTCGTATCCTATTTTGAACAGAGCTGATATCCAAAATCTGTATTTCCATGTGCGATGAAAAAGGGAATGCTAAAGAGTGACAGCGCGACTTTAGCGGATTTCCAAGTCCCTACAATAAAGGGAGCCATGTCATACTTATTGTGTGAACATTTCTAGGAAGGAAAAATGCTAAGGATTCACATTCTGGAGGTTAAAATTGCATTCATTAACTCCCTTACATTGAATTTCACCTCGGAATACTTGCCCTTCAAACGTCGCACAAAAATGAAAATAGTATCTATCGTTGCTCTATCCAATTGTTTTTCAAGATTGGAGGTAAAAATTCACTGTGCCACCAATGAGGTCGCAAAACGTTGTACCGGTCAGATTGGTTTGGCGATAGTGGCGCCACGGGCGGATTGGAGGGTACCTACCAAGTGAAGAATATATTTATGTGCTCATTTCATTCACCCAGCCTTTCACCACTTTTTCTAATGTGTTGGTATCTGGGTAGGGGTGAATCTTTTATCTAGGTGATAGGGTGTATGGTAGATAAAAGATTGTTGTGCTCGATTGTTGTTGCTCCTCGTAGTATCTAAGTATGGTTCTTCTCGTAGTATCTAAGTATAGTGTAGATAAAAGATTCATCCCATACAACACTACAGGGGTGAAAACCAACCCTATATAAAAGCTGGTGAAAAATGGAGAAATGAAATGAGACCCTAATTCCACAATCAAAAAAGCAAAATATATTCTTCACCTACCTGGATGTATTTACCCTTACCTTTTGAGTTGTTTTAGACAATTATATTCATAGATGCGTGAAGTTTAAAATCTGGATGGACATATCCACATGTCAGCCATTTTGATTGAGTCCAGTTTAGGTCTTTTTGATTGGCTGAGGTAGTCAGATGGTACAAACGGTTAATTCAAACATGGAGGATTTATTTCATTAACTCTATCACTCCAAACTGCTTTTGCGTAAACATGCCTTGATATTATGTGATTTGAACACTCGGGAGTGTATATGTTGAGGGGAAACATATACACTTGGAGTGTGACTAATGGATTTTAATCAACATAAGGTAGGAGAACCAATCCAAGGTCATGAACTGTGAGACACATTTTCGCCAGCGTTTACATAGCCTCGTAGTTCACCACTGAACTCAGCGGTGAATCTTTTATCTAAGTATAGTGGTGGCGAACAGATACAAGATTACAAGTACGGGGTGAACCTTTCATCTAGGTGGCGAAATGATAGTATCCATACTATTACTTTTATGTCATGCACATTTATATGCACATTTATTTTTATATGTACCTACTATGGACCAATTTATGTAACTACTATAATGCTGAGTCTGAAATAAATATTGAATTGATATCCGAGGCGTCCGTGTCAGTGGCGCCCCCTGCCGTGTTTACTTTTTAGTTCGGGAATCAGCGTTCAGCCCCAGTAAAGGCCCAGTCACACCTCACCGGATTGAGCAACGGACATAATTGTCTAGTCCGGTGGTGAAAAGTGTCAAAATGTGTCAAAATGTTGCACTATCGGGTCAATGGACGCTGGACGAACGGACATAAAACGGACATGAACGGATAGCCAACGGATCGTAAGCAGACTAAACGGACTCAAACCAGACAAGAAGCGTAGACGTCAGTCCGGCGGCATCCGTTCTTAAAGGCTCAGTCACCCTCTACCAGATTGGGGAACCGGATTGGGGAACTGGATAGAAACCGGACACTGTCCGGTGAAATACGTCATTGTCCGGTTTATATATGGTAAGCATCCAGCGTTTCCGTTCCCTTTCTGGTGGTGTCCGGCTTGTACGGTGGCAAGTTTTGAACATGCACAAAACTTGTACTGGACACCGCCAGACTGACGTGTATGGTTGGTGTCCGGTTTAAGTCCGTTTTGTCCGGTTCATGTCCGGTACCCATCTGTTACGTCTCCGGTTTGCTTCCTGAAGAGTCTGTTGACGGTGTTGCGGGAATTCGGTCCGTCTGTTTTTTATGTTTTCGGCGCGTCCGTGAACAGTCCGGTATGTGTCCGGTTGATGTTCGGTCCGACCATTTGACATTCGGTTGTCGTCCAGTTATCGTCCGGTGGCTATTCGTTAATGTATGTTCCTTGTCCGTTTAGTGTTCTTTTCATCGGGCGGTCTTTGACCCGATAGTGCAACATTTCGACACATTTTGATACTGACCACCACCGGACTAGAAAATTCTTTGTCCGGTTGTTGTCCGTTGCTCAATCCGGTAAGATGTGACAGGCACTTAAGGCCCAGTCACACCTCACCGGATTGAGCAATGGACAGAATTTTCTAGTCCGGTGGTGATAAGTATCAAAATGTCTCAAAATGTTGCGCTATCGTGTCAATGGACGCTGGACATCAAACAGACATCAAACGTACATGAACAGATAGCCAACGGACGGTAAGCGGACTAAACAGACTCAAACTGGACAAAAACCGTAGACGTCAGTCCGGTGGCATCCTTTCTTAATTTTGTGCATGTTCAAAACTTGTATGGACACAAAACGGACATTGTTAGTTTTTTGTCCGTTTCCCCCAATCTGGTGAGGTGTGACTGCCGCTTTAGTTTTGTGCATGTTCAAAACTTGTACAGACACAAAACGGACATTGTTCGTTTTCTGGCCGTTTCCCCCAAACCGGTGAGGTGTGACTGGCCCTTGGGTTATGTTGGCTTACCTACTACTGCACTAGCTTATGAGCGGGCTTGTTTGTTATACTCCTGTCACACTATGACATAACAAGCCAGCGAGTGGGTAATGTAAAAATCACTTTTTTAAGTTGAGATACATCAAAATCCTCGGGGTTTCAAGGCCAAATTGGATGTGAGTGCAACGTAGTGGACGTAGGCGAAACGTTGGTCGAGTTAGAACGTAAAAACAAAAGGCCCAATGTAAGGCTAACGAGCCTCCAGTGTGCACGGCGTCAGCCTAGTGAAACCCTAGCTATGGCCTAGGACTCACGTAATTACGCCCATCCTAATGTAGCTACATGTGACTCTGGCATAATTTGTAACGTGAGTCGACGTCAGGCCCACGAGTGAGCACCGTCAGTCTAACGACAGTCCAGCATGCTCAGCATAAAGACAGCGAGGCAAAACATTCACACCATGTTCACAACACGTTCACTTATGTTCGAAGAACGTTGGCACACGTTACATATGTCACATGCGCACCAGCCGTTCGTCAACTACGTTGAATATGTCAAGACACATTGGACTTACATTTGACTAATGTTAGGCACATGTCAGAGACACGTTAGACCTACGTCGAGATACGTTAACACCACGTTGTCAGCGCGCGGGCTGCACGTTCCTCCCGGCTCTCCGTCAGTCTACCGTAAGTCGACGTAGCTCAACGTATACTGACGTAGCTCTATCGAAGTCTAACATATCTTAACTTAAGCCTAATGTGAGCACAACGTAAGCCCAACGTAAGCCAACGTAACAGCCTTTACCCCGAGCTACGTCAAAAGTTTTGGGTATGTCCAAAACCTTGACATGTGTCACCGTATCTTGACATAACTTGACGTAACTCAATGTATCTCGACATAGGCTTAAAGTTGCATGGTCCGATGACATTCTAATTTTTGCATAATTTTGTAGATAAATAAATCAGGTTGACTATTATATCCTACTATTCAGTGGCGTTCTCTGTGGCGGGTGGTTCGAGTGTCTGACTTTTTTCTAGGTCAGACTCCTAATCTGAGGGTCGGCGGTTCAATTCCCCGTGCCCCCAGCTCTGCCAATTTGGATTTCCACTGCTGTGTATAACTTACAGCGTCATCAAAGGCCGGTTGCTCATACGCTAGGCGTACACTATGCATACGCCAGCATAGGTTACGCATAGGTTAGGGGTACGTCGACATAGGTTGGGCGTACGCTGGATTGACACCCACCGGGTGTCTCTTGCGTACCCCCAATGTTCTGTAAAAGTGGTGTCACACTATGGCGTATGGCATTAGCGTATGGATTTTCGACCCATATGCCGTCATACACCGTCATACGCTTCGCATACGCTACGCATATGCTATGCATATGCCAGCATACGCCATGCATACACCGTCATACGCGCGTCCGTCCAAATTTCTTTTGCGCATGCTCAAAAACTTTCGGCGTATGGTGGCGTATGGCTCATACGCTGCTCATACGCTGCTCATACGCTCGACGTACGCTATGCATACGCCGACATAGGTTACGTATAGGTTGGGCGTACGCTGAACTTGTCAATCACAACCGTCAAACCTCATCACAGTACGCTGCGCATAGGTCGGGATACACTTTGAATAGGCCGCCATAGGCTAGGGGTAGGTTAGGCATAGGTTAGGCATAGGTTAGGCATACGCTGGGCATATGCTTCAGATGCCGCTGGGACCTCGTGCGTAGCGTATGACGGTGTATGACGGTGTATGGGTCGAAAACCGCATACGCTGGCATACGCTAATGCCATACGCCATAATGTGACAGGGCCTTTACTAATGAATTTGGACAGCATATATATACATCATCTGTAAGTTAGTCTGTAAGTTAATAATAGGAATTTAATGGCACCCTACCTAACCAGGGGCCATATGTATGGGGCGGTGTTAGCTAGCCTAAACCAGTTCTGGACGGGATTTCTAGGTTAGCGACGAAAAGTCGCGATGTATCTGGTGGTGTTAGGCAAACACCGTGAGTTTAAAGTTGGGTAAGCTAACACCACGCCATAGCAAGTTTAACGTCGGTGTTAGGTACCGATTAGCCCCAAATCTATTCAATGCTATCATATTTAACAGAATTACATACTCAAAAAGTGATTTTTTATCAAATTAACCCCCAAATCGAACCGATATTAATGCCGCCGCTACATCGGCGGCGATATTAATATTGTCGAATCGACGAATGCAAACAAAACAAATCGTCGCCGCCGCCAAATTTGACGGCTATATATTAGGCCGAAATCTATTCAATGCTCTCACATTTAACAGAATTACAGTCGCAATAAGTGAAATTTCATCAAATTAACCCTAAAATCGAAGCGATATTAACGTCGCAGCTAAATCGGTGACGATATCCATACTGTCGAATCTAAACAAAACAAATCGCAGCCATTGTCAAATAGCGGTGCTCACCGGCAACAGGCTCAGAGGGGTTCCCCAAATCTATAAATAACGCATAGTTTAGCTAACACCGCCATGCTTTGGCCACATACATTTCCCATGACCATGGGCCAAATGTAAGAGTCACAATTTATCGGCTGCGGAGTTAAGGGCGGCCGGCGGGGTATCTATTGTCGGCGTTAATATATGTGTCACGGGGGATGTATCAGTCCAAAGCGTGCGCGGGTTAGCTAATGTTTCAGTTATTTATAGATTTGGGAAATCCCTCTGCGTTTGTAGACATATATTAGGCTCAAATATGTTAAATGCGACCACATTTAACACCACCACATACGCAATAAGTGAAATTTTATCAACCCAACCCCAAATTCGAAGCGGTATCAAGGCCACCGCCGCATTGGCGGCGATATTAATAGCCATACCTTCGAACCGACGAAAGTACAGTAAACAAATCGCCGCCGCATCGACGTCGCTTTCCATACTGGCGGCGGCGGCGATTCGCTGACCGCACGATCGTCGATTCGAAAACACAACTATTAATATCGCCGCCAATGCGGCGGTAGCCCCAATAACGCTTCGAATCTAGGGTTAAATTGATAAAATCTCACCCATTCCGTACCCAATTCTGTTAAACACGGTCGCATTAAACAGATTTGGCCCTAATCGGTCCCTAACCTGCACGTTATCCCAGGCTCAAGTTGGAGTTAGTGAAGACGACGTTAACCCTCGAGGAGTTTGCCTATCCCGGGCACATACATTTACACTTTGGGCCGCTAACCCGGGAAATCCGCACGACGCGTGGGTTACGAGCCCTAAACCGCCCTCATACATTTGGCCCCATATCCCAACACTGGTGTTAGCTAACCCGGCGCCAGCTCTTAACACCGGAGCCGATAAAAAGTTGTTCATACATTTGGCACCTGCACCCACAGCTGGGTCAGTTGTTCCCCCAGAACCCCCCCCCCCCTCCCCCCATCCCCCACCACTACCACAACAGACACCCTGATACTGAGACAAGTTCTAGCCTCCCTCCTTTCCACACATATCCCTCCACACACCTATGCCTCACGATAACCCCCCCCCCACACACACACACACACACACACACACACACCCCAGCTCCACCCACTATCACCCACAGTGGCTCGTTCTGGGAGTGTGACGTCAGCATGGGTATTTAGGGCAGTGCGCGCACTGCTTGGCTGCAGAACGGCACACGTCACACTGCAAACTCAATGGCTATGAGCAATCTTCATGCAGAAAAAGTGGAATATCTCTAAAACCACACCACCTAGACACAAACCGTTTGGAACCCAGATAGAAAACATATTCAATGAACAGATTATATTATATTTATACGGTTAAGATTCTGCATTTCTATTAATTTTGAATACAATTGACATTTTGCACTGCGCGTATAGGCAAATTCAGTGCATTGTCAATGGCCGTGAGCAATCTTCTTACAGAAAAAGTGAAATATCTCTAAAACCACACTACCTACAAACAAACCGCTTCGCACAGAAACAGACAACATGCTTAAAGTTGCATCGTCCGATGAAATATAATTTTGTCAAAATTAAAACAACTACTTACATTTGGTCCTATATATCCAACTTAGATACTGGTGTATTAGCTAATGATTTGGGATAGCATATACAGAATAACAAGTGAATTTATGTCCTCACCCCTTTGGACACTCAGTTTGAAACACCCATTATGCAGGGAGGCCATTAGCCAATTAGGCCAATCTTGTGACCTCATTAGCCCCCCCCCCCCCCCCAAACCAACCAACCAACCAAGTAGGCCTACTGTGCAGGGCCATAGAGGGGAAGGGGAAATGAGGTGGATGTTACCCCTCCCCTCCATGTTGGATATTCAATGCTGGTTGGTCAATTCTATAAATATAATTAATCAATTTGGGTAATTTAAAGTTTGAAATGTATGTATATGTATTTGTATTGGCCGATCAATTTTTTTTCTTTTTTTCTTGGTCCATATATATATTTCGCATATATATTTTTGGGGGTCCATATATATATATCCCCATCCTTCCCTCTCTCTTTCCTCATCCGCCTTACCCAGCGCTCTCACACCACACCTCCCGGGAGGGGGTCGTGAGGTGTGGGGTGAGAGCGCCGACTGAGGTGGGTGAGAGAGAGAGGGGGAGGAAGGCAGAGGAAGAGGGAGGGGAGGGGGGAAGGGGGAGGGAGGAGGGAGGAGCGAGGTGTGGTGTGAGAGCGCTGAGTGAGGTAGGTGAGGCGATGGAGGGAGAGGGGGACGGGGAGAGGGAGAGTGGGGGATGAAGGGGGAGTGGGAGGTAGAGAGGAAGGGGGAGGTGTGGTGTGAGAGCACTGGGTAAGGCGGATCAGGAGGGAGAGAGGGAAGGGTGAGGATATATATATATATATATATATATGGACCAAAAAGAAATATATATGTGAAATAATAAGCATTATGTGCTTAGAAATTTGTGGTGCTGCCTTTTATTATTTAATAATAATAATAATCAGCGGAAGGGGGGTGAGGTCAGCCTCGTAGCCTACCATGTCCAGCAATGAACCCGAATGAGCACCCCTGCTCATTCCACACATAACATTTGTTGTTGTTACATTATTTGATTAAAATTGCATGGTCTGATGTTGACCTTCTGCCATCGGGATGATGTCATATACTAATGTATATGTTATATTTGATATCCAATGCTGCTTTGGTCAATTCTATAGACATAATTAATCAAATTGTGTAATTTCAAATAATTTGTTTAACATTTGTTGATTAAAATTGCATAGTTTGATGTTTTGACATTTCTGCCATTAGGACGATGTCAATCATATACCGATGTATATGTGATGTTGGATAGTTGATGCTACTTGGTCAATTTGATAGATATAAATCAAATTAACCTTTCTACAAAATAATATTTGGTTAAAAACCCGAGTGCCACGGGCTTATGCCACCAATCCGTTTCCAGAATGTTCACAACCAAAACAGAAAAACCTACTTACAGGCCCTGTCAGGTATCGTTTTGCACTGCGCGTATCGGCAAACTCAATGCATTGTCAATGGCCGTGAGCAATCTTCATACAGAAAAAGTGAAATATCTCTAAAACCACACCACCTAGACACAGATCACATGGCACACAAACAGATAACATGCTTAACAAACATATTATATTAAATTTACAAGGTTCTGGTTCTGGATTTCTATTAACTTTGAATAAAACTAAGGTTTTGCACTGCACATATCGGCAAATTCAATGGCAGTGTGCCTTCGTTCTGCAGCCAAGCTGCGCGCGCATACACGATGTTTGTAAACATTGAAAGGGACCCTCTTCAGTCAAATCCCTTCACACACACACACAATCACTGGGTTCAGTCAAAGACCCTATAACACTAAGACGGCTCAATCAGCCTGTACTGTGTAATCAAGAGAATAGCCAGCACACCAGGTGGTGGGTTTGATCATTTTGATAGCATTGGAGTGTCAGAAGAAACCCTACTGTCGCTTGGTATGTGTTTGGTGGGGGGTTAGGGATGTGGTGGGTGTGTAGGTATGTGTGTGTTTGTGGTGTACGTCTGTGGTGGGTGGGTGTGCTGGGGGTGTAAGTGTATGGTGTGTGTGTCATGGAGGTGTAGGTGTGTGTGGTTGAGGTGTAGGTGTGTGTGGTGAGGGTGTAGGTGTGTGGCGGTGGTGTAGGGACTGTGGTGGGAGTGTAGGTCTGTGATGGGGGTGTGGTGGGGGTTTAAGGATGTGGTGGGGGCATAGGCATGTGGTGGGGGGTTTAGGTGTGTGAGGTGGAGGTTTAGTGCTGTGGTGAGGGCGTAGGTGTCTGGTGGGGGTTAAGGGATGCTAAAGATTGTGAGGTGCCGCCCTGCAAGACCCCTACAACTCCACCACAAACCACCTACACCTCCACCAAACACACCTACACCCCAACCATACCCACTTACACCCAAACCACACACACCGTCAACCCCCACCACACAGAATGTGTGCATGGTGGTGGGGGTGGGTGGGATGGAGAGGTGGAGGGGCAGGGTGGGCATAGCAGTGGTGGTGGGAGTTTTATAGGAGTAGCAACACGCAACCGGTGGGATCCTCCCCCCCCCCCCGCTTACATCAGGGAGCGGGAGGGGGGTCGTAAGGTGTGGGGTGAGAGCGCCGACTGAGGTGGGTGGGGAGAGAGGGGGAGGGAGAGGGAGTGGAGGGGAGGAAGGGGGAGGGGATGGGAGGGAGGGGAAAGGGGGAGGGGAAGAAGGTGTGGTGTGAGAGCGCCGAGTGAGGTGGGTGAGGTGAGGGAGGGGAGAGGGAGAGGGAGTGTGGGGGATGAAGGGGGAGGGGGAGGCAGAGTGTAAGGTGGGAGGTGTGGTGTGAGAGCGCTGGGTAAGGCAGATGAGGAGGAAGAGAGGGAAGGGTGGGGATGGGAGGGGGAAGGGTGGTGAGGCCAGGGGAGGGTGGGATAGAGGGCGGAGGGGAGGGGGATGGAAGGGGAGTGAGGGAAGGGGAGGGCTGGGTAGGGAGCGGAGAGTGGGAGGGGAGGATGGAGGGGGAGTGCAGGGGAATGAGGGAGGGGGGAGGGCGGGGGAATGAAGGAGGGCGGGGCAGAGGGAGGTGGGGACCAGGCAGTAGGCACAACATCGGCCAAATCCAAATGACCAGCAATCTCTCTTTTTTTATTTTAAACTCACCCTCTCGCCTTGTAGGCCTATGCGTTTACATGTGAAACACCAGCCAGCAGCCGGGCTGATCAAACCCACCACAAGAGGAAAATAAGGCATTATATGAGCTAAGAGACTGCTCTTCTATTGTACAAAACCACAATACTGCCCATCATTGATTATAATGACATAATATATAATATACTAACTAAAAAGCAGCAAACAAAGCTTCAAACTATACAAAATAGAGGGTTGCGCACAGTATTTAAAGGAAAAACACTACATTGAGATGCACAATAAAGCTAAACTATATGCCCTAAATATTCGCAGAGACAAGCACCTATTAGGCCTAATGTACCACCGCGTGAAAGACCCATATTATATAGACACACCTACCCAAGCCACATGTGCAGCACAATCCACCCTCCTGAAAGTGCTGCATGTTAAAACTAGTAAAATGAAAAAGTCACCGGTTGTTCTGGGGGGGAGCACTCTGGAACCAACTACCAGCATGTGTCAGGAACAGTGACTGTTACAAAACTTTCAAGATAAATCTCCATGCACATTTAAATCAACCAGCCTAGGCCAAAGCAGATCAATGATACACTGGGTCGTGTTGCCATTCCTTTCCCTGTTCCCCCGCTTCCGCCCCCCCCCCCCCAAAGAAACACTGTAAACTCAACCAGTGGCGGCCAACTAGACCAAAAAACCCATCTACAACGGAATGAGCCTGGAAATGATTCTAGTTGGATCCTACTGAGGTACATGATTAATTAATAATAACCTACTTACTAACTCAATAGTGAACACAAGTTCAATCACAAGGGCCCACCCTACATCCCCCACCACCCTTTCAACGAGTATGTTACTACTAGAAAGATAATCAGTTATGCCCCACCCCCTACTAACGCCTACCATACTAGTCTAACATAGTTACCTCCCCGCATATGTTTCTCTTTCGCTTTTCTTGTTCTTTACCTATCATTCATGTACCAATGTTTTGCTTAGTTTCCTGTAATTGTTTATCTGTATATTGTTGTAGATTTGTTTACTGTGTAGAGGCAATTGTGATTAGGGCTGGAAGATCAGTGCATTAGCACTGACATGTTATTCTGAGAAATAAAAACACTTGAACAAAAAAAAAGGGGAAAAAAAGATGGAACTGCAATATTTACATTACCATGGGAGAGATAGGGTGTGAGCCGTATAAAGGTAAGATTCCATATATGCGGTATGTGGCATGCGGCTTGGAATGCGAATGTGGTATATGTGGCATAGATATATGCCAACCCCCAAAAGCCGATGTTTACTTTTTGTGCTGGGGGATCGTTAAACAAACAAACACACCTATGACATTTTTGGGGGTTTTTGCTCCAAATTTGTGAAGGAAGATCAAAGTTACTATTGTTTTCTATGGCAAACACAGCAGTATCCACATTTGCATTCACACCGATCGGTCCATGGGTCGATCCATTTGCCGCATTCGCATTCGCGTTCGTATTCACATTCGGACATATGGAAGCACCACTATTCATTTACATGCTTTTCGATTTTGTGATGCATTCGCATTCGCATACCGCATACCACCAAAGACCCTATAATACTATGATGGCTCACTCCCTATCTCTCCAATGGTAATGTCAATTTCGCAGTGCCACCTTGTGGTGGGTTTGATCAGCCGGCTACTGGTTGGTGTTTCACATGTAAACACATACAATTATATTATACATGAGATAGGTAAGTATGAATACACATCAATATGAAATTGCTATGAACAAATACCCATCATCATCAGCATCATCATCAGCATCGCCATCACCACACATCTTTCACATTCATATATACATTTATACATATAATATAGCACCTGTTTAACCAAGAGAACAGCCAGCGCACCAAGTGGTGGGTTTGATCATTTTGATTACATAGTACAAGCTGAGTGAGCCGTCTTAGTATTATAGGGTCTTTAATACCACGTATATGGAATCTCAGCTTTAGTGTACTGTGTGTGTGGGGACCAGCAAAATGTCAGTAGAAATGATAGGGGACCAGATTACCTTACTAGGTCAACTTACATCACGTGACCATCGCGAGACGGCAATCTGGGGCATAACTACAGGACTTTTGGATAGCTTGCCGAAATGATTTTGGGGTCTTTCACTTCAAATTGCTATTAAAAAAACCTTTGAAAAAATAGCCAATTTTCATCAAAGTTACTCTATTAGGTTATAATACGGAGTGGTTATTCCCGTGACCCCATTCCGGAGACAGTTGAGACGGGTCACTGGACACTGGACAAAATCGGCCGCTCAAATAATAGTAAATAGCCGACCGGATAATTTCACCTGAAGGTAAGCACTGTATAATTATACTACTTGGTTCCACACTAAATATTCAAAGTGATGACTGGTGTGAAAAGCTTTCATCTGGCAGATTCTAAGATTGAGTAATGTGGGTAATGTCGATAGAGCCACTCAATGGTGACATAATAATGATGATGACAAGTCTTTCAGGACAGCGCGGTTCTCTCAATCTGTGGTAGTCACCGTATTAGGCTTAGCCTAGCCCTAGGGCTAGGCTTAGCACTATCATAGAACTTCTAGTTATATGGCACTAAGTTAGTAAGTATGTAGTATGTTATGAACAAGAAATGACACTGATACACCTCGTTTTTAGTCAGCTTATTATTATGTTATGAATTCCGCAAGCCATGCATATGAGATTAAAGCTGGAGTCCCTCCACGTGCTATTCGCTCAGCGTCAGGCCTGAATCTCGATTGGTACCGACCCAAAAGAAATGATAATAACAACGGTATGCTGGCTACTGCCTACTGAGTACTGTCCCAGATAGCACACAGCCATCGGGCCGACGTCGGCTATTGGTCGCACCGTCGCCATCGACTTTCCACCGTCGGGCCGATGGCGGTAGTCCGACGGTCGTTTTCAATCCCTTTCCACTTTTGAGCTACCGTCCGGCCACCGTCAGGCCGATGGTGGTGTTCCGACGTTAGGGTTCAATCCCTTTCCACACTTTTGAGCCACTGTCGGGCCGACGGTGGTGTTCCGACGTTAGGGTTCAATCCCTTTCCACTTTTGAGCCACCGTCGGGCCGACGGTGTTGTTCCGACGTTAGGTTTCAATCCCTTTCCACTTTTGAACCACCGTCGGGCCTCCATCGGGCCTACGGCGGTAGCCCGCCGGTGGTTTGCATTCATTTTCCACATTCGACCCTAACGTCGGAACACCACCGTCGGCCCGACGGTGGTGTTCCGACGTTAGGGTTCAATCCCTTTCCACTTTTTAGCCACCGTCGGGCCTACGGCGGTAGCCCGCCGGTGGTTTGCATTCATTTTCCACATTCGAGCCACCGTCGGACCTTCGGGTCACCGTCGGGCCGACGGTGGTGTTCCGACGTTAGGGTTCAATCCCTTTCCACTTTGTTGATCCGCGCATGCGCAGTTCTTTAAATTTCCGGCTCGAGTCGCCAGTGGAACACGTGCGATCGTTGAGCAGTGTTCTTTTTCAACAAATAACTCCAGAAATCGCAGGAATTTTAAGGAATAATTTAACAGGTTTGTTTATTAATATGTTTAGATTATTTTGTAAAAGTTTTGTAATTTATTACGACGTATTAAGGGAATTATTCGGGTTAATACGATTTGAATTATCGGGTAGGGTTTGTTGACGGTTCGGCTCGAGTCGCCACCGGAACACGTGCGATCGTTGAGCAGCGTTCTTTTTCTACAAATAACTCCAAAAATCTGAGGAATTTTAAGGAATTATTTAACAGGTTTGTTTATCATTATGTTTAGATTATTTTGTGAAAGTTTTGTAATTTATTACAATGTATTAATGGAATTATTCATGTTAATACAATTTGAATTACCCGGTACGGAATGTTGACGTAGGACCGCCATCTTGGTTTTTTCCGAGAAGACACTGTCACTATAGTGTCAATACGTACAGGTGCAACATGTTTAGCAAAAAGATTATATTAAATCTATAAGGTTTTCGATTTATTTTGAATAAATATATTGTGTCGGGCCTACGGCGGCAGCCTACGGCGGCAGACGCCGTCGGGCCGACTTTGTTTTGTCCAACCTCCCGCCGTCGGCTCGACGGCGGCTGCCGCCGTCAGGCCTATGGCGGCAGCTGCCGTCGAGCCGACAGCGGAAGCCGCCGACGGCGGGAGGTTGGACAAAACAACGTCGGCCCGACGACGATTTCCACCGTTGGCCCGACGGAGAGGCCGCCGTCGGGCCGACGGCTGTGTGCTATCTGGGACGTAGCGGTATGTCACTATGTCGACTATCACTAAAGCCGTGTTCACACCCACAACTTTAGGCCTGACTAGATAAGGCGAATTAGATGAGGCGAACTAGTGTCGTGTCCACACACGGAGCGGTTTAAGGTGGAAATCGATATCTGCGCATGAGCAAGTCCATACCCAGCGCCAGCTTCGGTTAGTCGATGTCGGCATGAGAGAGTGTGGGTTCGACCTAGATCTGTTTCGACTGAATCGTATTGTTTTGGAACGGTCAAAACTTCTGCTGGGCAGTGAAACCCTAAAAATAAATTATGAAAAAAAATATCTGTGCACCTCTAGCCGGTTCATAGACCAAATCATATTATATAGTGTGACTTGCTTAATCTGCTTCAAGTAAACTGCTACCATCCACACAAGCAAGGTGGGCCGACTTAAGCTAGTTCGCTTCATATATACTACCTCGCGAGGCGGTTTACTTGAGGCGAACTAGTTGAGGCGACTCAGCCCTAATCCGCCTCAGTGTCGCTTTCACACTGCCAATGTGAGCTGACTTAGATAAGGCGCACTAGATGAGGCGACTTAACGCCCAGGTGTGAACACGGCTTATGACTATCATCTATGTGTTGCGCTTTACTTGTGGTACCCATGGACAGGCTTTTACAGTTTTTGAGTTACTTACCAGCTCTCTTTTGCAATATGATTATTGAATATTCTAGGTAGGCCTACCCTACTATAAAATGTTCAAATGGGTCCAAACATTCAAATTATAATTTCACTGGAAGCTCCAATGAATCAAAAGCAATATATGCTTTTTGGATTTTTAAGATATTCAAAAATCTGAGTGAGATATGTGCATTTGAAAGTTGTTGACTTTGAAATCTTTTGTATTAGCTAATGCGTTAAAACTTAGAGAAGTGCCTTATAATATAAAGGAGTGTTAAGTAGACTAATTATAACATTCCTTTGTAGTTTCTTTAATAATGGTCAGATCCTGATCGAAGTTTACTTCAAGGTTCTTCTTGGTATGCCAAATCACCTCAGCCTATCAAAACTGATTAACCAAAAGTAGATCACAGACAAAATGTAAGTTTTCATGGCAAGTGTAATACAATCAATGAATCATGCCCACCTACAATATGACAGTCAACTGTAGTTACACACATATCTAATACTAGTAATAGAAGTAGAGCTTAGCGGATTTGGCCAATGTAAAGAGCTCCTTTTAAAGATTCAAGCTATTATATTAAGAATTCCCGATTTTATTAGGGTGTAAAGTTCACTTGTCAGACTCCGACTAGTACACATCAAATCGTGACACACGATGAGCGATGCTGGTAATCTAGGTTTGGTGGTCGAAAGTCAGGTAAAAACCGCCAGATACCTACAATACCTGGCCAGGTTATATGGACTTGCGGTCACAGTTATAGTTATTGTGTGACCATTATTAGGAAGAAAAAATGCTAAAGATTCTTTTTCTGAAGGTCAAAATGGCCTTTCCTGGCCACTTATATCTTTGAATTTCGCCTCTGAAGACTTCGAGTCAGAGGTGAATCTTTTATCTACAAATCACCTAGTCCTAGATAAAATATTCACCCTTACCCAGAGTAGGAGTGAATCACAAATCTCCCAAAGGCAAAGGTGAGTTAATTTCCTTTACAATGTGACAAAATGTCAAATTCTGCAGAATTGTCACTGTCTTGAATCTTCCATTTAAACCTGTTAGACGTTGCTGTAAGTATGTAATATTGGGTTTGTTTGGAAGATTGATATGTTATTTATTAGCATATATAAGTATAACTTAAGTTATTTATAACAATATTCTTTGCTCAAGCTTCTCCTCCCCTCCTACTGCTCGTCAATCTGTCACTGCCATAATCTCTCACCTAGCCCACCGAGGACACTCAACCCCCCCCCCCCCCCCCCCCCCTCTCCTCGCCCACCTGTCAATGTCCCGATTCGCTCACCCAACCCACTGAGTTCGCTCAACTCCCCACCCCCCTCATGTTCGCTCATCTGTGACTGGCCCGAGTCGTTCATTTCCCCCCCCCCCCCCTCACCCCTTTTATATGCAATTTCCCCCTCTGTCCCTCCCTTCTCCACAGTCAGCCAGCCCGCCAGGACTCCTCCTCCTCCCTTCTCCACACAAATCTACCCACCCATGCACCAGGGGCGTGCACGAGAGACTGCCGGGAAGAATTTTCAGTGTTGAATCTATTAGACATTGCTGTAAGTATGTAATATTGAGTTTGTTCGGAAGATTTTTCTGTTGCTATTTTATTGTAGCCCAAATTTGATTAATGGCCTTCTCTTTTTTTCTTTAAAAAAAAAAAAATGTATATACATTCAAGATATATATAATTTTCCTCTGTAATGGTTCTGAGTAAAGCATCCCAAAATTCTGACACCATAGGTTTCTGCAGTAGCAGGTTCAGTTAAATTTGCTTAGTATCCCCTTCTATGCAGCAACAAATGCTTAATAAGTGCACAAATATCTAAATCCGATATGTAGGATCAAATCCAGGCAAGTATCTTGGTTTTGAAAATTGATGTTTTATCGGAGGAGGGACTGCTATTTAAAAAATATATATATTTACGTTTAAAAAAAAATATGTACATAAGTATATGCCTATATATTAAATATAACTACATAATGTGTAGCAATGGTTTCTTGTCCCATGGCCTGCCACAAGAAAAGTGGGTGCTCAACTCATTCAGCCATCAAGAGGACATCCTACCCACCTAGATACGTTTGTCTATAGGATCATTGATAGAGAGGACCCTTGACAATGACATACACACATACTTTTGTGTATAGAAACAATTAGATTTATGTGTGTGTGTATTTAAAAAAGCAACAGAAGCAAAATTCCTTACCAATGCATGCTTTCTTTCAGTGACCCTATCACCCAGAGAATGTTTTCGCCGTGGTTGTTTGTGGAAAACCTCTCCCACTTGACCACAGAGTCAGTACTCATCAACTATTTCACCACCTATGCAGGTGTTGTGAGCTGTACGCTGCTGAGGAACGCATCTGGAAGGTAATTTAAATGATTCCCCCATGTTCCCGTTTTGTGCTGTTCTAGCTTAGACATTATAGCTGTATTCACACGGGCGAGTTAAAACGCCTCAGGTAAAACCAGTTGCCTAGATCGATTTACATTTGCCATGTGAATGCGACCGTAGGGCGTTTTAGGGCTGAAAGGTTTCGTATGAAACGTTTCACGTAAACCACCTCGCTAGGTGGTTTATAGGAATCGGTTCTGCTGGTTCCCGGGCGGCGATAGGGTACAATAGCGGTGCTCGCCGGCTACAGGCTCAGCTGTAACTATACACTGGTGCCCGGCAGTGTTAGTGACTGATTAGGCCGAAATCTATTGAATGCGATCATATTTAACAGAATTACATACTCTAATAATGAAATTTAATTAAATTAACCCTAAATTCCAAGCGATATTAACGTAGCCGCTACATCGGCGTCATTATTCATATTGTGAATCGACGAATGTAAACTAAACAAATAGCAGTGCTCGCCGGCTACAGGCTCAGCTGTAACTCATTGCTGGTGCCCGGCAGTGTTAGGGACCGATTAGGCCGAAATCTATTGAATGCGATCATATTTAACAGAATCACATACTCTAATAATGATATTTAATTAAATTAACCGTACATTCCAAGCGATATTAACGTAGCCGCTACATCAGCGTCGTTATTCATATTGTGAATCGACGAATGTAAACTAAACAAATAGCAGTGCTCGCCGGCTACAGGCTCACCACTAAGGCTGCTGGTTCCCAGCAGCCGAAACACTTTTGGTCAAATTTGGTCGTGTGAACGCGCCTCTAATAAGCGACCAGACGGGGTGGCCGAATGAGTTAGAGCGTCCGTCTCCCGTGCTGGTAGATCGTGGGGTCGAGTCCCAGTCGAGTCAAACCGATGACTTTAAAATTGATACTTGTCGCTTCCTAGCCAGGCGCTCGGCATTATTAGGATAGGGCAAGGACTGGTGTGCTCAGTGTCAGGATAATGTGACTGAGTGGGATACCAGGTCATGGTGCTGGCGGCCTGGTTTCCCAGTGGGACAGCACTATAAAGTCACCATGAGTGTGCACTGTCACAAGTCGGTGCCCGTCCTGATATGACCTTAGATGTTGCTAGGACGTAAAACAACAACAAACAAATGCAATATATAGTTATATATATGTGTGTATATATATATTGATTTTATATAATAGTACATACTCTTGAACAAATTACAAATGCAATATATAGTTATATATATGTGTGTATACATATATTGACTTTATGTAATAGTATATATACTCTTGAACCTATCACATCGAATGAGTGGAATTTAAAGATGGTGAGCTACTGAATGTAGTATGTAATGGTGAATATCAGCAACCTTTATGCAATATTTCACAAATGACTATTCAAATGACTATGTCAGTGCGTGTTTTCTGATAATGGAAATAATTGTGACTATGTTTAACTAATGCCTTCATTTCGCTCATGAATGCATTGATCTTACAGGCTCAATGGCTGTGCCAGTCTGTGTCTGCAGTCAAAGCGGGGTGTGGAGCGGGTGCAGAGTGCCAGGCCTCACGTTATCTACAATGAAATATGCACCAGAAGTATGTGCCCGCCCAACAGTAAGGTAAGAGGGAGGGGGAACCCAGCCGATAGAGCGCAGGCTTCCCGCGCGGAAGGTCGGGAGTTCGAATCGCAGCCGAGTCAAGCCAGTGACTTAAAATTGATACTTGTCGCCTACATATAGCCTGGCGTTCGGCATTAATAGGATTGGTTAGCATTAGTATTAGGATAGTGTGATTGGGATATCGGGTTATGGTGTTGGTGGCCACAGGGGGGGGGGGGGGGGAGTTCATTTCTAGGAGAAATAAAAAGAAACAAGCTAAAATGATTCTTTGGTGGGAGATTACGAATTAAAACCGAGAAATCGGAAGATTGAGGTTATTTTGTTATATTTGAGAGAGGTATTGATATCTCCCGCCAAATATTCTTTGGAGGGAGATTTCAAATTAAAAGCGGGAGATCTGGGTTATTTTGCTACATTTTAGAGAAATCTCCCGCCAAATCGCGAGATTTGGCACATCTGCAAGCTGTTTGTTTGAGGTTTTACGTCCTGGCAACATCTATGGTCATATCAGGACGGAGCAGCTCTAAAAATGCACAACTGCATTTAGATGTGAAAGGGGTGATGGGAGGGGGGGCTGCTCTCCCCTCACTACAATAACTTACTTACATTTATTTATTGGGTTCTTTTTTTCAGAATTCGCGACAGCTGGATCGAGATTCGGCGTCCTGTCAGCTGCATGTGTCCGAGATGCTGACAGACATCACGGTGTTAGACGTGTACAGTTGCCTCGACTTCCTCGGAGACATAGAGTATGTGGAGATGGACAGCCCCTACCAGAGCGCCGGCGGCCAATGGACGAGTTCGGCCGTCGTCCATTTTTCCGACTACGACTCAGTTGATCAAGCATTAAGTAAATATTATCATTTATCATATGTAATTATATAATCATATATATATCATCATCATCATGCTGTCGGTCGCGATGCGACGAAAACTGCTTTCATTACCCGACTGCCACTCTCCACCTAGCTCTCTGCTGTGACAGCGATGTCCATGAGTCGGTCTCAACGTCTCTCAGCTTCAGGTTTTATACATTTCATGAAAGCTGCCTGCAAAAGTGTTGCTGGCTTTTGCAAGTTACCAGTGGCACTCTCTCGGGGAGCAAATAGAGGTTTCACACCTGCAAGAACATGTCCAGACAGGCGCAAAACTATTTGTCCCTGCAGTGGCTGGTCGGAAGATGTTGGGAGTTCCATACATCAACCGCCCTTGATGCTGCCACAGTGACATGGTTTTCTGTTCAGGGTTTGCTCCCTTAGCCTTCGGTTCTGCCAAGAACCTGTACCACAAGGCAGTGGTTTACAACTCTGCAGGCAGGGGCGGCAAACTCCCTGAGGTAACATGCAAAATCCAGCAGCACTTCAACACTTTTGCAGGCAGCTTTCATGAAATGTACTCGAATGGACGAGTCTGCCCTCTATGGAAGATCTTCTGATCAAAAAGAATCTCCGGTGGACTGGACACCTCATGAGGATGTCATCAGACAGGCTACCAAAGCAGATCCTCTATTCCCAACTGTCTTCTGGTTACAGAAAGAGAGGGTTCCCTCGTCTCCGGTTCAATGATACCATCAAGAGAAACCTGAAGCTGAGAGACATTAAGACTGACTCATGGACGCAACTCTCACAGCAGAGAGCTAAATGGAGAGCGGCAGTCAAGTAATGAAAGCAGTCTTTGTCGCATCGCGACCGACAGCATGATGATGATGAGAAATAGAAAATGAGTAGGGTTAATCAGATATTGGTTATATATTTCTTTGAAAAAAGTTTTTGTTGACACATTTGACATTTTAATATTTAGAACAAGAATTACTTCTGGCTAATCAATGGTGATGTAAACATCAGCCTGTAAAGAGACTGAAATTGTATGTTTCTTAGCTCAAAATGCTTAATTATGGAGAGTTGTGTCTTAAACATATTCATTATATTAGTATATTGCATCCTTCCATCCATCTTTGTGCCAAATTGTTGTGTATTTCTATTTATTTTGAATAAAATGGCAGTTTTGCCCTACGCGTATCATCAAACTCAATGGCCGTACGCCTTTGCTTTGCTTCCAACGCTGTTTTCACCGCATGCACACTCGGAACCGTGATGTAGTCTATAGGGCATGTACTGGTTAGCTCAGTGTCATGATAATGTGACTGAGTGGGATATCAGGTCATGATGCTGGCGGCATGATTTCCCAATGGGGCAGTCACCATGAGTGGCCACTGTTACAAGTCGGTACTCGTCCTGATATTACCTTAGATGTTGCCAGGACGTAAATCTACAACAACCACCCAACCATAACGCCCCAATATTTGCAACCCCTCCCCCGTTTAAACGTCAGTTTCAATTTGTGTTTGTCTGCCCTCATTCATGTCCGTTTTACACAGGTTTATTGTATTTATATCTTGTATTCAAAGTATGGGATTGACATTTGTTTCAGTGCTTCCTGACTTCACAATCATGGGATGTTTAGTGACACTTCGCTCAGACTATACACTGGCACTTGATATGAAAGCGCGTAAGTACAGGGATACATAAAGTCGTAACGCTGTGGTGGACGGTATCAAATTCAGCATGGTGCGGGAGAGGAATATTTTCGTTAACAAATCTGAATCAATTATGCATTGAAAAACAGACTCGATAGATGTTGGAGTCAGTATCGGTATAGTCAGTGCTTACCGCTTGACCACTATAATTATGAGATGGTCATATATAGACAGGCCTGTTCTGTTAACAGGCTATTATGCCTAAATATATAAACAGAAGACGATAAGTATAAGAAAAGTACTTTCTGTGATGTGCCTAATTCAATGTGTACCCAATCTATTATTTTAAATAAGTCAAAAATAGCCTGCTGGGATATCGGCTCATTGTGCGGCAGTACTATAAAGTCGCCATGAGCGCGCAGTCACAAGTCGATATCCATCCTGATCTAACCCTAGATGTTGCTAGGATGTAAATCCCAACAACCTAAATAAGACCATTTTCCAGAGATTAGGCCCACAAACTGTGTAAGCAGTTTCCAGATACGCCCACTACCATAAATAAAATGTTAAAAATGTATATAAATTACTAACAATTTAATAGTTTATATGATTGTTTATATGTAGTAAAATTATATATTAAAAACTATAATGTGTTAAATGTATATTCCAATACAAAGCAAACCATAGGGAACCAAATATGTACTTCAAATCTTCTTTTACAGAGATGTAGCCAGAATTACCAGACAAAGCCAACATTGCTAACAACTCTCTTTTCAATTTTTAGTAAAACCTTCACATAATATCATCAGCAACGACAACAACAACAACAACAGCAACAACAAAAAGGGAGGAGCTCGCAAGAAGAACAGAGGCCAGACACAATTGCTTCCGACACTGCCAATGGAGGAGATTGACCCAATTCGCGGACAACTGAAGCGGAAGAGCACCAAGTCCGCTGGTTCGGGGCGTGTGAGTCAGCAGAAGCTGTCGACCTCTGATGACATCGCGTGCGTGTTTGCCAGGGATACCAGGGTTCACCGGGTCATGGCGCAGGCGCGACTTCTGCTCAATGCGCATGTCATGGTGAGTGAGTTGACAGCAACTGTGAAAGCACTCGCCACACACTGCGAAGAACTGCAGTTGAGACTCATTGCGTTCGAGTCAGTGTCACCGAGTATCAAGCCGGGAACCAGCGCCGGTTTGAAAGCATCAGCGTCTTGTAGCGCCAAATTGAGAGCACCAGCTGCCAACTCACTGAGAAAGGAATCTGCCATTGATGACGGCCATTGCCACCATATTACAGCGCGATCCAACCATCATGATTTCTCTGAGCATATCCCATTTTTTGCAAGGGAGATTAAAAGTGCAAATGATGCTGGGGGTAAACGAAAGCCACCAGCTCTGATGCAGCTTTGTGTGGGAATTTCGCCCGATGAGACAGAATTTAGCGACAGCGCAAGGTATGAGAATGATGTCAGCATGCTCAAGAAAACCATAGTTGCCATTTACAAGGAGAAGCATCATCGGGAGGCCGATTTGGCTGAGCTTCAAGCAACTGTGAAGAAAGCAGAGAAAGAGCTCCTGTGTCCGAAATGTCACACAAACAGGATAGCTACAATTGTCAAATGTGGTCACGGTTTTTGCTGGGGTTGCGATCCTGGTCAGTGCTTGCCCATATCACGCTGCCTGATCTGCAAAGTGCAGGTGTGCAACAAGATTGTAATTACTGGTCCCGAACATTACCCTGTGTAGTTAGTTCACTATTGTACTTGCATCTGGTACAAATTATGATGGTTATTTTCATATTGATAGTACTGTTACCATTAGAGGATGTAAACAAGCAAAATGGCGTGTAAAATATAAGAGGTATGTTGAAGAATATATTTTTCTTCTTAAATTAAAGTCGCATAGTCCGATGAAAACATCAAATTTTCAAAACCAAAACACTTTTCTAGATTTGATTCTACATATTCAACTTAGACACTGGTGCACTTATTAAGCATTTGTTGGTGCATAGAAGGGCATAATAAGTCAATTAATAGAACCCATTACTACTGAAGTCTATGGTGTCAGAGTTTTGGCGTGCTTGCCAAAATTATTTTGGCATGTTTTGATGTCAAATATCTCCAAACTTGGCCATTTAAAATTAAAGTTACTTCAAACTAAAGTAAAGTGGATTATAACGATTAGCATAATATATTTATCTCAGAAAATAGAAACTCAAAAGCATCGGACTATGCAGCTTTAAGAATTTATGTGCTCATTTCATTTACCCAGCCTTTCTAATGGGTTGTTCACAGGTCGGGCATGCTCCTAAATCTCAATGGGTTATAGATTTGTAATGTTGAGATTAGAATTGATCAGATTTGTACTGGGATATTTCTATATTTGGCATTAGTTCTCACCTTTGTTGTCCGAGTGACTCTAGAATTAGTAGAAATTATATATTTATTCAAGAATGTGATAAGATTGTTAATATCGATTATATAATCAGATGATTATGAAATCATATGTAGATGCTTTAGAGGTATGTAGCTCATATTCCAAACTTTGTGGTTACAATGTTTAATATTACTATCCAAGAGTTATTTTATCCTTGATGTGATTGTCATTACAAATAATGTTATCCGTGAACCCAAAATTCTCCACCTTTGTTGACTGAATAAAATTACATATTTATTCAAGAATGTGGTTAGATTGTTAATATCGATTATATAATCGAATGATTATGATACCGTATTATATAATTGAATCATGAATGATTATAAAATTATACGTAGATGCTTTGGAGGTACAGTTACATAGTAATATGTAGATCATATTCCAAACTTTGTGGTTACAATTTTTTATTAATATTACTATTAAATAGTTATTTTAGCCTTGATGTGATTAATTATTATTGCAAATTGAGTTATCCTTGAACCCAAATGCTCCAGAGATATATTTTGTCCAAAATGGCACTTACTAGATACCAATATTGAATAGGGATGACAGGACGCGGTGGCCGAATTGGTAGAGCACAAGCGTCCCGCGCAGAAGGTCGGGAGTTCGATTCCCGGTATAGTTAAAGCATTTATTTCCAAAATTGTTACTTGTTGTTACCTAGACTGGAGTACAGCATTATTAGGTTAGGGCAAGGACTGGTTGGCTCAATGTCAGGATAATGTGACTGAGTGGGATATCAAGTCATGGTGCTGGTGGCCTGGTCTCCCAGTGGAGCAGCACTATAAAGTCGGCATGAGTGTGCACTGTCACAAGTCGGTACCCGTCCTGAAATGACCATAAATTTTGCTAGGACGTAAAACAACAGACAAATTGGGTCGTGGTGCCAGTGGCCTGGTCTCCCTGTGGGGCAGCACTGTAAAGTTTCCATGAGTGCGCACTGTCATAAGTTGGTACCTGTCCTGATATGATCTTGAATTTTGCCAAGCCATAAAACGCAAACATTCAGGGTCACTCAGCCAATAGTCATGCCTGTAGCCATGCTAGGGTTTGAGTGAAGCAGAGGCCTATTGCAGCACAACACATATAGAGTCGTGTAGTATTTAAAATCGCCCGGTATACTACACTGGGACAACAATCTCTGAATGTAATCCACTGAGACAACAAACTAACTGCGAATGTAATGTATGAATGACATCATTGGTGGTATTCCCTCATATGCCCTAATATTAGGTACCAGCAGCACCCTGTAAAAGTCCAGGAATGGTGCTTTTTTCCATCAATATTGACATGCCTGTAACTATTTCGGTATGTATATGATTTTGATGAAATTGCATACCCTAGAAGAGCAACATATGTTCTATCCAATGTTGTTGTTGGATTGAATATATAGTTAGTTTGTATTTAAGTAAACTCTATTTGTATGATGGGTGTATTTAGTGAATATTCCTTCATTACTGATGTAAATGAAAACTACTGTGAAAACAGGATATCTTTAATAAGCTCCCGCTTCCTTGCACTACACCGTAGAATGTCATGAGCCTTGTTCACACGGGCAAAATGTGAGGCGAATCAGGCAAATCGAATCAGGTGAGGCGAATTAGGCGCCCGTTCACAAGGGCACTGCGTGAGGCGGAAGTGGATATCTGCGCATGAGCAAGTCCAGACTAACCAGCGCCATTTTGGGTTCGACGACGCCGGCACCAGAGAGTGTGGGTTCGACCTAGATATGTAATGACTGAATCGTATTGGTTTGGAACGGTCAAAACTTCTGCTGGGCAGTGAAACCCTAAAAATAAATCATGAAAAAAATATCTGTGCACTTCTAGCAGGTTCATAGACCAAATTATATAATATGCACTTTTGATCTACCGGAAAGTCAACAAACTAAGGTGTCGACTGCGCATGCGTGTGAGGTGCTTAATCCGCCTCAGAGCGTCCACACGGGCAAAATTATCCGCATCACAGGAATCGATTCACGTAGACTACCTCGCTTAGGTGGTTTACAGGATCCGCATCACGTGAGTCGAATCAGCCCTAATCCGCCTCAGACGTCCGTTCACACGGGAAATGTGAGGCGAACTAGGCAAGTCGCTTTCTACGAATCGATTTACATTCCCCGTGTGAACAGGGCTTTGGATGGTACCAAAAGAAGCGCAATGACCACAGCTTTCTATCCATATTGGTTTGCCCTAGGTCAAATTCTGTAATTTAAATAATTTTGAAAGTTTAAAGCCCATCTACTGAATTAAAAAATATTTTAAACCAAATAAGATTTGGTATGGATAGATAGACAATTTGATTCCCTTACCAATCTTAGTATAGTGCTAGTTAGTGCAAGGAGCCACAAACAGAATATTGACACCAACCTTTTTGGGTCTTTGCTGACCACACTAGTTTCACAATGGTGACACCCATGTACAAACATGTATATGACATTGGTGTCTATTGAGATATATCACAGAATAATAATCTAATATTGGGACAAATTTGGCGAAGATCCAACCATTGCTCTAGCCACAGCAAATATTTAAAGATTTATTTAAATAATATTTTTGGTTTCAAACACTTTTAATTTGTATTTGCAATCAAAATGCAATTATTAATATTTTCAGCAAAATTATTGTCATAGCTAATATGCATTAGTTCCATATGCTATGTGTACAAAATTTGAAGAAGATCCACCTATTGGATGAGCCACAGTGAGTGTTCTAACTTTGATGAACAAATCTTTACTTTTTATTTTGTACACTTTTCTTTTGTAAGTGCAGTCAAAATGCACTTTTTGTATTTCTAGACAGAAATATTAATATGATAATGTGTATTACCTCCAGATGATGTGCACTAGGAAGTTTAACTAATTGGTTATGCTATAATGAACATTTAAAGATTCATTAAATTGATATATTTGGTTTTCCGACAATTTAGTCTTTAAATGTTCAATCGAAATTCAATATTTTCCATACTTTTGGATCTACTATTGATATAAAAAATATCTAATAGTCTCAGTGAAGGGTTATTTAATAGTGTGTCAAATATGAGGAAGATTCAAAAGATTGTTTTGCTGCAATGAGCTTTCAAAGATTGAAATGTTGAAAGTATTTCACTTACAGATGCTGTTTACATGCAAGCAATTACACTTTTTGACATTTTAGGATGCAAATATCTTTTGATTCTCTGAATATAGAGCTCTGAAAGAAAATAGGGTGTTACACTGTTATGAATAGGTGAACTATTTAGCATTTATTCAGTCTTGTTCAGGGATGAAAGTGGTCTCCGGGGAAAAAAAAGCGGAAATGCTGATATTCTCCCATAGGCTTAGCATTGTCAGGGAATTGCTGACAATTCCTGGAAGTCGGGTTTCATACATATTGGTATACGCTGATAGTGCTGCGGCATTAGGAGCACGCATTAGTAGTATACACTGCTAGTGCTGCGGCGTTTGCACCTCATATTAGTATATGCTGATGGGCTGTAGCCTGAAACAACACATTGGTTGGTTGGTTGAGTGTTACGTCCTGGCAACATCTAATGTCATATCAGGACGTATTAGTATACTTATAGCTACAGAAAAAATCTGCGAGATCGCGGAGATCTTTCATCCCTGCTTGTTGCAGTTTTGCAAGGAAATACCATGCTTTGAAAATGGCTATTTGACCAAATCAGAATGATTTTTTTGTTATGAATTGCACTTTTTGACATTGTCTTATTAAAAATCTGCTTTACTAATTGATTTAGCAATTGACAATTTAAATTCCTTTATATATGTACAATGGAAATTTGTTACACAACGCCCACATCCTTCCACTTTTTATTATATTTTGTCAAAGTTCCACTTTTAATTCAAAATGAATACAGTTTTATATATTTAATCTTAAAAAACAATACTATATATAGCCCAACTATTTTTGGATTTGGGTTTCTAATTTCAACTCTACAGGAAGGAATCAAAATATTGGACCATAGGCATATTTTTCAATTTCTCTGCCGGTACTTACTAATATGGTTCACCACAGGACCAAATATGGTGTTATTGTTTTACGTCCTAGCAACATCTAAGGTCATATCAGGACGGCCAAATATGGTTTCCGATAGACCGGGAAACCGCTTTAGGTTGTACTTGCACGCTAGCCATTGTGGCACTCTTCCCTCCACATATTCAACTGGACCTGCCACTCACCCTCAACTGGCTTTGTTCGCCTCATTCACCAACCTCACTCCCAGTGACCCACCCCTGGTTACTCACACCTCAACCCCGACAACCTTTGTCACTCCTCACACCCTCAGCTTGACCAATATAATTTTACCCACCCACCCTAGCTGATTCATTGACCCTAGATATACATGGCAACTAACTATTACACTGTTTAAATTAACCATTGATCCATTGCCACCTGAGCAGTTGATAATGGTCCATTGGCGCCTCACTGGTTGTTACTTCGATTATCATTGTTGTATGACCTGGAAGTTGCCACTCTGGTGTGACAGAAAACCGCTATTTGTATCATACCACGTGCTGCCACTGAAATAAAGTTATTCTTATCTCATTCCTGCTTCCACGTTCTCATTACCATGAACAATGAAACATAATAGCCATCCTCCTGAGGGTTTTCATGCAATGCCTCCGGTTTATCTAGAGAATATACAAAAACCTTTTCTTGAGGTAATGAGGAATATTGGCTGTATTGATGCAGATACAGCTGCCCCAAATGTTGCCTCCTTTTGTGACGTCACTTAAAGTTGCAGTCTGATGGTTTTGAATTTCAGTATTTTTTCTGGGATAAATATATTAGATCGATCACTAGTATCTACTTTACATTAGTTCAAAGTTACCGTTATTTTAAATGGTAAACTTTGGAGATATTTTTGAGTGCAAACATGGAAAATTAGTTTTGGCAATCTTGTCAAAACTGACACCAGACTTCTGCAATAAAAGGTTCTGTTAACTTGACTCAGTATTGCCTTGTACACAGAAAAAAATATCAGTATCTAAGTTAGATATGTAAAATCAAATGTAGATAATTGGTTTGGTTTTAAAAATTTGATATTTCATCTGACTCAGCAGCTTTAAGCCTGGAGCGCATTCAACAAATAAGCCAATGCCAATGGAAACAAGGTGACATAATTAAATGATTTATTAACGATTTTAGCCAGTGTTTTTATAAAGGTAATTTTTTACAGAAGTCTCACTTAGTTTGGTATAAAATACAAATTTTGCTGTGCAGTTTTAAGACCCATTCAAGCATTACTATAAGAATCCTCACCATGCATTAAATAACTAAAATCGTGTAACACCTTATTAAGTGAAGAAACACAAACCCAACAAAGATGTATATATATATAATGTTATTTATTCTTTTCATAATGAATGGCATTGGACGAGTGATTACTGAGAATACTTACAATGTTACTGCCATCAAATTCTCCTGTCAATGTTTTTGGTAAGTACCAGCCACATCACGAATAACCTATATTAAACAGCAAGCAGTATGAAGATGTTTGAAATATTTACGAGTGACTTACACACTGGGCTGAGCATACATACATTGTATAATGATGACGGCAAATCTTTACATACCACCACAAATATTACCTGATTACTGATTTACTCCTATAGAGGATACACCTTTCTATAGACGTTCTTTTTAAATCGAAGCAGCCCTCATCTTAAAGAAAGTCAAATGAACTAAAATGAAAATGAAAAAAGCTCCACCAAAATAAAGTTATAAAAAAGACCTCTGCAAATGCTAATCCAATATACCTGTCCATAGAAGGCAGCCAACTAAGCCATGGCTGCATCAGGAAACTTTAAATACCAGATGCGGACACGCCCTTTTGCATTTAACAAATATTTCTAATTTGTAGGAAGCGGGTGACCTCAGGTTTACTACATACCAAAAAGAAACCATTTTTCAATACTTATAAATTCGATGGCGGGATAGGGTGAGGCCATAGAAGGCAGCTATCTAGGCAAATGGCCGCTTCAGTAAACTACAAATACTGCATGTGGACACACCATTTTACAATTGAACAAATATTTCTAATTCACTTGCATGAAATGGGTAACTTTAGATTGTATACCAAAAAGAAAAACTATTTTTCAATATTTGTAAATTCGATGATGGGATAAGGTGATGCCATAGAAGGCAGCTATCTGGGCCATGACTGCATCACTAAACTACTAACACCACATGTGGACACACCATTTTTCAATCTAACAAATAGTTCTAATTTACTTGTATGAAATAAGTGACCATAGGTTTATTACAAACCCAAAAAGAAAAGACTCAATATTTGTAAAGTTGATGGTGGGATAGGATGATGCCATAGAAGGCAGCTGTCGAGGCCATCGCTACAAATACCATATTTAACACACCATTTTGCAATTGAACAAATATTTCTAATTTACTTGTATGAAATAGGTGACCATAAGTTTACTTCATAAGAAGAAAAAAAGAAGCTATTTTTCAATACTTGTAGATTCGATGATGGGATAGGGTGAGGCCATAGAAGGCAGCTATCGACGCCATGACTGCATCAGTAAACTACTAACACCACATGTGGCCACGCCATATTGCAATCTAACAAATATTTCTAATTTACTTGTATCACTATCAGGGATGAGAGTAGCTTGTGACAAAAAAGTCTGAAAAGTGTCATCTATATTTACGAGCGAAGCGAATCCTATGCAGCTGGGGGTATGGGGGCGCTGTGAGCCCCCAAGAAAATGTTGAATTTGGTTCAATTTCAGGACCATTTTAAGATACCTAGGACTACTTCGCTGTAGCTGGTCAATTTTCTTTGGGAAAATATCCTCTTACTGCCTTACAACCCATCACGAGTTGCAGGATATTTTTCCAAAAATAAAATCCAACTTCCACCATGTCTTGCATGGAAACAACCAATCAGAGAGCTCCTTTTATATGCAGTGGGCTTTCACCCAATCACGCTACATGTGTTACTTCACTCACGGCAGATACGTTTACATCTGGTAAAGCACATGGCTTGGCATGGAGGAATTATTTGACTTGATATATTTTATGTCAGAAGGACACTCCCACCCCTATTTATTTTTCATCTGATTTACACGAATCTCAGAAATGACCCTTGTGGCCAAGAGAAAAAAATCGGAAATTTCTCATCCCTGTGTATGAAATAGGGTGACCTTATGAAGTTTACTTCATAAGGAAAAAAAGAAACTATTTTTCAATACTTGTATATTCGATGGTGGGATAGGGTGATGACCTAGAATGCAGCTATTTAGGCCATGGTCGTTTCAGTAAACTACAAATACCGCATGCCATTTTACAACTGAACAAATATTTCTAATTTACTTGTGTGAAATAGGTGACCTCAGGTTTACTACATACCAAAAGGAAAAGCTATTTTTCAATACTTGTAGATTTGATGGTGGGGTAAGGTGGTTTGGATACTCCCACTTCAAATTGAGAATAAGGAAAAGGTATGTAATGAGCCTAAAGCAGATTGAATAGTACAGCAATTATTTACACACACGAAAGAAAATAAGCCAGACAACTTAGAATTTAACTGGGGCTGAATTAACACCGCTCATTTGTTACATTCTGACAAATACTCGTTAATTAACCATTGTAGTGTATATTATGATTCAACGGTAATGTTCTCATTGGCGATAAAAAATGTAGAAAGCACAGTAATGATAAATGTTGGAAATATTTGAACTCATTTAACCCTCAACAAAACTATGGAAAAAAGGCATACCCAAGAAAACAAACAGGATTTAGCAGAATTTGAGCAATATAAATAAACTATGGGAAAATCATTAAATACATGTCATCCAATACATGTTATTGTTGTACATAATTGAATCAAAATAAAAACATCCAGTAGAAAGCGGTACCAACATGAGGCTTAAATATTGTTCTTATAAAGCAGTATATTTATGCTTATTAACCACAAGCACGTCATGACACACCCAATCTTCCAACAGGCACTCTAGATGACCCTGAATGACATGATCGCATCATTAATGACTTTGATATCTATCTAAATAAATGAAATGGTATGTACATTTCCCCCCCACGCCCCCATTTACCTCCCCACTAATACAAACACTCACATACACACTCTCACATGTATTCCTCACAGCATTCTTTAACATGACCAGCGCCTATCGATTCACATAAAGACTATATACATCTGATGTACAGCGGTGTATGTAGACAGTGGCATGGAAGTAGCGACACATACGCCACCTTATGCCAACCACCGCGCAATGGGGCGGAAGCAGTAAAATGGCTCAAAGACAGCCTCCCAGCCTCCGGTGAGGCACCCAACAGCCTCCCAAGGCAGCCATGGGTCAACTTCATCATGGCCGCTCCTCTTCTCCAGGGAAACAGTCCTTATTTTACATAAAGAAGAGAAGGACATCCCGCCAGCAGCAAACATCCGCAGACTGAACGACGGGTGTACAAACCATGGGTTAACAACATCATGGTACCTCTCCCATGTCTATAGGTAGCACCCACGGCGATCCAAGATCAACAACTAGGCCACCGTGCATTTGCCTCCCGATGCCGTCGTTACAGCACACACCCGTCGTCTTCAAGCACAAAGCACGCCGACTAAATGCAAGACAAGTTTTTGTTGTTTACTATATACTATATGAATTGAGTCGGCATCGATCCCTGGTAGTAGTAGTAGCAGCACACAATTAAGTCCTTCAGTGCTCTCTTCTTAAGGCGAACTGCAGCTGGTGCTCAAACGGACATTCTTCTAATGGCGAATTACGAATGCTTTTTTAATTTTTTTTTAAACAAAGACAATTTACCATGGAGGATCAAAATATCACTTTCCCAAAAGTGGCTACAGAAGCGCTGAGGAGTAGTATTATTAAAGTCTTTGGTGTTTTGTAATTGCTGACGAAATCAATTATTTTCTATTTTCGATGATGGAAACAATCCAACGCTAGAAATATCAGTCATTGTCCACGAATATTATTTTCTTGCCACCAAAACTAACCATGATATCCACCATACAAATCTTTACAAAACACCACTCTCTCAGTTCGTCCTCGGAAACTAAACATGGGTAGAACATAACCGAGTGGATGTTCGAGCAGGGGGGGGAAAAAGAGGGAAAAAAAGAAAATGACTGGATGGCATTGGGAAAGATTTGGGTGGACTGTGCAGCACGGTGGAAGGCTGTCGCCCTGGTACGGCGGCAGCAACCCCCACCGCGGAACATGATGGCAGCAGGCAGCGAATCCCACAAGGAGGGCGTGGTTGCAGCAGCAGCAGCAACGGCAGGACGCAACAAGGGCCTGCCAACAGCCACCACTGTGAGGCGCAGAGGCGTGAAGACGGGCGGGCTGTGGCCATGGCACCTAACATGACAGCTGCCACTGTGGGGCGCAGAGGCGTTGAGATGGGCGGGCTGCGGCCATGTCACCTACTACGACAGCCGCCTCAAACTGGCAGCAAGGTGCCTCTTCTACATCAATATGGGGCAGGAAGGTAGACATCAGCAAGCTCAGGAGGAGACAGGAAGCGCGGTGTGCAGGGACGTCACAGCGAACCAGGCAGGAACCACCCAGCTGCTCTCTTTTAACAAAGGCGGGCAGCACACCGCTCACCATCACCGCCGGGCCCAGCCCAAGGGCACCACAGGGCACAGCACAGCGCCCAAGGGCACCACCGGGCGCCCACCTCCTGCGACCGGACGCCATACACACATCACCCACCCACTACTGTGCCTCTACAACACTCAAGCCCACTTTGCAGTCGACTCGCAGCTCGTCAGCGCTAAGCGTTGCACCAATGCCCCGAAGGAACTTGACGCACTCCTTGAGGTTGTCGTAAGCGAGCTGTCGCTGGCAGAACTCAACTGGTATACTGGGACGGTATCTAGAGTACGCAGGGGGCATAAAGAGAACATGTAAAAAACAGCATCACAGTTAATTCAGGAGTCGACAAGAGACAACACGATAAGCTATACTTACCAACAAAAGAAACAAGTGCCATACTTACCAAAAACGTAGATACACAGGAATTAAGCATTTAAAAAACACAGAATAACCAAACAAAAAAAAGTGGAATGAGGTATTGCTTGTTAATAAATATCAGATGATATATCATGAAATACTAACGATACAACAGTAACATGTCCATTTGTCTTTTTTAAATGTCTCACTTTATGCAGTAGCAAATCAAATTACTTCTAATATGCAAGTAAATGGAACGAGTAATGATGATAACTGGTTAACTAACTTTCAACATGCTCATAATTAATTCGGTGCTTCTTTCATGTACAGAGTGATTAAATACAAGTAGATTCAATTGTTTAACTGGGAGCGGTATGTGTTGCGTTTGTGTGTGTGTCAGGGGCGGGGGGAGGGGGGCGGGGGGGAGAGGCAGCATCTTGCAATAGACAGCATCCAATATCTGAAATAGAAAAAAACCCATAAAAATCCACCACATCCAAGCATGTCCTGGAATGAAAACACACAAAAATAAACAGCGTTAATTCTATTATAGAGCTGAGATTGAAAAGGGGTGTCAGGAGCGGGATCTGTGTGAATACATACGCCTTAATGATCTGCTTCATGGCAGAAGTGCGCTCCCGCTCGATGAACCAGTCCAGCAGGTAGCCGGACATTTTGGGAGCTTGCTTGTACAACCTAAAGAACCTGTTGAAATCTTGCAGGCCCCAGGCAGACCGCACCTGCACGGCGTGCTTAATGCACTCATCCTTCCGGTGCTCGGCCCGCAGCGACATTAGAGCAGTGTTCATGTCTGCAGGACGGTTAAAGGCAATACTCCACAGTGCCATATTGAAATCAAGTGGCTAAATTACACCAGGGTTAGTACATGCATAAGATTGTTTCTTCTCGTTTTACGTCTTATGAGGCTGTCACATTACGACGTCTCGCGCAAACGTACGGCGACATATGTGATTTTTTGCCGCCAAGTCGGGATACGTCCTTATGCATGCATTAGGTGCGCGTTGGTATACGTCAATGTACGTCGACATAGGCTGGCGCGCGTCGATGAAGCTTTGTGCATGCACAAAACTTTTGACGTACAATAACGCATGGGTGCTTACGTTTCACCTACGTTGGGCATACGTCGAGATACTTTAGACACGCGTTGGAGGAATGTTGTCCTACATTGACTTTCGTTCCTCTTACTGAGAGTGTTCAGTCAGCTCGTTGGCAACATAATGCCAATGTATGACGACGTTGTTCTAACGTATGCATAACCTATGTCCGACACATGTTTGGCGTTTTCACCGCCGTGTCTCGACGTATAGGGCTTGCTTAACGTATATAACGTTCGCCGGCATTCTGTGAACGTGCCGTGAGCATTTTGCGGGTGGGTCGGGTGCCCCCCGCACATTGGCATACGTTACTCACGCGTAACGCCAACGTCGCGTGCTGGGAGCACGCTGGCGCAACGCCAAAATGCGCTGAACTGTCGTTGGACATGCGTCGCTCATGCACTGGCACTACGCACTCTTACGTTGTGCAACAAGTTTAACGGTCGCTAACGGAACATTGGGAGCATGTTATGCCAACGCTAGGTAAACGCAACACGTGCGAGAGGCACTTTAGCCACATGTTGTGCAATTTATTTCTTTTTTTCTTCTCTCATGTGTCGACATACGTTACAACTGTCGGACCGACGCTACACTTACATCCATTACATTGTGCTGACATCCAATCCCCCCCCCCCCCCCCCCCCCGGCGCGCCGAAAGGTTTGACGCATCTAGACGTAAAAAAAGTGATTTTATGCGTTGGCGGTGCGCTTGTAATGTGACAGGGCCTTTAGTAACATCTAAGGTCATATCAGGCAGATACCGACTTGTGACAGTGCGCACTCATGGTGACTTTATAGTGTTGTCCCACTGGGAAATCAGGCCACCAGCACCATGACCCAATATCCCAAAGTCACATTATCCTGATACTGTGATAACCAGCCCATGTCCTATCCTATTAATGCCGACCGCCAGGCTAGGTAGTGACGAGTTCCTATTTTGTACATCATTGGTTTGACTCACGGGAAGGCCGAATGAGTTAGAGTGTCCATCTCCGGTGCTGGTAGATTGTGGGTTCGAACCCTGGTCGAGTCAAACCAGTGACTTAAAAATTTATCGTTGTTGCTTCCTAGCCCGGCGCTCGACATTATTAGGATAGGGCAAGGACTGGTTGGCTCAGTCTCAGGATAATGTGACTCACATTATTGGTTTTATTAGAATTCGAACCCTCTACCTGTCCCATGGGAAGTCATCCCGTCCGATTGTGGTCTCAACACAATCGACATGCACTGGATGCGGATATTGACAAATAAATTAATTGAAGCGTTTGCGCTGTGTCAATTTTCTGCCATCCCTTCCCACTGGTGCTGAAAGCGGATAATACGCACAAAAAGGCGCAATACGGTAACCGCCCCAGAGCTGTAAAGGATACCCATGTCATTCTTCGTGAATATGTAGTAGAGAATGCGGTAGGCCAGGAACTCGGTCTCGTGGCCCTTTATGCCCTCCGTGTACAAAAGCTTCAGGTTGGTTTGGCACTGGTTGAACTCCTCGTGATCGCCCTGTGAGCAACAACACATTTGCACCAGTTTAAAACCACGCACAAAAGTACACAAATGAGGGGGCAAATGTGATGAATATTTATTTAGGAAATTAGTGCATATACAATAAAACCTCTCTAACCGACCACCTCCACACCTCCCATATATCGATTGCTTTATCTGGGTCCCAACAATACCATTGTAACCATATTCTAACTCCCTCCCTAAATGGACCACTTAAAGTCGGTCCCATGGCCGGTCGATTTAGAGAGGTTTTACTGTAGTTCTAAGATAAAAACATATATGTTGAGCCAATCACATTTTCATATCACATATTCATATATATGCATATATATATGCAGCTAAATTTTTGTTTAACGACCCCAACCAGCACACAAAGTAAACATCGGCCATTGGGGGCGATATACACAGCAAAACACCACATATCGATCCCTGTGTCGTTGAAAGTTTAAAATATTTCCATTTTCCAATCGACATGTCAAAACAACTTACATTTTCCATCGCTATCCGTGCATGCGTCTCATAAACATGTACGCAGAACTCATTCCGAATAGCTTGAACCTACAAAAGATCAACCGAATGCATAAGGCTACCAGGCTTTCCAATAAAGTTATAATCATTGTCAACATTATTAATACTAAAAGACATCGAATAGCCACATCATTACAATTTCGCACATTTAACGGCGATATTTTAAGTAAAAGAAACCCTATTCTGACACATAGAAAAGCACAAATCTAAATTCTTGGTAGATTTCATGGCTCTATTTCTTTCATCATTAAAAATATATAATAAAAAGCAGCAAATAGCAACAACAAAAAACACCCAAAATCATTAATCCCTATTCAATATAACCACCATACACAAGAATAGCTCAGATCATTTTCCATAGAAAACAGGTTTAGATTTAGAATTAACCCACTCTCACCATTCATTGCCATTACAGAGTAACATACATTTGCACTAACGAATCAAAATTAAGAAATAACTTGCTATTGTCTATATTGTCCATACCATCTCACCATCTCATCCATTTTCATATGCACCATACTTGTACTTGGAAGACCAGCGCCTCGGGGCCAGAAAAAGATATTATTCAACTAGAATAAAAAATGTTGAACAAAACAAAAACCCATCAAGACTGGGACTAGCTCACCGTGAGATCCTGTCGGATAGACTTGAGCTGCTCACACACGTAATGGTAGTCGTGCTTTGCTTGCCACCTCTCCTTCACCATCGTCAGTGACCGCCGCAGTACCGGCACCGGGCGCACAGTGGAAGCATCCGGTGCCTGAAGACAAGTAGACCTCACAGTCAAGCAGCCGCCTGGTACGTCACACGTTAAAGTTAGTCAAACCCCTCTAACCGACCCCCTATATCCATCGCTTTATTTGTGTCCCAAACGATTGCCCATACAATACCATTGTAATCATAAAAAGAAAACCTCCAAACCGACCACCTCCCTAAATGGACTATTTAAAGTCGGTCCCATGGCCGGTTGATTTAGAGAGGTTTCACTGTACATTTCACTGTACATAGTCCGACCGCTTTGAATTCCTGCCTTTTTTCCCTTCTTTTTTTAAAAGAGCTAATTATATAGGTTGATGCTATAAACAACTTAGCTTAGCTTGAAGTAATTTTTATTGTACATGGCTAACCTTGGAGATATTTCGAAGTGAAAATATGTCAAGGCAATTCAGCAGTAGCATATTCTTATTAAATTAACTTAGTATAACAGAGAGGAGAGGAGAGGAGAGAAGAGAAGAGAAGAGAAGAGAAGAGAAGAGAAGAGAAGAGAAGAGAAGAGAAGAGAAGAGGAGTGGAGTGGAGTGGAGTGGAGTGGGGTGGGGTGGAGTGGAGTGGAGTGGGGTGGAGTGGAGTGGGGTGGGGTGGAGTGGAGTGGAGTGGAGTGGAGTGGAGTGGAGTGGAGTGGAGTGGAGTGGAGTGGAGTGGAGTGGAGTGGAGTGGAGTGGAGTGGAGTGGAGTGGAGTGGAGTGGAGTGGAGTGGAGTGGAGTGGAGTGGAGTGGAGTGGAGTGGAGTGGAGTGGAGTGGAGTGGAGTGAAACATAAGGATGTCACTTACAGATGTCAGGCGGAGGTAGCCCTTAACCAGCTCATTACACGTGCCCACAATGGTGAACTGACTCCAGTCCAGTTCGTCCTCTGAAGTATTCTGAAAATACAATAAACCGTGAATAAATTGAGGTGGCAGAAAATGCATACAATTTTTTTTTAATTTAAAAAAAAAAAAAACCCAACAATTTAGGAGACAACCCTACATTCTTTCAAAACTGTCACACGATTGGAAACAGCACACTGGGAAAATTATCAGAAGAATCTCGAATTACAATCTGGATTGTTCCGAAACACAAGAGTTGGGTCTCGATCGATTGTTTTCCCACATGTGAATTTAGATTGGATTTCCCAATATATCCAGTCTCACTCGGGCTAATAAGACACATACTGTACCCGCCATACTTTCCTCAAATTGACATGCACAGAAAGGACACCCAACAATACCCCATAAGAATTGATATATGGTACATACCGATTTCATATTGTTTATTTGCAGGGTGAGTGGCTTCGTCCTCTGTTTCTTAGTCACGAAGTCACCAGCAAAGCGAGCTGCCCGCTTTTGGAGTTTGTGGCAATCCACAGCTTCATTATAGAACATCTTTTTCCTGCAACAAAAAGACAGCATGTAAAACACAACCGAACCTGGCTATATATCCTAGATATCAACAGCATCATGAGCTGACCGTTTTCTTAAGAACCCATTATAACACAATAAACATGACATAACTTGCAGTTATCGACATACCTATAACAGTGAGCTCCCCAGTATTCAGGAAAAGGATTTGTTTTGTTTGTTTGTTGTTTTACGTCCTAGCAACATCTAAGGCCATACCAGGACGGATACCGACTTGTGACAGTGCGCACTCATGGCGACTTTGTAGTGCTGCCCCACTGGGAGACCAGGTCACCGGCACCATGACCCGATATCCCACTGTCACATTATTCTGACACTAAGCTAACCAGTCCTTGCCCTATCCCATGAATGCAGAGCGCCAGGCTACTAAGCGACAAGTATAAATTTTTACGACATTGGTTTGACTGGACATGGGTTCGAATCCCCATATATCCAAAAACCGGAGACAGACACTCAACTCATTCGGCCATCCCGTCTGGTCTCAGGAAGGGATGGCCGGAATCGGTACAGTTGGTCCCAAGAATAGGCAGTATGTGCAACTTATGCTACCAACAGACGGCGGGTTCGCTATGTAACAATAACCCTGCATAAGTAGAGCTGTGAAACAAGCTATTACTATGTATTGACAGGGGTTTTGCCAGAGGGTAAAATGGGTAAAATTCTGTACCCTTAAATTTTCTGACGTATTACTCTTATTACCCTCAAATTGTTGGGATCATTTTTTTAAAGGTTCTTCAAGGAGCGAGAGCCTCCAGACACCCCCCCCCCCACCCACACATCACCCCAACCCATTCTGCATACCATCAAATCATTTTATGGCGGAAATCCTGACTGCATATGTAGATCTAGAGATTTATTAGTAAACAAGCGCGAAAGGTGCCTAATCTAGCGATTGTACCAGTTAACAAGGCATCGAACACAACTGCGACCAAAGTATCTCCACAAACAACCATACATTTTTTTTTTAGAAACACTTCTGGTCGCCGTTTCTTTTATTTTTGTTCATGAATATACTAAAGAAATGTTCAAATCATAGAAGTATTTACATAAAAGCACAGGATACTCAGTCTAATTCTCATGGATAGATCAGTCGCTACCTACAGGATTCGTCCTCTTAATAGCCAATTCTGTGACGTCATGTATGGGAAGAGACAGATGGAATTACAATCAAATGATGTCAAAGTTACTATTATTCAAACCAGGGCTTGTGGAATTACCCTCCTTTACAATGAGGAACTCTGTGGAAGATTATAAAGTCTTATATAATTGTTTCATAAAGTAACATGACCTGTGTTGGTCATGTTACTTTAACTGACACCACTGGTTTTTTTTATGGTTTTTTATTTATTGAGGCTGTATTTATACTGTCCATAGCATGTAAGCCCGGGTATCCAGGCATGTTTTCAATGCTGGCCAGCTGTAGTGTTGGTGTTGTCTTACCAAGCAGTAGCTGCTGATAAGTTATTTGATTGTCTGCATTTCAGTAGCAGATAGATCTGTTGGTACGTTTACTATGTATTGACAGGGGTTTTGCCAGAGGGTAAATGTTATAAAAAAAAAGACATTTAAAACAAAGGAGAAATAAACCAGGACATAAACTAAAACACGCAATGTAACAAACGTACTTACACAAATTTGCGAATCAGAATGAGGAAATAAATAACCCTCAGGAAAATCCACTTTTTGGGGGTTCAAATTCAATAACTGTATGCACCTACATTAAAAAATACATACATAACGGTAAGGTCGTTACAATCTTGCGAGGACTTCCTTTTCTTTCTGTAGGTTAGGTTTAAAAAGAGTTAACACCGTAGCAACAAAAATATTGAAAAATTATATACAGCAGCAGTAAAAAAACAACTCAAAAAACAACCGATAGCTAATTGAAAAATTGTAACCTATCAGTATTTTAAGACTTTGGTGAAGAAAAGGCTTGCAATATAACAAATTTTGTCACTAAATGCTTTGTTTGTCTATGGATATAGAACCAATCATTTAGCTCGATACATCTTACTAAAAATGCATTTTGACAATCAAACCATTGGACATACACCCAACCACAATTTCAAATCAAATGACACCAACACATCAGGTTGGAGCGTCTTGGTTCTTGGTTCAAACCATGCCACCCACATCTGGCAAATCGCCCCCAGCCCCCACCCACACGCAATTATTTATATCTACTTTGATGCCAGAGAGAGTACTGTGGCAGTCCAAAATTTAAATAAATTCTTATAAAGACCCAAAATAGCATTAAGACCATTTGGCGGGCAAAGCACGATGGCATGAGCAAAAGTGTGCACTTGCATTACAAGCTTCTGATTGGCTCAATCAAGTATTGCGATATTAACTAAATGGAACGCTGGGGGACAGTCTGTGCCGCCAGCCACTGCCAATAATCAATTATATGGTTGATTGTTGGAGTTTTACGTCCTGGCAACATCTAAGGTCATATCAGGACAGAATTAATTATATCACAGCACTACAGAATTAAACAACAGAGCAGGTAAAACAGAGTGAGAAAAGCTTCACACACCCTTGTTTGCGCTTCTGGTTGTTTTTGTGCTGGAAGTTGTTGTTCTCCTGGTCCTTCTTCGGGGTGTTCTGCCGCCAGCTCTTGGCACGCTCCGTGCTGTCGGCTCCCCGGCCCCGACCCCGGCCCCCCTTGCCGCGCACAGAGCTGTAGCCGCGGTGGCTGGACCCCGAGCTCAGGTCCGACAGGCTGTCGCTGCTGCTGTTGCTGTAGCGCCGTCGCCGCCGCCGCCGGGAGCTTGGCGGACTTCTGGACCTGGACCTGGACCGCGACCGCGATAGTGACCTGGACCGAGACGAGGACCTCGACCGTCGGCGGAAACCGGCCGGAGACCGAGGTCGTCGGTTGATGGCAGGCCCCGCCGTGTGGTGGCTGGGCCTCTGAGGGGTGTGTGGGGGGTGCAGTGTGTGTGTGATAGCCTGCTCCCATCGTGATGGCCTCTCTGACTGCTGCTGCTGCTGCTGCTGCTGCGACTTACGGAATGCACCAATCATGTTTGCGTGCTGCAGCATGCTCTGCTGAATCCGTGAATGCTGCATCGCATCCATCGTCACTTTCTTTGTCACAGCCAAGGGCAGCGGCTCCGTCTTCCAGTTGATGACACCTGCCCGCCCGGCATTGAAGACAGTCGTGATCTTCTCCTTCAACTCCTTCTCGACTTCATCCTTTGCCACCTTGTCTGAACCCGCTGCTGCGAAGGCGTGTGACACATAATCTTTGAGAGCTTGTGGCCATTCTTCCCCAGCTGCTGCTGTTGTGGGTGCGCTGCTCCCATCCTTTGTTGGCGTTTGTGGCATTTTCTGTTGTGGAGCCAGAGGCTGCTCCTGCTGCGGAGGTTTGTACATGTAGTGGTTGTTGTTTGCGTAGTTCTGGAAAGCATTGCCCTGCTGCACATTGTTTCGCTTTGGGAGGTTGAAGCGGATGCCACCCGAACCAGGAGCTTCTACAAAGACAACAAACATTACAGAGTAATGGCATGACACTTAACCATTCTTACCTAAAGTTTCTGTCATCTTTTTAGATAACAATATTAGGCTGTTCACTATAATATACCAGTGAAGTAACTATAATTATAAATGGCAAACTTTCGATATATTTCATGTGCAAACAAGAAAAGTTTATGTTGGCAAGCACGTCAAAACACCGTAGTAACATTCCCTATTCAATTGACTTAATATTCTCTTCTATGTCGCCAAAAAAAAGAGAAGTTTAATAAGTGCACCAGATGTAGAAGCAAATATAGACACTTTTTTTATTTGAGAAAATTTGATGCTTTTGTCGGACTATGCAGCTTTAAGATGCTAATGCACTACCAGGAGCTACCACATCTCCCCCCTATGCTCCCTTTATCAGAACATATGTATACAGCCAACGAATCTAACTTACACTCGGCTACCCATCGTGTGACTGACTTCCACCGTATTACCATCAGTTAAATGTCTCACTGTACAGCTGCTTTAAACTTTTTTTTGTTACTTTCCATATTCCCATTCACTATTTTATCATATTATAAAATGATTTCGGTAACCTGTCAGCACCGGTGCCCAGAAGACCAGTATCGCAGCATTGATGAATGTATTATTTTGAAGAATAAAAGTAAGAACTCACGGTTTTTGTTCTTGTAGTTCTGCTGGCTGCCGTACACGTTGTATGCGGGACGGGGCTGCGGTCCAATTACCGGATGCTTCTCTGCGCCGTCTCCGGCATCCTCTGCATTATCCACTTCCGGCTGTCCGTGTAGAGGTGGTGGGGGCACTCCACGAGGTGCCATTGAACTATAGCCTTGACGAGGACCTCCGGTTCCATACATGCCGCCCGGACTCCCATAAGGACCTGGTCCAGGGCCATGCCCTGGACCGTGACGATACATGGGACCAGGACCTGGGCCCCCTGGACCTGGTCCTCCAGGACCTCCGGGACCCCCAGGACCAGGACCACCAGGACCCCCAGGACCATGGCTCCCAGGACCTGGACCCCCAGGACCATAGGGACCCGGTGCTGGCAGACCACGGGGGCCATTGGGCATCCCCCCATATCCGTTGTAACTAAAAAATATATAAATTGAATTTTAAAAAGAAGTTAGATTTACTCATACTTTTATATAGTAAGTTTACAACTATACTTATACAATAATACTGCTATATTTAAACACAGAACTTAGATTTTCTCACATTACATATATAGGAAACAGGCATTATGAATTACTACTTACAGACCTGCCTCCATTGGAAATTGAAAAACCGGACACAATAACCCGTAAGATTCATATAACAGTACTATAACAATAGCATTTGCCAACATTGGAACATGAAAAAATGGAAGATCGGCGAAAGGTGATGGGGGACATAACCCTGCACTTAGAACCAATTTGATAATACTTGTGTTATTTCCAAAGCCATTTCCCCGAATGAGATTATACATAAAAGACAGTAATACGCAAGCGCAGTTTCAACTCACCCGCCATAGTGGGGTGGGTACTGGGGACCAGGAGGCCCATAGCCCCCCGGGCCACCCATATTGTAGGAGCCAGGTTGTCCATAATAACCAGGTCCCTGGTTGTAACCAGGGTAGTGTTGCTGTGGTAGAGGTGGAGGTGGGGGAGGCGGCGGCGCTTCGGCCAGTGCAGGCGGGGAACTCGCCTCCATTGCCTCACTGGCTTTGGCCTTTTTCTGCTGGGATTGCAACTTGGCTTTGCTGGCGTTTGTCTGCTGCATTTCTTCTAACGCCTTCTTGGCCTTTTCCCACTCTGGTGGCGGGAGGGGCCCGCCGCTCCCATACTGCTGTGACCTGAGGACATAACAAGGTGCAGTGAAAATAAAGCGTCTCTTAAGGCATTACATTATCTCCTGGATACTAAACTTGTGGACAAAATGATCAGATTGCAAAATTGTATTTCCTGAAATAAGTTAATATTTATCTAATTTGCAGTTAGTCACACACACATTTGGCATCTCAAACAGCCCAGGAATTCTTGGGATCCGTAAGTAGCTCCCTATATAGCTAGTCATACATGATGTAATGTCTTCTTGGGCCGTTTTTTTAAACTGGGTACCACATATCTGATATCCGTGTTATGTAGGACAAAATAAATTTTCTTTTTTTAATAGCAAGTCAAATAATTATTGTTGCCTTTTGTTATTAAGTATGTTAACAAATACTATATGTATTTAATCTATACCACAAAACGTATCAAAATTATGTTTATATGATTTTGTGCTAACGTGAAAATATGAAATTTTAGACATTTACACTTTTACACTAAAATTTACACAAACTTAGTTTTTTTCCAACTTTGTTTCAACTTGTTCTGGGAAGACATCATTTTGTTTGTTTAACTGTAATAAAAGAAATCTAGTTTGAATGTGTTGTGTATGTTAAAATGATGTTATGGATGTGTCACTTTTGTGTGTTTAATTTCCATGTTACATAGGCCATCTTTAAGATCAACCTAAAATAGTGAATTTTTTTTTTTTTTTCAACTCTACACATGCACAGCATGAAAGCTTCATACGTTGGCCTAGACCCGCTTCATCTCTCCTTATTTCCTGAATAGGTACTTCGTCGTCCCAGCCATTCGGCAAGTGCCTATCCGCCACCATGTTGAATACTTTTTTGGAGAAAGAAAGACACGTCTCCCAGGTATAATGCTGCGCCATGTCCAGCAATGTATCCTGGTGTCCCTCTACCCGTTTGACCCACTTATCAGGTACATCACCACGGCAAATGTAAAACTCCCAACAACCAACCAAACCACGGCGAATCATCCGACGATCACCGCAAAATGCTTGTACCAAGTGCTCTGGCCCTGACTGACTTTTCCTTTCTTCTCATCTCTAATTACATATCTATACAGCAATAATTTACCTGTGAGACCCTTCTTTGCTTTCACTCCTGATACTCTCAGTAAATCCTTAAAAAGTTCATCGTCAGAATCTGAGTCGCCATCGAACATGTCAGCCTCTAACCGCTGCGACGTTCCAACATTCGACACTCGGACCCGGCTCCTTACTCTGACACGTCACTTTTTCCTATAACCTCAACATTACTGCACCCACACCCAACCGATTCGAGACACTGGATTGAATTCAGAGCCTGGAACTTCTGTGACGTCACAACACGTCACATCCGCCCCGTCCAAACTCTCAAGGCACAATGGCGGCTCTGAATAGTTTGATTCAAGGCTGGGAAATACGGGCTATCCAAGGGGCAGTAATGTCCTCCAGGGGCCGGGAAATATCCTCCAGCTTCGGCCCCTGGACCGTACCACCAAATTGTGATGGATATGGCATTTTGGGGGGGGGGGGGGGTGTTTCATTAGCTTATGTCAACACAACCCTATCAAGTATTGTAGACGGGGTGGCCAAATGAGTAGAGCATCCATCTCCTGTTTTGGGAGATCCATCAACTGGGAGATGTTGAGGTGGAGTTCATTACTTGGACCAATACAAGTACGTTCAGGAAATGCCTGGAAAATTCCAAGGCTGGGCCAATGACACATCATTGTTATTATCAGAAGACAAACAGGGCATCTTTGAAGAATTTAGGTCCCCAAGGATGAGGTTTTTGCAAAAATGTTTACAGACGAGATTGACTTTCAGTGCAAGAGTATTTTAGAAAATCTGATGCATTCCTTCATTGAAGTAACTGAAAGCCAGTTGGTTGACTTTCTCCTAGATGGAAAGTATGGAAAAGAACCAGATAATGATCTCAAAGAAAAAATGAAGCATTCAAAACTCACAAATTTACTGAGTGAAAATGGGTTTGGTGATCTAGATTTCAGTTATTACAAGAGGTGAAACGCATCATTGTTCTACCACCCTGGTGGTCAAATGGTGAAAGACATTGTCTGTTTGGCAAAATTCCAAGTCACCTTCTGTTCAAACTAGTCTGCTCAAAATGGCAAGGGCAAAGAGCACAGAAATTAGAATGAAACACAGAAACAAGGAAATGGTAGTAAGAAAGCAGTATCTTGAAATGTTGGAGAAAAATCATGCAACTAAAAAACAAAAAGCAGCAGCAGGCCAAGCACTGAACGAAAAATGTGGTGCTAGTGTAAAAATTCATGGTGGCCCATGCAAGACCCCACAAGATGTTCTCAACGTTTTGTCTGGTGTAAGATTGAAGAAAGACCTGAAAGCAATTCTCCATGTTGAATTGGGCTACTGCACTAAGGTACTTGGCCACAAGGATCCAAGATTGGTTGTTGGTTCCAAAACGATAGACAAATTGAAAGATGATTTCATGTGTTTTTTGTCTGGGAAGTCTGGCCTGCCTGTGCCCACTCATCTTGTAGAACTTCCTCCTAACTCATGCCCGAGCTCTCGCCCAAATAAAAGAAAAAGGCTAAACAGTGACAGTGATTCTGGTGAATCAAATAGTGTCAATGAAATAAGTGAGGGAATAAATCTAGATGATGTCTGCTTGAACGACATGGAATGGGTGGATGATTCTGATGCAGAGAGCAACACTGAAGTTGATATAAATTTAAAATTTTCAAACCAAAATGTGTGGGTTGCTGTGGCTTATGATGAAGAATTCTTCATAGGTCAGGTGATTGAAGTCAAGAGTGAGCTATGTGGTTGTATACAGTTCATGAAGATGGGATACAACCAGACATTCAAATGGTCTGGCAGCGAGGATATTGGTGAGGACATTGAATCAATGTTTGTGTTCCATCATAGATTTGATGTTCTGCCACAAGTAAGTCGTGGAAGGTTGTGGACAGTTCCCAATTTGACTCAGAGAAGATGTACTGCAAGTACAAAAGACAGTTCATGCAGGGCTTGTGTATCTGAATCTTTATTCTTATTCTTACTATATTTTTGCTCTAGTCTTAGTCTTAGTTAGTAAAACACAAAAACCTGAACCTATATAAAAAGTCAGAGACATTGGTGTGGTGTTAAAGTACCCACAGGTGAAATCAAATTATATTGCAAAATATACAAATCTAATGGGTGACAATAAAAGGGGACACTGTGCAACATATGCGGACAAATCTTCTCCCATGGAATAGGTGTAATGGCATGATTCGAAATGGCTATGTAAAAATGTCAGAGGCATTGGTGCGGTGTGTTGAACCCACAAGAGAAATAAATTATTTTGCTAAATTCATAAAAATACAAAAAGCTAAAGTGTTAGTAAAACACTTAAAAGGGGGCACTAATCAACAAAACTGATAAAGAAGAATACATGAAAGGTTCATGCAATTCTGTTGAAGGGTGTTTTTCCCTGCGATTTTTCAAACTCAACATTTTTCATGATTTTGGTAAAATGTGCATCTTTCTCCTCACTTATCAAATATTTTACTGTTTTGTAATGGATGTATTGAAGTATCTGATAAAGATGAATAGCACCTTAAAATTTCATGCAATTCCATTGTAAAGTTTTTGTTCTGTGATTTTTCAAACTTTTCCAAAAAGCCAGATTTTTCAGCAAATTTTATCATCTGCCAAAATTGGCTCTCGGGTGTTTTCAGCCTATTTATTTTAATTGTTCCCAGTGGTCTGGGACCTTGAAAAAACAACAAAGAATATTGTGTCGAATGGAAAAAAAGCTTGCAGTGTTTTCCCACTTGTCGTGTGTATTTTCAGCTTTCATGCATTTTCGCAGTGACTCTTTTCATTCGTATTTTTAAGCAATTCGCAAATTTGAACTAGAATAGCCTCAATATAGGGTGTTTACCACGCGTCACGCGGGCCGGGAAAACGGTATACTGAGGGACAATTCTGTACTTATTTCTTCATTACTTAGCTCATACCCATCTGATTTGGTTCAAATATATCTTAAAATGAAGGCCACTAATGCCTCTTCAAATTCCCTATGTCCCAAAAGCCATAAGCGTCTGTTAAAATACTGCTATTTTAAAGTAGATAAATAGATTTAGACACCTTATTGGGTATGTGATCCTATTAAAGTAACTTGTTAGGAGTATTTGGGTCTTTATTGCATTAGAAAATGTTACATATTAGCTCCAGGCTTTTAGGCTGAGCAGTGTCTAGCTATTTTGGGGCAACTTTTTGGCAGCCATCTTGGATTTATGCCTGCCATCTTGGATGTAGCTGATTCCATTCAACGGTATAGCTGACAAGGATTCTGAAAATATATACTTTGTTATAGGTAACTTTGGTACTTTCAGAGCTATAAATAGGTATCCCAAGTGCCTTGCCAATCCACCAATAATCTGTGTGTGGAGGCTTAAAATTCATCATTTTCAATCTGTTGCTGTGTTCTAAGTTGTTCACCAATTGAAATAAAATCTAAAGCAAAATAAAGCTTCATATTTCTTCTTTCTAATAATACCATCCACATTAGGATATGACTTTGATCAGCTACAGAAAATCAATGCTTTGTCAAGTCCATTTATGTAGAAAATCAGCTTTTGTTTCAACTAACTTTTGCATGAAATTTTACACTGCTTCTTCAAACCTCTGGCGCCCATTCACCAGAGCTAGCATCATCATGCCAATGATATCATTTTGTTGCCAATACTACAGGCCATATAGTCATATTTTGTCCTTGAATAAATTCTTTGTCCATCTATTATAAATTTTAATTTAAAATGTTCAATTAACCACCATTTCTGAACTGAATAATGGATAACTTAGGTTTTTACATGAAAATAAAGATCCTTTTTTCTTAAAAAAAAAGAAGTTAATCATGATTCTTAGCAATGCATGGTGTGAAGGCATAAATTTGAGACAAAATAAATGTTGGCTCTACTTAATAATTGAATGCTAAAGTTGTTATGCAATGTGCCAGTTGTTATGCAATGTGCCATAAACACACTGCCCACACACACACAGGGTTTGAAAACATTTTTTTTTTAAAACATTCACATCTATCAAATTGTATTGTATGTAACGTAAACAGAAAGAGCATATTGAAATTAGTACAGTGTAAAAATTTCAGGCAATTATCTTGTACGGGTGCTTTTCTGTACCAAATAAGCCTGCTCAAAGTTGGGCATTTCCTTTTATCGGATTTCATCACTTGTCAAATTGAGCTCTGGACCATTTTAAACCTATTTTTTAAAGCTTTTCCCAAGCATATGTAGTCCTGAAAAAAAATAGCAATGACAAGACTCATCAGTAGGTTAGGGATAAATCAGAATAATTTAACATGGGTGCCAATTTTTTCCACAACCAAGCCCCCAAAGCGAAATTTGGAAATTGGTGAAATTAAGGAAATTGTGATTTCGCGCATTTTTGAAGATGTATATCTTGAAATGTAACCACATCAGACCCCTGAATCTTTTTATTCTCATTGTATAGGCCATGGATTTGAAGGAAAAAATACAGAAAGTCTGATAGGGTGGTTACTTTTAATTCTTGGGGCCATCAAAAATGATATCGTTTTAGGTTTGGGTGGGACCAATTAAGTAACAACCTAAAAAAGTCCATATCTTCTTTAATATTAGAGCGATTTTCACAAATGAAGTGTCATTTTATTTCAAATTAAATATACTAACAGGTGAAATCCATTAAATCAAACTCCAAACTATTTTTGAAAATCACTTGGGATACCTACTATAAAGCATTTATTACCAGATTTCATGTCTTGCAAAGTGCAGGGATGAAAGTGGTCTCCGGGAAAAAAAGCGGAAATGCTGATATTCTCCCATAGACTTAGCATTGTCAGGGAATCGCGGAAAATTCCAGGAAGTCGGGTTTCATATATATTGTTATACGCTGAAAGTGCTGCACTATTTGAAGCATGTATTAGTAGTGTATGCTGGTGGTGCTGCGACGCTTGGAGCATTTATTAATATTAGTAGTGTACGCTGATAGTGCTGCGGCGTCAGCACCACATATTAGTAGTATAGGCTGATGGTGCTGCGGGATTGAAAAATCCCGGAAATCCGCGGAATCGCGGAGATCTTTCATCCTTGAAAGTGATATCTGGGACGTCAATTTGGCCAATTATGTTTTAACCTGTTGCAGCCATATTGGATTTGTATTTAATCAATGTAAGCTCCTAATTAATCCTAGTAATAAGAATGTACATTACCCATTGTTTGTAGTACTTAATATAGCTATATAATAGGTATATTTCAATGTCTTTATTTACAGATTTTAGCTAATTTGGGGTTACTTTTTGGTGGCCATCTTGGATTTATGTCCACCATCTTGGATTTAGATCATTTCATTCAAAGGTACAGTTGACAAGGATTCTGAAAATATATACTTTGTTATAGGTAACTTTGGTATTTTAAGAGCTATAAAGCATTTATGACCAGCTTTAGACATAAAAATTACCCACATCATGGCACATGACGGTGACCACTTTTTATCACCCAGTAAATGGCAGGATTCTCGATGTCGGCTTGACGTCACAACCCCGGAAACTAGCCCGCGAAGGGTAAAATACCGCCGTGATGTGTGCTGCAGCAATGCTATGTCTATGGGGACCATTTATTTTTGTAAAATAAATTTAAAAGCTTTCATTGGATCGATTAAAAATATCTTAATGCGCGATTGAAGAGGAAGATCTGAAGTATTTAATGTAACCTAAGAGCAATTTACTCTGAAAGTATTAAAAACAGAGATAATATAGGGTATTCACGTGACGACACGAACCGGATGCGTGGCCATTGTGGCGATATCAACCAGTAAACATCCCATAGAGTTTGCCTGTACGCGCAGTTGAAAACGTGTATTTCATTCAAAATTAATAGAATTCCGGAACCCTAACCGTATAAATTTAATATAATCTATTCGTTAAATATGTTTTCTATATGTGTACCAAGCAGTTTGTTTCTAAGTGGTGTAGTTTTAGAGATATTTCACTTTTTCTGTATGAAGATTGCTCACGGCCATTGACAATGCACTGGCACTGACACTCAGAATATCCCAACTTTCACTATTATCTCTGTTTTTAATACTTTCAGCGTAAATTGCTCTTAGGTTACATTAAATACTTCAGATCTTCCTCTTCAATCGCGCATTAAGATATATTTAATCGATCCAATGAAAGCTTTTAAATTTATTTTACAAAAATAAATGCTCCACATAGACATAGCATTGCCGTATTTTACCCTTCGCGGGCAGTTTGCCGGTACGCGCAGTGCAAAACGCCAGTTTTATTCAAATTTAATAGAAATCCATAACCCTAACCGTATCAATTTAATATAATCTTTTTGGTAAACATGTGGTGTGGTTTCAGAGATATTTAACCTTTTCTGGAGGAAGATTGCTCATAGTAGGTATGTGACAAAAAAATTCAAACTTAACAGATTCCAACATAAAATACATCATTACAAAGGTATTGTAAAGTCCTTTCTAATGATATCTAAATCATCATCCTGTGACAATTATCAAGGAAGTTGTGACACTTTCTAACGCGTTTTTTATGGTTAATTTGGTTCCATTGTTTCAATGGAAAAGCACTTGAATTTTGTGGCCCATCGCACCGCAGTGCTCCGCGCAAGCCCGTGGAACAAGGGAGTCCCGTGAAAGCGCCGTGTTATTCGCGTACCTACTGACAGACACACCTTTTTAGGGGCCCTCAAAAGCACTGTTCCCGTCCTCACATTAACACCAAATTTCATCCTAAGATAGAGAAGTATATAAAGAAACCAAATAAACTAATTTCAAAATTAGTAAAACTCACCTTCAGGTAGAATTCCAGTGATTTAAACAGACATAAATTTGAATAAAGATTTTTTGTCACTTCTATAAATCGGACAGCAAATATTTTTGGATGTAACAGTAGAGCAAAATGTGACCTAAATCATCCATATGGTTGAATTCCTGGTAGTCCTAAAATAAAGGTTGCAAGAGAGAAGTACCATGAGAGCCTATTGCGCACCGCGCAAGCCCGTGGAACGAGCGAGTCCCGTGAAATCGCCGTGTTATTCGCATACCTACTCATAGTAGGTACGCGAATAACACGGCGCTTTCACGGGAATCGCTTGTTCCACGGGCTTGCGCGGAGCACTGCGCGGTACACATTTGACTATCATTTTAGCTCTCTCTTGCTACCTTTATTTTAGGACTACCAGGAATTCAATCATATGGATGATTTAGTTCACATTTTGCTCTATTGCTACATCCAAAAATATTTGCTGTCCGATTTATAGAAGTGACAAAAAACGTTATTCAAATTTATGTCTGTTTAAATCACTGGAATTCTACCTGAAGGTGAGTTTTACTAATTTTGAAATTAGTTTATTTGGTTTCTTTATATACTTCTCTATCTTAGGATGAAATTTGGTGTTAATATGAGAAAGGGAACAGTGCTTTTGAGGGCAGATAAAAAGGTGTGTCTGTCAGAAGACACGCGAAAAACGTAGCGCTTTCACGGTGCCCGAGGCGCAGATAAAGAGGTGTGCCTTCAGATGGGTCACAAAATTCAACTGGTTTTCCATTGAAACAATGGAACAAAATTACCCATAAAAAACACGTTAGAAAGTGCCACAACTTCCTTGATAATTGTCACAGGATGATGATTTAGGTATCATTAGAAAGGATTTTACAATACCTTTGTAATGATGTATTTTATGTTGGAATCTGTTAACTTTGAAATTTTTTGTCACATACCTACTCATAGCCATTGAGTTTGCACTGTGACAGTTAGATACAAGATTCACCCCGTACTGCTGCAGTAGCCACAGGAGGGGTGCATACCAGCCCTATGTAAAAGCTGGCGAAAAAACGGGTCGAAGAATTGAGAGCCTAATTTAACAATCTAACAAGCAACATTTATTCTTTACCTATATCTTATTATTTACCCGCTACTTTTGAGTTTAAAAATATAATATAATATCTAGTTTAATAAGATTTAAAAGTGAAATCGACGGCGTTCTGCGGCCGCCATCTTGTCTTTTTGCATTCTCGCCCAGTTCACCAACTCTGCGCCTATAGAAGTATTCATTTGATACTGGAGCCACATATGGAGCCTCACTTTCATACTGTAGCCTCACTTTCATATTAATGCTATTTTCCCCCGTATTTACATAAGGCTGGTCTTCACCCGTGTACTACAACGGGTGAATCTTTTATCTATGTGACAGTATGTTATTATTGTGGTTACTATCGCCGCAATGGCCGCACTTCCGCTTAGCGTGACGTCGGTGCATACCATATATAGTGAAAGTTGGGATATTCTGAGTGTCAGTGCCAGTGTTAGCCTTACCAGATCATGGCCTCAAAAACTATTTTCGCAAAATAAATTCAAGAACTTCCAATTGCTATTGGCTGATAAAAAAAAAAGCTGAATGTGAAATTGTAGACAAAGATCTGAACTATTTAATAGAAGTAAGAGATATTTGCTTTTAAAGCACCAAAAATCACAAATGACTGTGATAGTTAGGGTGTTTTTAATGTTGTCTCTATGACAGCGGCGTTTGTTTTACCCTTCGCGCGGTGTGAATGCAAAAAGTACCCGGATGTCCGACATCGAGAATGATGTATCAGTGAGTTTTCATGTTGTCAATTACCATGAAAATGTCCAATCGTAGGGTTAGGCCATGATTTGGTCTATAACTTGAATAAATAGAGATAGAAAGGTGAGGTTTGGACAATTGAATTAGTCAGAAAAGGTTCTATCAGATTAGCCTATTTCTTGTATTTGGGAGTGAACAAGTCGAGACGAATCATCGTCGAATGTCGGTGACGAACGTGAAACTCAGAAATGGTGATCGGTGAATTTCACCGATATACTGAGACAAGGATCGCGTAAAACACCGCAAATTGTTAACCATAAATGCTTTGAAAATACACATATTGCGATCACTTACCACTGGGCTACTTGAGTAGCTTGATTCATGTTTAGAAGTTGCTATAAAGTTCGCATTCAATTTCTATTCCGGTTTTCAAGATGGCGCATTGCTGAGCGTGACGTCAGTGACTTCCTGAGATGTCAATGAGAAAATATGGAATATGAACAAGTGAAACGGAATATTATTTCAGTTTTAGTTTCCTGACATAATATTATAGTTATCTTAGATTCGTTCGAGTTTAAATATATTGAAAGAATTACTTAGGGTCCAGACCAACACCTAATGAACATCATATAATGCCAGCCATATGCTCGGCTTTTGTTATTTTCAGACTTTAGTATATTCGAACCAGCCACATTGATTTAGAAATGTCTTCTAAATTGCTGTTTTTTAAATTAATGTTCGTAATATTGATATGTGCAGTGTTTAGAACCGAGGCACTGCTATCAACTCCTTCGCTTATTTCTATCGTTGTAAATATTAAATTAATACTGGACCATAGAGGGGGTGTAATGATGTCACAAGACAACTTTCGATGGCCATATTGGATGACATAGAGAAGGCTTGCAACTGCCTACACTGTGCTTATTTACTGATTTGTTGGTTTATTTGTCACTGTTTTGTGCAGTTTGGCCTCAGAAGTTGTTGCTAAAGTGCTGTTAGTAAACACATTGGATGTAGACTGCCCAGAATCTCCCAGACCACAAGAAAACTCTGTTTTACTACATCTGCATGCATTCACAACATGGCTAAGAAGGGTGCTCGTAATCCAAGATGGCAGCCCGCTGACCACTGATTGATAAGTAATGATGTCACATGCACTCCCTCTATACATCCTCTGTAAGTGACAAAATTTCATGTAAAGCTGAGGTCAATGAACACTACAAGCCAAGATTAATGATAATATTATATATATATATATATATATATATATATGGGTCTGGATCACGAAAAGAGGCAAATTGGGGGAAGTTGTCAGCGTCGATCATTGGATGTCGGCGTCGATCGTCATAATTATTGTTTAGCATTGACAGAGGTACTAGAAAGTCCTTAAATTTATCCTGAATGTAAAGGTAGAGAAAATACAACAACCTTATTTGTTTCTAGGATAATTTAATATAAAACAAAGAAATGCACTACACTTTAAGAATTGTGACGCCGACATCCTGGTAAAGTTGTCGACGTTGATCATTGGATGTCGGCATCGATCATCATAACTATAGTTTAGCATTGACAGGGGTGTTGCAAAGTCCTTACATTTATCCTGAATGTAAGGGTAGAGAAAATACAACAACCTTATTTGTTTCTAGGATAATTTAATATAAAACAAAGAAATGCACTACACTTTAAGAATTGCGACGCTGACATCTTAAATAAACCACCAATTGGCCCATTTTCGTGAGGCTGACTCATATATATATATATATATATATATATATATATATATATATATATATATATATATATATAAACTACGCCAACACCTAATAAATACCATCATAGAGTATAAACAGTAATAGAAAAAATAATAAAATAAAATTGCCAAAATCGTTATATTCGCTTAGAACATTATCATACCATGAATAATATATTAAACTATCGTTTTCGCTAATTATTTTTGTGCTATATGCAATTATTATTATTGTATTTATTATTTTTATTGTATTAGCAGTGTACATAATTTACATGCGTTATTTTTAACTGGGGGAAACGCCTCATAAGTATTGTACTTCTGCTTTCTCCTTTTTCATGCCAATACATTACTGATATAAATATCAGCTTGTATGTACAATGATAATGTGGAAATAAATAAATATATTATCTTATGTGATTCGATCAGTTGGGATTACCATTATCAAACTGATTGAAATCCTCAATATTGTTTGTGCTAAGCAATATACTGCATTTAAAAGGACGACACGCAATATTGTTACTGATACTAGTCATAGTCATACCTTTAACAGTGTTGGTGGGGAGTTCTCCTTTCTGCCAGTTGACCGTTAGTAGATCCCTATTGGAGTTTTGTTGTAACTGGTTTCAGCAATCTTAAATGTTTATAATATGCTTACAATCTGAGAATCAGCGCAGCATGGTTGTCTGGTCCAAGGTGATTGGTTATATTTTGTGGAAATCCTCCAATGCAATCTGTTCTTTGTTGGGGATTTCTGCGCATTCGCTATGGGCACCATTCTTCACTATTTGTGTATTCTTCCTCATTTCTCGTGTACACTTCGTGATACTGTGTACTATATATATCACAGAATACACATTTTACATACGAGCCCGAAGGATATATGTGAATGAATTGTGCCTTTGACGATAAAAGCATGAGCTTTGGCACACTGTTAGAGCATGCCCTGGGGAAGACTTTTAGCTATTGGGCCATTGCAGATTTGTTCTGTGGCCATAATGGTGGCCATTTTACAAAATGGTCACCCGGTTGTTATTTTACCAGTAGATCAGGTTCTAGACCAGCTAGGATCTTGATTCTGGTGGCTAATCCTACATTTTCAAGGATGAGGAATGCAGTGGTACTATTTACAACATGCTAGCAACTACCGAACTAAATATATATAGCATTCAGGGAACTACCCAGCCAACATGCCCTGGTGGACCCTAGATGGGTTGTCAATTAATCTGCATGTACATTTGTATGCTTTCAGCTAACCTGGACATAGTGCATTGAGGGACAATGGCCAAACTATACAAGGTGGTGGACCATAATGAGCCTGGAACCTCAGGTACACAGTGCCTGACCACAGACTGGAACAAATGTGTTCTGTGTCAGGAAGACACAGATGAGATGCTGAAATGTCCATCTAATTCAGCACATGGCACAGATGGGGCACGATACAAGCCCATAGCTGAGCTTATTGTAGCATTCGACACGATCAGTTGCCTGCCAAGAACACTAAAACTGTCACAACTGGATGAGGGTCAGGGCATTGAGGCCGAATTCCGGATTCACAATGCCAAATGGGATGACTACTGCAGACTGCAGTACAACAAAACAAAACTTAAGAGGGCTAAAAAGAGGAAAACACTCCATGAAGATGATCCAGAAAACCACAAGTTCACCCGTCAGAGCAGTGAATATGAACATCATTCAACAGAAATATGCTTCTTCTGTGGCAAATCTGCAGCAGGAGATGCTTTGCATAATGCATCAACATTCGGACTTGACATTCGTGTGAGGCAGTATGCCCTCAAATTACAGGACAAAGCCCTCCTAGCCAAACTCAGTGCTGGAGACCTCATTGCTCAAGAGGCTAAGTACCATGCTCAGTGTCTTGCCTCTCTGTACAATAAAGCGAGGGACATGAAAGCACAATAATCTAATGTAGACGATGTTAACCATGGCATTGCATTCGCTGGACTTGTCTCTTATATTGAGGAAATGCGCATGGATAATCTTGTTGCAGCAGTGTTCAAGCTAGCAGACCTGGTGAATCTGTACAGTATCAGGCTGGAACAACAGTGAATGCACGTGACAGGGCGTGTACACTCCACCAAACTCAAGAACAGAATACTGAGTTACTTCCCAGACATGGTCGCTCACAAGCAAGGTCGTGATGTGCTCCTCATGTGCAATGAGGATGTTGGTGCTGCATTGGGGAAAGCATGCTGACAATGATGCAGTTCATCTAGCCAGAGCTGCTAACATAGTGAGGAGAGACATGTTCAAGATGAAGCAAGACTTCAGTGGCTCATTTGATGCCCACTGCCAGGAGGAGTCAGTGCCAGTTTCACTCTTGGAACTAGCTTCCATGGTGTTGTATGGCCCAAACATCACAATCCAGTCCAGATCTGCGTTATTGCCTCAACCAGCCCTCACCCTCTCACAGCTACTCATCTACTGTCTGTCCTCCTCAACTCAAGGGTGGCCTGTTTACAACTGCCACAGTGGACAATATTGACCACAATCCCAGTTCTACTAGTGCACATAACTCATTCCATGGAACTGGGAACTCCCTCTTCCAACATCCAGACGACACTTTCAATGGAGTTCAGAAGATTGTTGCTACCAATCCAGACAACACTCAGAGAGGCCCCAAGAGAAAGGCAGCTCACCTACCAGACACATACACCAATGTGCCCCCTGTTGCTCTGCTCAGACAGATTCCTCCTGTACCAAAGGTTGAGGGACCCAACAAAGCAAACTGTCAGCTGATGCCTCCAGCCCTGCAGAAAGAGTGGAGGTATGTTAAATTTTACTAGTGTATATATAGCAATGCCTTTGCTTGTTAAACACAATGACTACTATGATGCTAATTAAACTACTACCATGATAATGAATTAATACAACGTCACTCTCTGCATTTGTTTACCAGTGTATATATAGCAATGCTTGTGCTAGTTAAACACAATGACTACTATCACACTAATGAAACAACTACCACCCTAATGAATTAATACAGCACCACTCTCTGCACTTGTTTGTTTCACAGGTGGCTCGAGCAGCTGAAGACCGTGCTGGCCACTGACACCCTCCAAGGGGATGAAACCGTGTCATGGGCTGCACACCACGCTAGCCTTCAACCACCAAATGCAATACCAGAGAGCAGTTTTGCACTTACTTCTCTACTTCCCCGCTTCTATGACCAGGCCAAATCTGTCGCCATGATTCGCCATTCCATGGATGTTGTGAAGCAGGCAGTAGAGATTCTGGATCCTGGTCAGGTACAGGGATCACTGTGGATCAACCTCTGTACACAGTGGCAAAACAAATCCAGTGGAGCTGGCCAGAGACTCACGACGAAGATCACTTTATTGTGATGTTTGGTGGGCTTCCCACCGAGATGGCGGTACTCAAGATACTTGCCGACCTCCTGGAGGGGAGCGGGTGGATAGGAGCACTTATACCAGCTGGATTCGCTGCACCTGGGACAGCAGATTCCCTTCTGAAAGCCTCCCATGTTACACGCACCCGACGCGCTCATCAAGTCACAGCCAGCAGCCTATATCTTCTCCTGCAGAAGGCCTACACTGAGTACAGCAATGACCTGGTTGAGGGAGATGATCTGCTCTCCCTGGAAGACTGGTGCACTGAAAGAGCTGTGTCATGTCCTCAGTTCCACTTTTGGTCCATCATCCTGAAGCTGGAGATAGAGGTGATAGTCTACGTGCGATCAATAAGAGAGGCTGACTTCCTACTCTATATAGATGCCCTGACCAAGATCGTGCCTTGGTTCTTTGCCTTGGGACACACCCACTATGCCAGATGGATACCAGTCCACTTGCGTGACATGATTACATTGAAAGATACTCATCCTGATGTCCACGCACAGTTTGTGAAAGGAAACTTTGCTGTGAAGAAGACGACACACAGCTTCTCTGCTATTGCCATTGACCAGGCCCACAAGCAGAACAATGCCTCTGTGAAAGGTGATGGTGGTGCTGTGGGCCTGACAGAGAATTTGCAGCTCTGCGACACTGGATGGTGTCTGGTCCCGAGATGGCGCGGTTGATTGGAGAGTTTGAGGCCTCCACTAAGAAGAGAAAGGAGACTGACACCCGGCATGACAAGCAGACCAAACATGCACAGATGTTATTTGCACGAGATGTTAAAGCACTAACTGGTGCTATAGAAGACATGGGCAATCCATTCTGTGAAAGCAGCAGTGTAGATCTTCTGGTACTGGATAACAGAGACCTTGCAGATGCAGCAGTCATTGAAACTATGAACCTGATTGAGAAACTTGGACAGGACCAGTATGACACCTATGTCAGCGAGCGCATGGTCAACCTGACGAAGCCCATCAATGATCCCATCCAGAGGAACAACCTCCCTCTATTCAGCCAGCCTCCAGTCCGAGAGAAGTCCAGGTTCCAATACCAGCTCTCATCCCTGAAGAATGACTGTTCCCTCTTCTCTAGGCTGTACATTGTATCGCAGATACGTGATGGAAATCTGGATGAGTTCTTTGAGCATGAAAACCAGGCGTGTCCACCAGCATTGTTGCAAATGGGCAAGCTGAGAACTGGTACCAAGTCAGACTTGGTGGGCTGTTTGCAGGACTTGGTTCCTTCACAAGAGAATGCATCCAACCCCACAGTACAGGCCATCATCCTTGATGGGGCATTCTCTCATGAACATGCTACGACCTGGTGCTGCTAAAGCCGTGTTCACACACACAACTTTAGGCCGAACTAGACAAGGCAAACTAGATGAGGCGGACTAGGTGTGAAAGTGTGTTGTGTCCACACATGCAGTACTTGGGGCAGTTTATGGCGGAAATCGATATCTGTGCATGAGCAAGTCCATACTAACCAGCGCCATTTTCGGTTAGTCGACGTCACCATGAGAGAGTGTGGGTTCGACCTAGATATGTATCGACTGAATCGTATTGTTTTGGAACGGTCAAAACTTCTGCTGGGCAGTGAAAACCTAAAAATAAATGATGAAAAAAATAGCTGTGCACAGCTAGTGGTTTCATAGACCAAATTATATAATATGCGCTTTTGATCAACCGGAAAATCAACAAACTCAGGTCTCGACTGCGCATGCGTGTGACGTGCTTAAGCCGCCTCAAGTAAACTGCTACCGTCCACACAAGCAAGATGGGCCGACTTAAGCTAGTTCGCTTCATATAAACCACCTCACGACGTGGTGTGCTAGATGAATTCACTTAGCCCTAATTCACTTCAGCGTCGCGTCCACATGGCCAATGTGAGTCGAACTAGATAAGGCGAACTAGTTGAGGCGACTTAACGCCCAGGGCCTGTATGCATGAACAAGTTTTTATCGGCTCCGGTGTTAAGGACCACTACCGGGGTAGCTAACGCCGGTGTTGGGAAAAGGGTCACGGGGTATGTACTGGGCCAAAGCACTGTGGCGTTAGCTAACATATCAGTTATTTATAGATTTGGGGAATCCCTCTGAGCCGGTTCCCGGCGAGCAGAGCTAGTATGGTTATTTAGTCTGTTGGAAGCAGCCGGCTTGCTGCAGCAATGTTATGTCTATGCAGAGCATTTATTTTTTGCAAAATAGATTTTAAAGCTTTAATTGGTCGATTAAAAATATCTTAATGCGCGATTGAAGAGGAAGATCTGAAGTATTTAATTTAACCTAAGAACACTTTTCTCTGAAAGGATTAAAATCAGAGATAATATTGAAAGTTGAGATATTCTAGTGTCAGTGCCAGTGATAGCCCTACCGGATCGCGGCCCCAAAAACTATTTGTTTTGTTTACATTCGACAATATGAATATCACCGCCGATGTAGTGGCGGCGTTAATATCGCTTCGATTTTTGGGTTAATTTGACCAAATTTCACTTTTTGAGTATGTTATTCTGTTAAATATGATAGGATTGAATAGATTTGGGCCTAATCAGTACCTAACACTGCCCTTAAACCTGGTACGCAGTGGTGTTAGCCTACCCGATCTTAAACTCGGTGTGTTTGCATAACACCACTCCGTGCATACTGACTTTTCGCCGCTAAACTAGAAATCCCTTCAAAAACCAGTTTTGCCTAGCTAACACCGCTTCATGCATACGGGCCCAGGCGTGAACACGGCTTAAGTCATTGTCCGATTACATGCAGCAAGTGCTCTCACCATATATCCTGTCTCAGCTGCAGTATGCCAGCAGAGTGGATGTTGAGTGGGATGAATATCTCCCTGAAAGTCTGAAAGCCAAAACACGCAGCAAGAGAGGGAAGGGAGTATGTAGACACATTGAGCCAACCAGTGCCATTCGAGGAAACTGGCTGGAGTTTCTGCGCATCAACGACAACAAGGCTGAGCTGTTCTCCTTCCTGGCAACTAGTGTGACAGCCCTTGACACTGACAAACAAATAATCAGCAACCATCATGCTGAAGTCCTCTGTACTCAGCCCTGAGATATATCAGGTCTTTCACCATGCACACATGAGGAGGCTGATACCCGCATCCTACTGCACCTAGAAGATGCTGTGAAGGAAGGATATACCAAGGTGTCAATATGCACAGTTGACAAGTATGTGCTAGTACTGGCAGTGACAGCAGCCCAACGCCTCAACATCACTGAGCTGTGGGTTGCCTTTGGAGCTGGGAAGAGTTTTCGGCATTTAGCAGCTCATGAGATGGCAAGGGCACTAGGCCCGGATCGATGCATAGCCTTACCAATTTTCTATTTTGCCTTTACTGGTTGTGACACGGTGTCATCTTTTGGTGGCAAGGGCAAGAAAATGGCATGGGATACATGGACAACCTTTAATGATGTCACTAGAGCCTTCTGTGCCTTGGCTGCCACCCCAGATGCCATAGATGACTGGATGGAGCCTCTGGATCGATTCATGGTATTGCTCTATGACCGCACTGGCAGCTAGGAATCAGTCAATCAGACACACAAGCAGCTGTTCACCCAGAAAGGTAGAACGATTGATGGTCTCCCCCCAACACAAGCAGCACTGATTCAGCACACAAAGAGGGCTGCCTACCAAGCTGGTCACTGCTGGGGGACAGATGATGGTGGCAGCCCCTGACCTCCCATCCCCAGGTAATTGGGGGTGGAAGAGGAAGGACACAGGTGGATGGGAAGTTAACTGGACCACACTACCAGAAGCGACCCAGGCCTGTCGTGGACTCCTTCGCTGTGGATGCAAGAAGGGGTGCAGAGGACAGTGCAGATGTGTCAAGCCAGCACTTCAGTGTACTGCCCTTTGCCACTGTGGTGGACTGTGTTTTCAGAGCTAACATTGTATTTCATTGACAACCTGTAATACTACCATGGAAGGCCTTACTTGGTTAATAATGGAGGGATTGTCGCGGACTTGTGCTCACCATTAACATGTCAAACAACACAGGGACATGCAATATTAATTTGCAAGATACAGCATTATCTTGTAAACTATGTTCTCATATAAATAAACCACTAAGAATTATAAAGGAAACATTGGGAAGTACTGCATTGTACTCTGACATGTCACAGTTCGAAAACATGTATAACACCACCAATATTAAATTTGTTGATGGTTTTACTATTATTTAGTACCCTGAATGCTAGATATATGTAGATAGGTTGTTGCTAGCATGTTGTAAATATTACCACTGCATTCCTCATCCTTGAAAATGTAGGATTAGCCACTGGAATCAAGATTCTAGGTGGTCTACAACCTGAGCTACTGGTAAAATAACAACTGGTGGTGGCCATTTTGTCAAATGGTCGCCATTATGGCCACAGGACAAATCTGCGATGGCCCTATAGCTAAAAATCTTCCTTAGAGCATGCTCTAATAGTGTGCCAAAGCTCATGCTTTTATCGTCAAAGGCACAATTCCCTCAAATATTGCACCTATCCACCAGGCTATACATAAGTTTTAAACGAGCTATAACCATAGAATAGGATAACCAAAGCTGGACTCTGATAAATGTTATCCCTCAGGGCCTGTATGCAGGAGTCGGTGGTAGCGGCTTTGGTGTTACAGCCTATTACCGGGTAGCTATCGCCGACGTCGGGAACTGTGTCAAGTCGTATGCAGGAGCGCGTAACACTTTCATTATAGCTAAACGTGAATTTATTTATAGATTTGGGAAATCCCTCTGCATCTGTAGCCATATATTAGGCTTAAATATATTAAATGCTATCATATTTAACAGAAGTAGATACACAATAAGTGAAATTTGATGAAATTAACCCTAAATTCGAAGCAATATTAATGCTGCCGCTGCAATGGCGGGGATATTAATATTTTAGAACCGACGAATGCAAGCAACCGCCGGCGCCGCCAGTATGGAAAGCGACGTCGATGCGGCGGCGGCGATTTGTTTACTTTACGTTCGTCGATTCGAAAATATAAATATTAATATCGCCGCCTTTGCGGCGGCAGTGTTAATATTGCTTCGAATTTAGGGTTAATTTAATAAAATTTCACTTATTGCGTATGTAATTCTGTTAAATATGACAGCATTGAATAGATTTGGGCCTAATGAACTCGCTATACCTCCTCTTTTCCAGGGGTAACGTAACATTGGTTAAGCTTTTGGTGTTAGGCCTATCACAGACTCATGCATACCACTTTTCACCCCTACCCGGGAAATTCCCTCCTACCACCGTTTTGGCTCGCTACCTCCGAATACCACCGACTCCTGAATACGGGCCCTGGTCGTTTAATGTTTTTCCTGTTTATATAATCAAGTATGTGTTAGAGGAAGCACAACAGTGTTACTATAAGTATAATGATAGGCCTACTGTTTCTGTTGAGCTTATTCGGTTATTGTATGTATATTTGTAGTAGGCATACTGTTGTTTTAAATGTTTTATTGTAGTAATTGTGTTTATCTTATAAGCTTGATAAAATTAATTTGTGTTAACTGAGTGATATGCATCTGCCTGTTGACATGGTATTCAAATAGAAATAAACTAAAGTACCTCACAGAAATTTGAACGTGCATGATAAAGTCAGTTAGTATGGAACTGAACACAATGACTGGTTAGCTCAGTGTCAGGATAATGTGACTGAGTGGGATATCAGACCATGTTGCAAATAGTCTTATCTGGTCTCTCAGTGGGACAGCACCATAATCAGTCTGAATTGCATGCAGTTGGTCTGCAACCAATTTAAGCAAACCAAATCCAAGACAAAATTACATTCACAACGAAATTGAAGAAATATATAGACTATAAGCCTATTGATTTTTTAATATAATTTATATGGGTATCTTAAATTATCTTGATAGCTAATACAACGCATTTTCGGTGATAAAAATCGTGACCGGTGCAATAATGTCGTTACACTGCAGGTTGGGTAAAGTTGTAACAAGTTGATAACCGTCCTGGTATAACTTTACATTATAATAATTAGTCTCACTGAATGCTCCACCACCTAATTAGGACGAGTCGCATTCAATCACTCATTTTTTCTTTGGGGAATTCCTTAATAAAACTAGCCCATTACTCCCTTCTGAGAATCATTTAAACCAAGATATGTCCTTCACTAAACCTTCAGTAACTGACACTTTTCCTATAAATGGACCCCTTACCAATTCTAACACCCTATTCATAAACACTCTTGAATGAACTACACAACTTTTGAATGAACTACACAATGGAACATGTAAGATCAAAGAAAGTCAAGGGGGAAGAACGAGCCCCGAAGAGCCCTCCACCCTAGGAAGGAAAGAGAGGGTAAGTATGGGTGGGTGGAAGAAATATGGCAGGGGAGGGCCACTGGAGGAGTCTGGAGGTGGAGTGGCTGCAGGCCTGGGTTATAAGGCCGGGACCCGGGGGGGCATTATGTAAGCCAACGGTCACGGGAGGAAGGAGGAGGAGGGGGTACTCCTCTGCCGCGAATCAAACGCAATGCAAGCATTACGACCACTGCAAAAAATCCATTTTTAATCATTAAATGAATAACAGCTGACGTCATTCTAGCACAAGCCATGCTAGACATCCTACAACCAAAAGGAAGCGCAATCTAAAAAAATACATCCCCTTTTACTCTAATTCCAAATAAAGGCACACTCAGAGGGCAGGTTCTTAATTGCCTGTACGCTCTGGCTAAATCAATAGACCACATAAAACAATTTTTTCCCAACCTAGTTACTTCTTTTGCTAATGATATTATTGTTGGTAAATTTTAAGAAAGCCTATTACCTTGATAAAAGCCTTTAACTATCCCTGCATTAACTCACTTCCCTTTAGGGTAACTAAGATCTACAATTATTCTACGTTCATCAGTTTTATTTTTCGGTCGGGTCATAATTGGGCTAATTTGAGCCCAATGAAAAAATGGTGAGCAAAAGGTCCTAGTAAAGCTCTATGAAATAATTCAGTGTTCACACATTTATCTATCCAAAATGCATCTTTCCTATCACATGAATGATTTTTAGCTGTTTCAACAGGTTGTACATCACTAGTATAGTTGGCAGGCAATCCAAATTCTAAAAGATGAACTAAGATTTTATCTTCATAGTCACATAATAATTTTCTCCAATTTAATATATTTAAACCTGAAGGAACCCTAATTTTTGCTTCTAGATAATTCAGGAATCCAGTTTCCCGTACTGCCTTATAAATGTTACTATATTCCCAGTCCATTTGAACTCCTGCTTTTATTTTAAGCCACATTGACAAAACATTATTTTTACATTGCTTAGGTGTTTTCTCACAAAAAGCATTCTCCTCAGTGGACATATCATTAAAATTTAAATATACGTCTATATCATTATCTACTGCTAATGCATCAACATTAACTTTTTCAACATTAACAGACTTATTAAACTTTAAATTGTTCTTATCAAAGTTTTTTCTGGTGGGTCCAAATTCAGAACCAAGCACCGAGCCAGTGGCAGGACCAGCTAAGATTTGTTAATTAATTGAGGCAACATTGGCCAAACATGATGACTGAGAAAAGCTACAGTTTCTAATTCTACCGGTGATGTGACAGTCAATATCGAGAGGCGTATTGCTCTGTGTCAGTTCAAGCACTTGTTGTATACATCCATCACCATGGCAACTACACTTATGGAACCCGGTCGTCTCAGTGATATCCGTGAAAGGTGTTCGCTGTAAATTATTTGATTTCTGAGCACTGCTCTGTAATATCCCCACGCTACAGCTAGTGATTATGCAGGTATAGCAGGTATGCAGGTATAGCAATACCTCAGGGAGTTTGACACCCCTGCCCTGCAGAGTTGTAAACCACTGCCTTGTGGTACAGGTTCTTGACAGAACTGAAGGCTAAGGGAGCAAACCCTAAACAGAAAACCATGTCACTGTGGCAGCATTAAGGGCGGTTGATGTATGGAACTCCCAAATCTCCCGACCAGCCACTGCAGGGACAAATAGTTTTGCGCCTGTCTTGACATGTTCTTGCCGGTGTGAAACCTCTATTTGCTCCCCGAGAGAGTGCCGCTGGTAACTTACAAAAGCTAGCAGCGCTTCAACACTTTTGCAGGCAGCTTTCATGAAACGAAACCTGAAGCTGAGAGACATTAAGACCGACTCATGGACGCAACTCTCACAGCAGAGAGCTAAATGGAGAGCGGCAGTCAAGTAATGAAAGCAGTCTTTGTCGCATCACGACTGACAGCATGATGATGATGATGGTATGTATGTTACGCATCACTATGTATGTATGTTATGCATCACTATTTTTTTTTTTTTTTTTTGGTCCATTAGTTGTTTAAGCAGGGGAAATTTCAGTCATAGACGACTGGTCTTCCTCATTCCACTGCTGGTCGATAGAAAGCCCGAGCCTACACTTTTACCGACCCAAGGGATTTTTAACCTCCCACACCACATAGACATGGTATGAGAGCAACCAGCCTATGCCATGGAGCCCGTTGTCATGATTTTGAATTATGCATGTTACCGGCAACATGTACAATTACAGAACTGGTCAATGGTGAAGTATCAGGCTGGGAGTGCCACCATCCCAAAATCTCGGCTCTTAAACTGAGGTCACAGCTTCACTTCTTCCCGAAGGACCAGCGAACTACGAATGCCCATATTCACATAGAATTGCCGTGTATATAAGTATTCCTTTACACGATCATATCGCGCAAATAACCATGTTGGACGACGTATCGTGTCAATAGCACGTATGGACGCTTTGCGCGCGTGTGCTACTCTGCTGTCGAATTTAAACTAAGACGTATCAGTGCTGGTGCATACGCGTGTGCCGAGGTCATCTCATAGTCATAGCTCTACATCAAGATGGCTACCAACACAGATGAGGAGCATAGTCTCAAAGAAGTCGAGGCGTACGTCAAGAAGCATGACATTCAGCAGATTTTAAAGGAGTGCATTGTGCAGCTGTGCATCAGCCGTCCGGATAACCCTTTCAGTTTTCTGCGGGAGTATTTTGAACGTCTTGAAAAGGTAAGGTTCTAGGAGACATTCGAGGACGTTGCCTCGGCGCTGACCGGGGCTTGGGCAGGCTACCCGGTCGAGTTGTAAACATCGAGTGGCGCCCTGCCCCGTCGGGGCGGGGGACTTCAACTTGGATAGCTATCCTCCCGGTGTAGATACATTGCTTCTTTTGCACCACTGCACTTCCTGAGGTAGCTATTGTATTGACGCAGTTACTTAGCTACATGAGATATATATGTAGTTTCGGGAAGAATCATGTCAGTCATAGACATAGACGCACTCACTGTGAGTGACTCAGTCATCATTGTCCACTTAAGGCCCTGTCACATTACGGCATATGGTGGGAGCGTATTGAAAACCTACGTAAGTCCTGCGCGTGCCGGCCTATCATGACCTTTGGTGACCTATCGGGTGTTTTTGAGCGTATGCGTAACCTATGAGGAGCGTACAAGGAGCGTATGAGAGCGTACTGTGACATTTGTTGACGGTTTTGATTGGCATATGGAACCTATGCGTAGCGTATGCGTAGCGTAGCGTAGCGTATGCGTAGCGTATGCGTAGCGTATGCGTAGCGTATGCGTAGCGTATGCGTAGCGTATGCGATGCGTAGCGTATGCGATGCGCAGCGTATGCGCAGCGTATGCGCAGCGTATGCGCAGCGTATGCGCAGCGTATGCGATGCGTAGCGTATGCGATGCGTAGCGTATGCGATGCATAGCGTATGCGATGCGTAGCATATGCATAGCATATGAGTAGCATATCAGTCAAGATCGATGTCGAGACCTATGGCATAGCTTGGAATATGCTGTGCATACGCCAGGAGTATGCTCCCATATGTAACTCGTAGGTTATGCATACGCTACATATGCTAGAGATACGCCGGTGATGCAAGTACGAGGAGCGTACACCGGCGTATGAGGAGCGTACACCGGCGTATGAGTAGCGTATGAACCATACGCTCCCATAGGTCGAGATTTTTTTAGCATGCACAAACAAATTTGGACGGACGGACGGGAGAAAGCGTATGGCGGCGTACAGCGGCATAGGCCGGCGTATGCGGAGCGTATGCCGATGTATATGACGTAACGCACCTATGCTGCCATACGCTCCCCCAAAAAAACCTAATGTGACAGCCCCTTTAGTCACACAGTCATATTAGATGATTAGTCAATCAGTCCTAACGAAAGCAGTAGGCCTACTCTCAGTAAGTACTAAATAGTACCCGTCATCAAGTAGTACCCGTCGTCGCAATCAGTCATCATTGTCCACTCAGTCACACAGTCTAGCTATTTGAGTATTTATTTTAAAAAAAAGCATTTTATCTCAATGAAACATATACCAATGGAAAGAGCTTGAAGAGACCTTAAGCTTGGTAGTCATATAATTTTTCTAATGTAAATATCAAGAAAGTTCATCGATTTGAACATGAAAAATATGCCTAATTATGGGCCCTTTGTTCTATAGTAAATCAGCCAAAAGTTGTGATCCAAAATCTAGATTTTGTACTTCAAACTTTCATATCTTTTGTAATACAGGACATATTTAGGTGAACGCTGTACTGCTCAATTCTCATGACTAGATTGTTGAAAAGATTATTATATATTTCTAAAAAGGTAAATATTAACAAAGTTATGCCATTTTGAATATAAGAAAAGCTATGACCCAAAATTAAGATTTTGTACTTCAAACTCTCATATCTTTTGTAATACACTATGTATTTAGATGAAAGTTGTACTGCTCAATTCCCATGACTATAGCTTTGAAAAGGTTATTATATATTTCTAAAAAAGTAAATATTAACAAAGTTATGCCAATTTGAATATAAGAAAAGCTGTGACCAAAAATGAGGGAGAATGAAATTGGTGGTGGATAGCCAGCCTTATTTATATATACACCAGGTTCGGATGACAAGCAAAAGTTAAAGTGCTGCGGATCAAATAACTCTCTTCGCAATCTATCGAACATCCTTAAAATTTCACAACATGTAGAGAACTAATAAAGGAACAATACTTGCATAGTTTGATAGGATATTTTAATCACCTTTGAGTGATTTGATGAAGATTTTGTGGAGAAAAGTAAAACTTGAAATTCAACCATCAACTTTTGAAACTAATACTGGTCCAATTAAAACAATTAAAAAATGAGGATGTAGATAAATCTGTGCTCTATGTCATGAAAACATTGTAGCTAGAAAACGCTCCTTTTGGCGACTTGAAAGGTAACGCCTACCGCAGAGCAGCGAAATGGAGCGAGCGTTATCGTCGTTGCCGAACTGCTTCGCGGCGATCGGCGGTATTCACACATAGCTACACAGTCACATTAGTCAATCAGTCCCAACGAAAGCAGTAGGCCTACTCTCAGTAAGTACTAAGTAGTACCCGTTGTCAAGTAGTACCCGTCGTCAAGTAGTACCCGTCGTCAAAGGACACCACTGCTGCCTGCATCCGAGCAATGTTAACCTAACATAGCTGGTGTCCTGTCATTGTTCATACAATGGAAACTTGTTGACACATGGCGGGGGTTTGCTGATCATAAGGGGCTGAAGACAAGTCACAACTCCGACTGCAGTAAACTACTACAGACTACTACTAGTAGTACAACAGTAATAACCTACTACTCCTACTAGTAGTAGTAGCAGTACACTAGTCAGTAGTCTGAGTAGGTTGAGTAACTCACTGTGATGTGGTGACGGTGCTCGTCTGTTACTCTCAGCTCTGTACTAGACTAGTCGTTTACTGCAGTATCATTACGAGCACCTTTACTTTATTCAATGATTGGACCAAGGATATATATATGTAATGGCCCACGGCCCTCCGACTCTCTCACTCGCACGCAGTCACACGGAAGAACACCAAGATTCAATTCAGTGTACGCTTCACCCTTGGTTTATTGAACCATCTGCTCTCCGCGGCGTCAGTAGTTGTCTGACCCGCCCCCTGACTCGCCAGATCCCACATCGACTCTATAGGTGTGTGTGTGGGGGGGGGGGGGGGGTCAACCACACGCAGTAGAGGTCAGCCCAGTTGGGGTCTGACCGGTGGCTACCCGTGCCGCCACCTAGCGCAGTGTAATGGTACTGCGCTGATGGCGTCGTAGTCTCCGCTGCTACTGCGTTATAGTAGAGCTCATGTTCAGACTACTACATTTATATAGATATATATATATATATTATATATATAGATAGATATATATATATATATATCAGTTTAATCCACCCTTCACTGTTAATTGTTATGGCTTATATGATTAATAACATATGTCATATCATGTGGATTTTGTTCTTGGTTCTGCGAGGAAATGCTACCTGTTACTAAACAAATGTTTAGCTATTCTAGTACTGGGTAAGTAGGAATTCCGTTTACACCAACAATGCAGTTCCTTAGAGTATGGCGTGAGCCTAGCTACGAGAGTCACTTGATCTAAGCTAGTCTATGAGTATGTGGTGTTTAGCAGAGTATGGTAAGGGAGAGGACAATGACAAGGAATCCCTCACCCTCCACACTACCACCTCAAACTTGAAGAGAACCCAGTCGCCCAGACTCTCAGGAGGAGGTGGGTAGAGATTAAGGTCTTTACATGGAAGGGTAGGGGCTGGGCTACCACCACAGCTGAGAGAGCAGCTACTCTGAGGTCATCAGTAATGCCAATGGTCTTGGGTTTCCTGTATCGAGCAGATAGGTCACGCCCACGGCTCCTGTCAGTTTGTGGAGAGTGACTGGGAAATTGTTTTGGGAGTCGAACCAACTCTCCTCCCCCCCCCCTCCACGCCACCCCGACTCATCCCCTTCCGAGCAGAGTATCTTCAGGGTGACTTGAGTAGTTATTGTATTCTAGTGGGGGGAAAAGCCCACAGACTCAGCGTCAAATAAGAATGTTGACTATTGAACAATGATGTTTCCCGCCCGCCGCCGCCCATCCCCCTTGCTGTAGGAATGGTCTACACCGGAACTAACTTTGTTGTCGGTCAAGAATTACAGCAATGAATTGCTCAGGGGCCGAGCTTGGGATTTTCAGGTAGTACACAGATACAGACTTTTTCGGCAATGGAATAAAATGCTATTGGCTGTGCGTACCCACCCTCTCACACACACAACCAGGGTGGTATGAGAATAGCTCTGAATAAGCCATATCCAAACTTCATTTCAGGCTTGTTTTGTACTTACAAAAATAAGTACATCATATATTTGAATAACAACAGAAGTTGTAATCAGGTAGTACGCAGCTGCCACTTGTGAATATATGAAAGCTAGCTCTTTGTTGCTTATAATATATAACACATCATGCATATGCACATGCAATGAATTTATCAAACTCTGAGCATAAATCGAACATGCCCTTTGTGCAATATTATTCATAATTAATCACATTAGATCACTGCTTTTTACCCGTTGTGCGAAATATAGCGATATAGCGAATGGTAGACAGGAAGTGTGAACACTTATTTGTCTCTCATTTTTGTCGTCATTTTCTTTGGTACATTAGTTGTCCCAAGCAGGGGAAATCCCAGTCACAGACGACTGGTCTTCCCCTCTCCACTGCTGGTCGATAGAAAGCCCGAGCCTACACTTTTATGACCCAAGGGATTTTTAACCTCCCACACCACATAGACATGGTATGAGAGCAACCGGCCTTTGATGACGCTGTAAGTTATACACAGCGGTGGAAATCCAAATTGTCAGAGCTGGGGGCACGGGGAATCGAACCGCCGACACTCAGATTAGGAGTCTGACCTAGAAAAAAGTCAGACACTCTAACCACTCCGCCACAGAGAACGCCAATTGTCAAATTTATGAAAAAAAGTGTTGCCGGTCTTGTACTGATTCTCTTTGGTCCCTGTCCAGCTATCATGCATATATATATGATATTTACCGCGCATTGTGCATGACCCTTGTTCAGAAATCAGTGTTATAATTGAAATTAAATATACAATAAATATGGTCATGTTGATAAGGTACATTAGTAAATAGACTTTTATTTGGGGTGCATGCACAGTGAGTTGCTACCCACATCATTAGTTCTTTCCCCAGAACTGCTACCAAGAGACCCACATCATTAGTTCCTTCACTGACGTCAGAGGGTGAATTGGTAGCGGAAATGGTCTCTTGGATCTTGGAATTCGAGATAGGTCTATATTTTATATTGCCTTTTATTGGCTTCGTAAGTGTACTTAAATGATTGAATCGTATAAAGCCAAGAAAAGTGATAATAGTGCATATATACATTAATATGTGTCGCTTCCTAGCCAGGCGCTCGGCATTATTAGGACTGTTGTCAGGATAATGTGACTGAGTGGGATATCAGGTCATGGTGCTGGTGGCATGGTCTCCCAGTGGGGCAGCGCTGTAAAGTCATCAGGAGTGCACTCTCTCACAAGTTGGTACCCATCCTGATATGACCATAGATGTTGCCAGGACGTAAAACTCCAACAACCAACCCACCAGTTTGATTGCATTAGGAAGCCTAGCTAGTTTAATGGTGATGATGCTCACCATTCCGGGGTGCTGTGATCACAATTCTGTATACATTGTATACTGAACGCTGTATGGTGTTGAACCTGCCCTGTGAATGTAATGGAAGTTCACCACCTGTATGGTGGGTTCGATCCCTGGTTGTGTCAAACCAATGACTTAAAAATTGATACTTATCGCTTCCTAGCCAAGCGCTCAGCATTATTAGGATAGGGCAAGGACTGATTGGCTCAGTGTCAGGATAATGTGACTGAGGGGGATATCAGGTCACGGTGCTGGTGGCCTGGTTTCCCAGTGGGGCAACACTATAAAGTCGCCATGAGTGCGCACTGTCACTAGTCGGTACCCGTCCTGATATGACCTTAGCTGTTGCTATGACGTAAAACAACAACAAACAAACAATCACCACCTGTATATTTATAAATGTAAGCTTGACAAGTGGGATGAGCGTTGTGAACCACACTCACCTAGATGAAATCACACACACGCGCGCGCACCCCCCCCCCCCCCACACACACACAAATAGATAGCTGAGATCCCTGTAATGACAGAAATGTGGGTTCTATTCCCACATTGTGCATGGTATTTCCATTTGTTACAACACCTCATGAAATTATCAAAATAGTGTACTATTACTACCATCACTACTATTACTACTGTACCACTGAGATATTTGTCTCTCCCTCCAGATAACCACAGGACTGTTTATTATGTATCTAATATATATTCGTTTATTTGTATGTGTGTATATTAGACACACATATATAATATTAACCAGACGGGATGGCCGAATGAGGTAGAGCGTCCGTCTCCCGTGTTGGTAGACCATGGGATCATGGGTTCGAACGCTGTTCGAATCAAATCAATGACTTAACAATGTATACTTGTCGCTTCCTAGCCAGGCGCTTGGCATTATTAGGATAGGGCAAAGGACTGGTTGGCTCAGTTTCAGGATAATATGACTGAGTGGGATATCAGGTCATGGTGCTGGTGGCCTGGTATCCCAGTGGGGAAGCACTATAAAGTCGCCCTGAGTGCGCACTGTCACAAGTCGGTACCCGTCCTGCTATGACCTTAGATGTTGCTAGGACGTAAAACAACAAACAAAACATATATAATATATATAAATAATAAGTTCAATAAAGTCTACGAGCCATGACCTATGTAGAATTAATAGAATATGGCAAGGACTGGTTGACTCAGTGTCAGGGTAATGTGACTGCGTGGGATATCAGGTTATGGTGCCAGTGGCCTGATTTCCCAGTGGGGCAGCACTATAAAGCCACCATGAGTCTGCACTGCCACAACTAGGTACCCGTCCTGATATGACCTTAGCTGTTGCCAGGACGTAAAACTTCAAAAACCAACCAACCTATGTAGAAATATGAACAATTGTGTAACTATTATTTTATTTGTGTCGGGGTTTGCACAACTTTGCGACGATTTACTCGGCTCTGATTACAGCTATCCGTGATTCTGATCTGCTCTTTGCATCACACTAATTAGACGATTTAAGGCAAATAGCGCGACTGATTATCAGATGGTGTGGCACGCGCAGTGATTGATGCGTGCCAATAATATGGACATGTAATGAATTGACTAGCCGCGAACAAACCTATTGCAGAGACAGTTTAGACATCCGCTGGGTAGGTTGGTTGTTGGAGTTTAGCGTCCTGGCAACATCTAAGGTCATATTCCGTCCTGATATGACCTTAGATGTTGCCAGGACGTAAAACTCCAACAAACAAATCTACGGTCATATCAGGACTTGCGGCAGTGCACTATCATGGTGACTGTATAGTGCTGCCCCAGTGGGAAATCAGGCCACTGGCACCATGACCCGATATCCCACTCAGTCATATTATCCTGACACTGAGCTAACCAGTCGTTTCCATATCCTATTAGTGCCAATTTGACAAGTATCAATTTTATAAGTTGTTGGCTTAATTCGACCAGGGTTCAAACCCATGAGTTTGAATCCCACGATCTACCAAAACGGACGGACACTCAACTCATTTGGCCATCCCGTCTGGTCCTGTTGGTTGGGGAAGGATTTGTGAGCTCATTAGGTCTGCACATATTGTAAGATATTTAAGATATTTTTCTGTTCACAATTTCTATACATTATTCCATAAGCATAGTGTAGTAGTCTGTACATGAGCTCCACTACCACGTGGTGGCGGCAGACACTATGCCGCACACCTATGCAGTTACACTGAACTGCGCTAGGTGGTGCCATGCTAGCCAACGGGCAGCGCCCCGAAAAGGCTGCCCTCTACTGCGTGTGGCTAGCACACCCCCACCCACCTATAGAGGCGAAGTGGGACCTGGCGAGTTAGGGGGCGAGTCAGTTGACTGTTGACGTCGCGGAGAGTGGATAGGTTTTGGAATAAACCAGTTTGAAGCATACTGTTACTAAATCTTGGCGTTCTTCCATGAGTGCGTGGCAGTGTGGAAGACGTGGACCATCACATTGGTGCTGTTGACAATAGAAATTGCAGGAACAGTGTAACCATTAATGGTTGCTTTCCCACTGCTCCTTATGAACAAACTAATCCATAAAATAAGTGTGTTTAATTAGATTACTAGAAGTCACTAGTTGGAATAAGGTACATTATGTGGAAGGGCCCGGCCCCTTTTCTCGTCACGTCCGCGGAATTGAATAAATAAGTGCAGCGTTCGAAATAAGGCTTTTCCGTTGAACAAGTGAAATACAAAATTGGAAAGTACACAAGGTGTTTTTTTTTAATGTACACAAATATTGTTCACTGGAGTACCCAAATAGGAAATGGTGTGTAGGTATCTCTGTACAATGCATAAGGCCTTATTCAAATATAAACTTGCAGAAACCAGGCAGAGCCGCGTCTTGTTGTGTTGACCTATCCAGAAGAACCTTATGGCCAACTGTCCTCCTCACTGCCGAAGGGAGGGGAGCCGTGGGGGGGGGGGGGGATTTACCACCAGCTCGCCGACCAATATCCTCAAAGTAAAACATTGGGTTGGCTGTTTGTTGGAGTTTTGCGACCTGGCAAGATCTAAGGTCCTATCAGGACAGGTAACGGATTGTGGCAGTGCACACTCATGGCGAGTTAATTATAGTGTTGACCCACTAGGAGACCATGCCACCAGCACCATGGCCTGATATCCCACTCAGTCACATTATCCAGACATTGAGCCAATCAATCCTTGCCTTATCCTAATAATGCCAAGTGCCTGGCTTGGAAGTGACAAGTATACAATTTTTACGTCATTTCTTTGACTCGACCAGGGTTCAAACCCGTAAGTTCAAATCCCATGATCTACCAAAGCAGGAGACGAATGCTCCACTCATTCGGCGATCCTGTCTAAGTAAAACATCAGACGAACACCCATATCGTGGAACCTTGTTATGGCGTGCTCAGGCTGTTCTGTACTTACACAAGCATATTCTACGAATTTTGTATTAATTAATCAACGCGAAGTGATTTTGTTGTTGTTGGATGTGTGGTTTAATTTGGCTGATTTGTTGCTAGGTTGTGAAGCGCACCCCTGACCTGTGTGGCGATGCTATTTTCCATTACTGATATAATCAGTTACAAAAACAAAACATGCTGGCAGCACTCATTTGTACAGAGGGGTGGGTTTGTTGGGGTTTTACACCCTAGCAACATCTATGGTCATATCAGTATGTGTACTGACTTGTGACAAAGCGCAGTCATGGCGACTTGATAGTGCTGCCCCACTGGGAGATAAGGCCGTCGGCCACATGACCTGATTTCCCACACAGTTGCATTATCCTGACCCGGAGCTAACCACTCCTTGTCCTATCCTATTAATGCCGAGTGCCAGGTTAGGTAGCAATTTTGTAAGTCATTGGTTTGACTCGGGTGTGACCTGGACTCCCGACCTTCCGAACGGGAAGCCTGCGCTCGAGCGATTCGCCCATCGTGTCCGGTGTGTGTGTGTGTGTGTGTGTGTGTGTGTGTGCGTGCGTGTGCGTGCGTGCGCGCGCGCGTGCGTGCGTATGGTGGGGCGGTAGTCGTGGGGGGTGGGATCACTGTGTGTGTGTGTGTGTGTGCGCGTGCGTGCGCGCGTGTGTCTGTGTGTCTGTCTGTGTGTGTGTCTGCGTGTGTGTGTCACTGCTGGAGAAGCGGGAGGAATGAACCAAACCAAAACAATGAAATGGGAGCTCACTTAGACGCTACAATGTGTATGTACTGGGGTTCAACTAAATTGGAACTAGGACGATAGACGAGATCACGGTTCCGACTGCGCATGCGCTGAAAACGGCGTTGGCAGCAAAGCAAATGCGAATGGCCATTGAGTTTGTCGATACGCGTAGGGAAAAACTTCGATTTTTATTCAAAATGAATAGAAATACATAACAATTTGGCATAAACATGTATGCACACATGCAATATAATGATCTGACGAATATAGCTAAGACAAAACTAACCATAACTAGAAATTTTGTGCTAAGAAACATACAATTCCACACAAAACAATCAGTGATATCCACATCACCATTATTAATTCTTGTTCTAAATATTAAAATGCCAAATGTGTCAACATACACTTGTTTCAGAGAAATATATAGCCAATATCTGATTAACCCTGCTAATTTTCTAGTTCTACATATGTAATTAACCATAGGATATAAATAAATACATTAATAAAATAAGTAAAACTGACTCTGGCCATGGCTCTAACACTAGTCTGAGTGCCCAGATTTGTCTAAACCTGAATGCACATGTCATAAGATGTGCTGATTATATTGATGTAAATGCAATGCTAGATAAAAGATTAATATCTTAATTTATTATATATATTTTTTTAGTTAGTGTTCTATGTTTCAAACAAGAGCTGAGATGAGCTGAAACTAGCACATTTCACAACTGCACCCAGTGTATTAGCATGTGCCATGTGCTTCTCACGGGTTTGTTTTGCTTTGACGCATCCCACAATGCACCGCGCCGCTGGAATGGTGATGTAGTCTATATGGAAGCAGTATAGGGGACAGTAATTAACATTGTAACTCCCGCCCACACACACGCCCTTTTGAGTCCTGCTACACATACACATCACACACACACGCACACCCACACATACACACAACATTCACATCACACGCGCACACACCACTCGTCATACACCACCCACATCACACCGGGCGCGGTGGCCGAATGGGTAGAGCGCGGGCCTCGCGAGCGGAAGATCGGGAGTTCGGTTCCCGGTCGAGTCAAGCCAATGACTTGTAAAATTGATACTTGTCGCTTCCTAGCCAGGCCCTCGGCGTTATTAGGATAGGGTAATGACTGGTTGGCTCAGTGTAAGGATAATGTGACTAAGTGGGATATCAGGTCATGGTACAGGTGGCCTTGTCTCCCAGTGGGGCAGCACTATATAGTTGCCATGAGTGTGCACTGTCACAAGTCGGTACCTGTTCTGATATGAACTTAGATGTTGCCAGGATGTAAAACTCCAACAACTAACCAACCAACCAACCCACATCACACACCGCACGCGCACTCTTGACCTTTCCTCAGTCTCCACAAAGGTCACGACTGTTGTGAAAATGATTGTAGAGATTTTGGTATTTAATACCATTAAAGAACGCCACTATAAATTGAGCAACCGAGATCTGTATACTGAAGCAGTGTGTTATTGAGGATACGGTGTGTCTGCATGTATTTTATCACTACCTGCATTTTATGTCAGTGTACACATAATTTGACAATTTAATGTTCCATATTCTATCGTTTTGAGTTTTGATATACAGTAAAACCTCTCTAAATCGACGGACCTTTGGACCGAATTGAAGTGGGGCAGTTAGGGAGGTGGTTGGTTTAGGGAGTTAGAATATGGTTAGAATAGCATTTTTGGGACCTAAATAAAGCGATCGATATAAGGAAGTGGTCGATATGTAAAGTTGGTCGGTTTGGGAGGTTTTACTGTATATAAATATGTTCGGATGATCATTTTAACCTACTTTACACTAGTTTGAAGTAACTGTTATTTTAAACTTTAAAAAGTAAAATATTATTAAAGGGTTGACATTTGAAGAGAAACCCTGCAAAAGCAATTGTGGCATGCACATCAAAATGCTAGCCAACAGTGACAGATTTGATTAAATTGACTTGATATTCCTTCAATGCAGCAATAAATGAATGCACCAGTATTTAGTTTGTTGTTCTGTTTGTTTGTTGTTGTTTTACCTCCCAGCAACATCTAAGATCAGGACGGTTACCGACTTGTGACAGTGTGCACTCATGGCAACTTTATAGTGCTGTCCCACTGGGAAACCAGGCCATCAGCACCATGACTGGATGACCAGACGGGATGGCCGAATGAGTTAGAGCGTCCGTCTCCCATGTTGATAGACCATGGGATGGTGGGTTCGAACTCTGGTCGAGTCAAACCAATGACTTAAAAATTGATACTTGTTACTTCCTAGCCAGGCGCTCAGCATTATTAGGATAGGGCAAGGACTGGTTGGCTCAATGTCAGGATAATGTGACTGAGTGGGATATCAGGTCATGGTGCTAGCAGCCTGGTCTCCCAGTGGGGCAGCACTAAAAAGTCGCCATGGGTGCGCACTGTCACAAGTCGTTACCCATCCTGATATGACCTTAGATGTTGCTAGGACATAAAACAATAAGAAACAAACAAACCAATTCCGATATTTGGTGGAACGCATTTGATAAGCCAACTATTAGTAAAACATATCATCAAAGGGGGCCGTGCGCAAAATGCTTTGCTAATTCTGGAGACGCCGATAACGCAGTCATTGTGATGACTGTCTAATTAATTGTATTTAATTAACGCGGGATCCCACCTTAATTATGGAACCCGAACCATTCGTAAAGAGTGTGTCTATATATCTATGTTTAAAGGAGAGTGTATGTTTTTGTAATTTAATGTAAGTGTGCATTTTTGTAGAGTTGTAAACCACTGCCTTGTGGTACAGGTTCTTGACAGAATCGAAGGCTAAGGGAGCAAACCCTAAACAGAAAACCATGTCACTGTGGCAGCATTAAGGGCAGTTGATGTATGGAACTCCCAACATCTCCCGACCAGCCACTGCAGGGACAAATAGTTTTGCGCCTGTCTTGACATGTTCTTGTCTGTGTGAAACCTCTATTTGCTCACAGAGAGAGTGCCGCTGGTAACTTGCAAAAAGCCAGCAGCACTTCAACACTTTTGGAGGCAGCTTTCATAAAATGTATACCATCAAGAGAAACCTGAAGCTGAGAGACATTAAGACCGACTCATGGACATCACTCTCACAGCAAAGAGCTAAATGGAGAGCGGCAGTCAAGTAATGAAAGCAGTCTTTGTCGCATCGCAACCGACAGCATGATGATATGTAGTGTGTATTCCTGTGCTATTGCTGGTGTGTCTGTGTGTGTGTGTGTGTGTGTATTATATTATATCTTTATTTTAAATCGATGTATCTATAAATAAATATATATATATTTATTTATAGATACATCGAATATATATATATATATAGCTATAACATATATTTATATAATATAGATAGGTGTGTATACATCTGTTATTTGTACGTATGCACTGACCTCTCAGGCAAGGACCCACATAGGCAGAGACAGTCTAGTATGTATGTAATGTAATTATATATACAATACCGAATGGTAGTTAAGTTTTAGGGCCGTTCTGATCACTACTCCTCTTTTAATTGTCGCTGCCCATATGCATCATCATATTTCACTGATGCTTCGCTATGTATGGGTTGTTAACAGCATTTTTGTGTGTGCCTAACATACACATTTCATATTAATTTTGATGGTTTTGACTAACTTTGGTCACTTCGACCAGAGTGGTATCCATTTTGAGTCACATAACCGGGAGTGTTGTTAACTCTGCCATTAGATAGCGCCACGGATATGGTTTACCGCATAATGGTACAGATGGATTCCACCAGATGGTGACACTATATTGAAACGGGACCGTGCATGAGTCTGGCCAGCCTTTAACGCGTGCACAGCACAGGCTAAAGCTAGTTGTTATTTATATTATATAGCTGATTAATTATGTCATTTTAAATAAACAATACACCTACCAATACCAACGCAGATGACAAATCAGGCACAAGGTAAATGAATAGGACACTTCACCCCCCCCCCCCCAAATAGTGATCGTCCTTTTGAAATAAAAATCATGGTCAGGTTCGAACCCTGGCCGAGTCAAACCAATGACTTAAAAATTGATACGAAAGATGAATTGATGCTAGTGCTAGTCCAACACATTTTTAACAGTTTAACAAATAGGGGCGGGCAATTTTTCAGGCACGGGCGGGGACGATCACCAATTAACAAAAAAATTGGCCTTAGGTAAAGCTGGCTAGTCCGATGAAAGCGTCAACTTTAAAAAACCCAAAATATTTACCTAGATTTTAATCCTACATATCCAACTTAGATACTAGTGCAGTTATTAACTATTTGTTGCTATATATAAGGGGGTACCAAGTCAACTTACCTGTTACCTATGGTGTCAGAATTTGCATGTGATTGCCTAAATTAATTTGGCATGGTTTCACTTCAAATATCTCCAGCGCTAGCCATTTAAAATAAAAGTTACTTCAATTTAAAGTAAAATAGGTTATAACGATCAGCCTAATATATTAACCAGATGGGATGGCCGAATGAGTTAGTGTCCGTCTACCGTGTTGGTAGACCATGGGATCATGGGTTTGAACCCTGGTCGAGTCAAACCAATGACTTAAAAATTTATAACTTGTCACTTCCTAGCCAGGCGCTCAGCATTATTAGGATATGGCAAGGATTGATTGGCTCAGTGTCAGGATAATGTGACTGAGTGGGATATCAGGTCATGGTACTGGTGGCCTGGTATCCCAGTGGGGCAGCACTATAAAATCACCATGAGTGTGCACTGCCACAAGTCGGTACCCGTCCTGATATGACCTTAGATGTTGCTAGGACATAAAACAAACAAACAAAACCTAATATATTTATTTCAGAAAATGGCAGAAACTCAAAACCATCGAACTATGCAACTTTAAGCGAAGGACTATCTTTTTTTTTTGGGTGGTAAATATGTTTATTCTGCTGAATAAGTCTTTTCTCAATGCCACAGCACTGGTCTTTCAGCCATTTTTCAATTCATGATTATTTGCACAAAAATGGTGTATAGAGTAACAATCCTTACAATATTAGTATCAGGTGTGACCACTCCCCCCCCCCCCCCCCCCCTCCCATAATCCTAACATCAAAGGTGCATTAAAACAAGCCAAACATGGCTTTTACCCACCCACCTCCGCCTACATTCTACCCGAATTTTGTTTGGATTTTGAAGAACATCAATATTTACGGACGGTCCCTAACGGACTATTTTTTGATAGCCTCTTTTCATCTAGACAACAAGGCGAGTTGAGACCTGACTTCCGGTAATTTTCCATGATTCCCTGACAATGCTAAACCTATGGTAGAATATCCGCATTGCCGCTTTTTTCCCCCGGAGACCACATTCATCCATATGTAAAAGCGATGGGTTGAATAAAAAAACAAATAATTCCCGCCATGAATATGGTCTATGCTGCCTATACGATGTAAAGCAACCATCAATCAATCAATCAATCATAATTCTACTGACCCGCCCCCTCCTTTTTCCTCACTGGTTAAAGTTGCATGGTCCGATGAAATATAATTTTGTCAAAATTAAAACAACTACTTACATTTGATCCAACATAGATACTGGTGTATTAGCTAATGATTTGGGACAGCATATACAGAATAACCAGTGAATTTATAAGCTCACCCCTTTAGACACTCACTTTGAAACACCCATTATGCAGGGAGGCCATTAACCAACTAGGCCAATCTCATGACCTCATTAGCCCCCCCAACCAAGTACGCCTACTGTGCAGGGCCATAGAGGGGAAGGGGATATGAGGTGGATGTGTCTGTGTGTGTATGTGTCTGTGTGTTTCCTGACCTGACTTTACAGAAACAGACATACACACAGACAGACACACACAGACAGACACACACACAGACATACATACACACATACATACACACACAGACAGACACCCATATATATATGCACACACAGACAGACAGCACACACATACACAGAAATACACAGACATGCACACACCCAACATACACAGACACACATATACCCGACCTGACTTTGCAGAAAGAGAGAGCCACACACACAGACAGACACACACACAGACATACACACAGACATATGCACACATACACAGACACACATACACACACACATACACACACAGACATTACCACACATACATATACACACAGACACACATACATGCACACACATACATGCACACACATACATACACACACATACAGACATACACAGACAGACACCCATACACACATACATACAGACAGACATACACACACATATATATACACAGACACAGACAGACACACATAGATAGACACACACAGACATAGATGCACAGACAGCACACACAGACACAGAAACACACATACATGCACACACCCGACATACACAGACACATATACACCCGACCTGACTTTGCACAGAGAGAGACACACACACAGACAGAGACACATAGACAGATGCACACAGACAGAGGCAGACACACATACATACACACAGATATACACACAGACAGACATACATGGACATTACCACACATACATATACACACAGACACACACACATATATAGACACAGACAGACATGCATAGACAGCACACCAGCCACAGAAACACACAGACATGCACACACCCAACATACACAGACACACATACACCCGACCTGACTTTGCAGAGAGAGAGACAGACAGAGACACATAGACAGAGGCAGACACACACATACATACACACACATACATACATATACATACATACACAGGCAGACATACACACACATACATGCACACATACACAGAGACAGACAGACACACACATACATACCCACACAGAAACAGAAACACACAGATAGACACACACAGACAGACACACACACATATACATACAGCCATACATAGACAGACACAAGCAGACAACAGACACACATTATATTTAGTTAAAAACCCTAGTGACATGGGCCTATGGCACTAATCCTTTCCCAGAATGTGCCACACCCAAACAGAAATACCTACCTACCTACAGTCCTGTAAGGTTCCAGGTCATCTCACATCACGTGGTCACCGCGAGATGACCATCTGGGTCATAGCCACAGGACTTTTGGCAAGCTTGTCGAAATTATTTTTGGTTCTTTCAGCTCATATTACTTCAAAACTAATCATCTTTAATCAAAATCACTCCGGACTAATGATTAGTAGCTTGTAACGATCAATTTGATATATTTATCTAAAAAATAAGACAAAAATTCAAGTGCCATCGGACCATGCAAGGGGGAGGTATGGTATTTAACATCAGGGAACACCTGGTGTCAATAGAAAAGACAGGGCGTAGCTCTTTGAGACTTGGATAAATTGAAGTGGGTTCTATGGATTTGCTATATCTTGTACATGGGAGATTTTTATAACGGGACAAACTTGGTGATGTGGAGAATAGGCCAATTTTACCATGAGTAGTAAGTAGTAGGCCATCGTGTAGGTGGATATACTGCCAAGTCGTTAAACCTGAAGCTCAACCCACTCTCCTCTCTTCTCCCTTGAATTCTCCCTTGAAATCTCCCTTTCTTTCATTCTTTCTTTCTTTCTTTCTTTCTTTCTTTCTTTCTTTCTTTCTCTCTCTCTCGCTTCTTCTCTCCCCCCTCTTCCCCCCTCTCTCTCTCCCTCTCCACCTCTCTCTCTCTCCCGCTCCCAATCCCTCCCTCTATCCCCTTCCCCTCTCCCATCGTCTCCCTTCCCTCCCTCCTTCCTTCCCATTCTCCTTCCCTCCCCCTTTCTTCTTCCCCTCGCCCTCTCTCCCTATCTCCCTATCTCCTTCCCTCCCTCTCACCCTATCTCCTTCCCTCTCTCTCACCATATCTCATTCCCTCTCTCCCTCCCCCCCCCCACCTTCCCAACACTCCACTCTAACTCCATCCACCAGGTGAGACGAAAACCATCCTGTTTCTCCAACACCTGTGGCTGTATGTGCTAATGTCCCGACAGGTCGTTAGGATAATGGCCCAAGAGGTGTTATGAATTCCAGGTATGGATAAACAGGCAGACCATCGACCTTCAGGTATAGGTGTGGGAGTAGTTGGTGGGCAGAAAATGTAGAGCTGGTGGAAATTGAAAGGGTGGGTACATCCAGCGACAAATTGTTATGCATATTTTTTAATTGTCCCTGCATGGTCCCACAATGCACATATATGGGTAGGACCAGACAGGATGGCCGAATGAGTTGAGCGTCCGTCTCCTGTTTTGGGAGATCGGGTGATGCGAACCCATGGGTTCGTTTGGTTCGAACCCTGGTCAAGTCAAACCAATTGTAAAGTCGACGGCTGGCAGCTGTAGTTGTGTAGGCAGGCTAAATAGGAAATCGCTACAGGCAAGTAGAAGAAAGGCAGAGTATAGAGTGTGCAGAAGGAACCAGAAGGAGCTTGCTTGTTTTATTATTATATAGGTTGTAGAATCCAAGATGGCTGTCACACCTGACCAGCTCCTCCAATCAACAGTAAGCATTCTCCAACCTACCAATGAACAGTCAGCATGCTTGTATCCATGCCTTGGTTATTTATGGCTACAGTGCCCTGTTGTCTCTGGGTGTGCCGTGATCCGTAAATAACACTTGGGGGGGAGGGGGTATGTGAGCAGAGCTGCTAAGGCTCTGTCACACTAAGAGTAGTGCCCCTCTCACACTATCTATTAATACACAATGTCTATCTAAACTAAGTAAAGGATCACCAACACTACACAATACCATATGCATTTGGTCACATTACATCATTTACCTTCATAGACCATTTGTAATCTTGTATTGACCAGTTCACACCACCCGCCAATGTCTAATTATCGGAAAGTTTTACACACTGACTTAGAAATTGATACTTGTCGCTTCCTAGCCAGGCGCTCTGCATTATTACGATAGGGCAAGGGCTGGTTGGCTCAGTGACGGGATAATGTTACACTGAGCGGGATATCAGGTCATGGTGCTGGTGGCCTGGTCTCCCAGTGGGGCAGTACTATAAATTCACAATGAGTGCACACTGTCCCAAGTCGGTACCCGTCCTTATATGATCTTATATGTTGCCAGGACGTAAACCTCCAACAAATAACCAACCATTCTTCTACTTCTTCTGACCAGACGGGGTGGCCGAATGAGTTAGAGCGCCCCTCTCCCGTGCTGGTAGATCGTGGGGTAGTGGGTTCGAACCCTGGTCGAGTCAAACCAATGACTTAAAAATTGATACTTGTCGCTTCCTAGCCAGGCACTCGGCATTATTAGGAGAGGGCAATGACTGGTGTGCTCAGTGTCAGGATAATGTGACTGAGTGGGGTACGAGGTCATGGTGCCAGCAGCCTGGTTTCCCAGTGGGACAGCACTATAAAGTCACCATGAGTGCACACTGTCACAAGTCGGTACCCGTCCTGATATGACCTTAGATGTTGCTAGGACGTGAAACAACAAACAAACAATCTACTTCTTCTTTTTCTTCTTATTATCATTATTATTATTATTATTATTATTATTTAAGTTGATGTTAAATCGGAGAAAGTTGTCTGTATAATATTTTCAATTCTGTGTTTGCAATGACTTGACCCATTTAGAACCACGTCCCTACAGTGGGACATTAATGTCATGCGACCTTACCCCTTAGATCTGTGACGCGGTCAGGCTTTGATCCTGGCCACATTCCGGCATAGTATAACCATTATAGTCTCTTGTGGAGCTCTCATAATGTGTGACTGGGCTGCTGGCACCATGACTCGATATCCCACTCAGTCACATTATCCTGATAGTAAACAAACCAGTCCTTTCCCTATCCTATTAAGGACGAGTGTCGGGCTAGGTTGGCGATATTAAAGTATACATTGTGTCAGTCATATTCATAGGTTTGACTTGATCAGGGTTTGAACCCACGGGAAGCCAGCCAGTGCTCTGACCTATTCGGCCATTTCAATTCAGTCGGTGCTGAAGTCCAATGTGTGTGTGAGAGAGTGTATGTGTATATGTGTATGTAGGAATGTGTATGTAGGAATGTGTGTAAAATGATATGTGTGTGTGTGTTTAAGAGTGAATACAGTATAACCCCGTTAAACCAAGCTCGTTTAAAGCAAACGATCGGTTAATCCAAACATTTTTCGGCGAACCGGCAAAATACTACCATTTATCATATAAAAAAAGTCAGTTAAATCAAAGTTAGTTAATCCAAATTAACGGTTAATCCAAACAAAATTGTCTGACCCCAGGCCACTCCCGGTACGGTTAAACCAAACTTTCATGTTTATACGGTCAGACTAAACTTTTTTATATGATGGTAGTATTTTGCGCGGCCGCCGAAAAAAGTTTGGATTAACCGATCGTTTGGTTTAACCGAGTTTGGTTTAACGGGGTTATACTGTATATATACATAAAAAAACAATAATCAAAGTGTCCACATACATTGTATATTACATGTGCAATACACACTTACTCAAAGTCAAGTCAAAGCCAAAGCTCGGTTAAACCAATGATCGGTTAATCCAAACAAATTTCTAGGGTCCCTTCAAGTTTGGTTTAACGGGGTTATACTGTAATGGGGTGGTTCTGGAGTGTGTAAAACGATGTGTGTGTGTTTAATAGTGAATATAGGGTGGCCCCAGTGAGTGGAGGGTGGGGGGTGGGGTGCGGTAGGTCCCAGTTTGTTGTGGCTGGAGTACTAAGATACTTCATGGTGCTCGTGTGTATCCTTGAGGAAGGTCATATGACCCCCCCCCCCCCCCCCCCCTACACACACACACACACTCACCACGCTCCTCCACGACGCATGTTGTTCTTCGTTTGTCCCTTTTTCTGCCAGCATCCCAACCAATCCTATCCACCTCCCACCCAAATGGGATAGCTTTCATTGTAAAGATAGGATTCCTTACACGCGGTATGCGGCATGCGAACGGGATGATTCCTTTCACGCGGCAGGGAGGAGGGAAGGGAAGGGAGGGAGGGAGTGAGCGCCTGGAGTGTTTAAAAGTTTGGCCTAGTTCCGCCCTGGCAAGACACATCCCAGCTGTTGAGCAGCTCACAATGGGTTTTCCCTTGCGTTTTTCTATTTGCATGCCGCATGCCGCACCGATGGCTACATGGACCGATTCAGTTTCCGCATTCGCAATGCGCATGCCGCGTGTAAGGAATCACCCCCATTGACTAATAGGCGTTTCCATTTTTTGCCGCATTCGCATTCGCATGCCGCATGCCGCGTGTAAGGAATGTAGGCGTAATGCCTGAGGACATGCTATGTCTTCCATTTAATGCCATCTTCATAGACATAAGATGAAACCAGACGGGATGGCTGAATGATTTGAGCGTCCGTCTCCCGTTTTGGTAGATCGTGAGATTCGAACCCTGCTCGGGTGAAACCAGTGACTTAATAATGTATACTTGTTGCTTCCTAGCCAGGCGCTTGGCATTAATAGGATAGGGCAAGAACTGGTGTGCTCGGTGTCAGGATAATGCGACTGAGTGTGATATCAGGTCACAGTGCTGGTAGCCTGGTCTCCCAGTGGGGCAGCACTATAAAGTTGCCATGAGTCTGCACTGTCACAAGTTGGTACCCGTCCTGATATGACCTTAGATGTTGCCAGGACGTAAAACTCCAACAACCAACCAACCAACCAACCATTTAATGGCACCTGCATCTAGACATACGACGAAGGACGCCTGTTTGCCTCCCGCTCCACCTCCTTACTGACTGTTGTACTAGTGGTGGCAGTCACGTGACCCCCGCCATCCTACACCTGTGGGCGTAATCGATTAACACGATCCGGGCAACTCGGATCACCCGAGTTGTCAGAATTTCAAATCGAACACCGCGAGTGGAGTCGACAAATACACGTGCCGTGTGCAAAACGACCCGACCCCAGTAATCCACCTCTTGGCTGGGGTGGCTAGGAGCAATGACGTCACATTTATATATATATACACACGCGACGTGTGTAGTCCTTACACCAAAGAGGCTGGAAGGAGATAAAAACAGTGTCGCGTGTTGGTTTTCTTTGAGAGAGCCGCTTATTTAACATCATTAATATACCGCGGTACACTATGTGTGTAGTACGCCAAAGAGATTCGAGATTCGAGAGACAGAGATAGAGAGACGGAGAAAGAGAGAGACAGAGAGGGAGTGAGAGTGTAAAGCCGTGTTTACACGGGGAATTGTGAAACGTTCTAGACAAGGCGATTTATATGAAGCGTTTTAGATGTGTGTTTACACGGCGGAGTTGGAAAGTGTGTCGGCGCCGGGAACCAGCAGGCACCTGTAGCCGGCAAGCACTGCTATTTGTTTAGTTTACACAGTCGATTCGACGCTGATGTAGCTGTACGTTAATATCGCTTGGAATTTAAGGTTAATTTAATTAATTTCATTATTTGAGTCTGTATTTCTGTTAAATATGATCGCATTCACTAGATTTCGGCGTAATCGGGCCCTAACACTGCCGGGCACCAGCGATTAGTTACTGCTCTGCCTGTAGCTGGCAAGCACTACTATTTTATACTATCGCCGCCCAGGAACCAGCTGAATCGCTTCATATAACCACCTCCCGAGGTGGTATAGATGAAACGTTTCATATGAAGCGATTCAGCCCTAAAACGCCACAGCATCGCGTTTACACGCCAAATGTGTGTCGATCTAGGCAAGTGGTTTCATATGAAACGTTTTAAATCGCCCGTGTAAACACGGCTAAAGAGAGAGAGAGAGCTATACATAACACATATCACTCACCCCCACTCACCCTGCCCCAGCACTTAAAGTTGCATAGTCCGATGGTTTTGAGTTTCTGAAATTTTCTGAGATAAATAAATACATTAGGTTGATCGTTGTAATGTGCCTTACTTTAACTTGAAGTAACTTTTATTTTAAGTGGCTAAATTTTGAGATATTTGAAGTGGAACCATGCAAAATTAATTTTGGCAAGCTTGTCAAAACTCTGACCCGCATAGGCTTCTGCAGTAACAGGTTTTATCCAAGTGCCTCGGTATTCCTTTCTGTGTGGTGACAAATGTTTAATAAGTGCACCAGTATCTAAGTTAGATATGTAGAATCAAATTTAGATAATGGTTTTGGTTTTGAAAGTTTGATATTTTCATCGGACTATGCAGCTTTAACATACACGACGTGTGTAGTACACCAAAGAGGTTGGGGGGAGAGGGAGATATCGAGCGAGAGAGGGAGAGGGAGAAAGAGAGAATGGGAGGGGATCAGATGGGGGAGGGACAGAGAGAGAGATATGGCTGTGTCGATTTCCTTGATTTGATTTGTTTCGGTTTACATCCTTGTTTTGTTTTTGGGGAGTTTTCAGTTGCGTTGGCGCGCTGAAGGCTGCAAATCTGCAGCACTGTATGGGCACCGCAACATCTAATTTGTTGGCAGGACTGGTCCTAACTTGTGACAGCGTGTGCAGTCATGGCGACTTTATAGTGCTGCTCAACTTGGAGACCGGGCCACCGGCACCATAACCAAATATCCAACACACATTCACATTATCCGGCCATATCCTATTAAGTCGAGCAAACCAATGACTTACAAAAAAGTGACATTTGTGCCCGGTATGATGTGACACGCCAAGAAGCGAACATGTGTAGTAAAGTAAGTAAGTACACCAAAGAGGCCAGGGAGAGAGAAAGATGGTAACATGTTGGTTTCTGTTACATATCACCAGACACCGACTGAGTTAAGCGTCCGTCTCCTGTTTTGGGAGATCGGGGGTTTGTGGGTTCGAACCTTGGTCGAGTCAAACCAATGACTTAAAAATTGATACTTGCCGCTTCCTAGCCTGTCGCTCGGCATTATTAGGATAGGGCAAGGACTGGTTGGCTGAGTGTCAGGATAATATGACTGAGTGGGGTATCAGATCATGGTGCTGGCGAACTGGTATCCCAGTGGGGAGGCACTTTAAACAATTAAAAAAACAACACAAATTTTTAATAATTTTTTATGCTGTGTTTATACTGTCCTTAGCATGTAAAGGCCCTGTCACACTACGACGCTTCTCCCAGCGATCCGTCAGCGTTGAAAATAAAATCTTGCGCGTCGAGAAACGTTAAAGATAGTGGAAATATGGTGAAATTGGACGTTGCCACAGCGTGTCAGCAGCGTGTTGGTATGGCGTGGCCAACGTTGTGGTAATGTATATCGGCGCGTTCTCTCTGTGTCTCTGTCTCTGTCTCTGTGTGTGTGTCTATGTGTGTGTGTCTCTGTCTGTGTCTATGTATGTGTCTCTGTATGTGTCTCTGTATGTGTCTCTGTCTGTGTATGTGTCTGTCTCTCTCTCTGTCTCTGTCTGTGTGTCTGTGTCTGTGTCTCTCTCTCTGAGACACAGAGACACACACACACAGACATACACATAGACACACACACAGATACACAGAGACACACACAGAGACACAAATACACACACACATACACAGAGACACAGATACAGACACAGAGACACAGAAACAGACAGAGAGACACATATAGAGACACAGAGACACAGACAGAGACACAGACATAGACACATACAGAGACACATACAGAGACAGACACAGAGACACCGACAGAGACACACACAGAGACACAGACACAGAGACACAGACACACACAGAGACACACAGAGACACATACAGAGACACAGACAGAGAAACAGACACAGAAGCACAGACAGACACAGACAGAGACACATACAGAGCCACATACCGAGACAGACACAGACATACACATACAGAGACACATACAGAGACAGACACAGAGACACATACAGAGACAGACACAGAGACACAGACAGAGACACAGACACGGAGACAGACAGAGACAGACAGAGACACATACACAGACACATAGACACATACAGAGACAGACAGAGAGACACAGACAGAGACACAGATACAGAGACACAGACAGAGACACATACAGAGACAGACACAGAGACACACACAGAGACACAGACACACACATAGGGACACTGGGGCGCGCTGCCGGTCGTTGGCTTTTTTTTTACATGCTTAAAACCTTGGGCGACCGGCAACGCGCGCCGACGTTGTCCGCCGACCATCAACGTCAAAGATAGTGTACCGACGCGCGCATAACGCGCCCCCAGCGTATCTCAATATTTCACTAATTATCGCCCAAAAACACCACACGACGCCGGGTCGCCGGCGAGAAGCGTCGTAGTGTGACAGGGCCTTTAGCTCGAGTGCTGGGGCTTGTTTTCAATGCTGGCCAGCTGTAGTAGTGGTTTAATCTTATCACACAATAGGAGGTGATAAGATGTTTTTATTTCTCACACAGTAGCAGGTACATGGTGATTATTTAGTATCAGGTGTTATATTAGTTTTTTGTTTTTTGTTTTACTACTACTTATGAACTAGCCTTCTCTACATTTATAGGCTTGTACATAGTTTGTAGCTGTTTGTTATCTACTGAGGGTGATCCAGATTACCCCCTTGGGGCAGGCCAGTTTGTGGTCCGTGACCTATCACATGCCCTTCTGGGGTAGTGCAGCAGGGTGTTTTCAAGGTCTCCCTTTTTTTACATATATATTTGTGTATGTTTTCCGATCGGGAGTCTCTGTTTTTGATGGTTTGTGGTTGTGTGTTGTCTACTGAGGGTGGTCCAGGTTTCTCCCTTGGAGCAGCCCAGTTTGTGGGCCATGACATATCACATGCCATAGGGTGTCATCAGCATCCTCCTTTTTTTTACATAGATATTTTTTGTATGTCTTTAGATAAGGGATCAGCCTTTCTTTTACTGATTGTGCATTCCAAGCCTTAGCAGCCATTTCTAATGTGCTCCTTTCATGGGCCTTTATGCGGCTCCTTGTTTGTTTTATTAGTGGTGCATTGTTTGTTCATGTATCTCTGGTTGGTTGCTTTTGGGATTTCCTATCACGACTGTACCCAAATGCGAGTATTTTGAGGTGTACTAGTCTTCTATTATTATTTATTTAGCAATTTTGTTTTGGTTTGCATGTGCAGGTCATAATAGGTGGGGTGCATTCTGTCCACCCTGAGACATATTTTTAATGCTTTATTTTGTAGGATTTGCAGGTTGTTGAGCCGTTCTTGCTTTGCTCCCATGTATATTGTGTCTCCATAGTCAAAGTACGGGAGTACCATTCCTTTGAAGACCTTTATTGACATTTTTTGTGTCATGAATTTGTTTAATTTGGCAAATAACCAGAGTTTGTGATTTATTTTTTGTATGAATTTCCTCACACATAGGTTGTAGTTTAGTTGGCTCTCCAGCTCTAGGCCTAAGTATCTGTAGTGCTTTACTTTTTCAAGCACCTGGTTTCCTAGTTTGCACTGGGCTTTACTTTCCATTAGTGGTTTATGTGAGAAGAGGACTGTTTGTAAGCAACGTCAATTATGACAATCAAACTACAATATTACCCCGTTAAACCAAGCTCAGTTAAACCAAACGATCGGTTAATCCAAACCTTTTTCGGTGGCCCGGCAAAATACTACCATTTATCATATAAAAAAAGTTGGTTAAACCAAAGTTGGTTAATCCAAATTATCAGTGAATCCAAACAACATTTTCGGACCTCATGCCACTTCCGGTACAGTTAAACCAAACTTTCATGTGGTTATAAGGTCATCTGAGACCCCACCAACTTTTGTTATATGATAAATGGTAGTATTTTGATGGGACCCTAGAAATTTGTTTAGATTAACCGATCGTTTCGTTTAAACGAGCTTGGTTTAACGGGGTTATACTGGATATACATAAAAAAACAATAATCAAAGTGTCCACATACATTCTATATTACATGTCCAAATACACGCTTACTCAAAGTCAAAGTCAAAGCCAAAGATCAGTTAATCCAAACAAATTTATAGGGTCCCTTCAAGTTTGGTTTAACGGGGTTATACTGTAATATAAATATATATATATATATATATATTAGTTTGATTGGATTGATTTGGGTAGATGCATGGTGTCAATATGCACATTTTCACTTAGCACAAGATCATGTAACTATATTCTGCATACATTTTGTGGGATAGATTAAATACATGTAGTATTGCTAAAGGCTCTGTCACACATCACCGGATTGGAGAAACGGACAGAAAACTGGACACTGTCCGGTGAAATAGGGCAAGGTACGGTTTATATACGGTTGGCGTCCGGCGTGTCCGTTATTTGTCCGGTGTGTATGGTGTCAAGTTTTGAACATGCACAAAACTTGTACCGGACACCGCCAGACTGAGGTGTATGGTTGGTGTCCGTTTCATGTCCAGTTCCCTTCCGTTACATCGCCGGTTTGCTTCCTGCAGAGTCTGTTGAAGGTGCTGCGGGAATTCGGTGCATCAGTTTTTTTATATGTTTTCAGCGCGTCCGGTTGGTGTCCGGTCCGTCTGTTTGACATTCAGTTTTCGCCCGTCGGTTAACCGTTGCTTGTCCGTTTATCGTCCGGTGGCTATTCGTTAATATACGTTCCTTGTCTGTTGGAATCGCAACATTTCAACACATTTTGATACCGAACGCCACTGGACTAGAAATTCTTTGTCTGGTGGTGTCCGGTGTTCAATCCGGTAAGGTGTGACAGGCGCTTTACATACTTAATACACAAAGTCAACATTAGCTATTTGACTTACTCCCGCCCCCGGAAAGAAAGCAACATCATTAATAATGTAACGGGTGAACTAAATCTATGCTACAGTTTCTGAGAACGACTCATAAATCTTTTTAAATTTTCTTTTCTTTTCTTTTCTTTTCTTTTATAAAAAGGCATAAACTCAAAACCAGCGGGCTGTGCCGATTGTATATATATACACTATTTACCTGTGTAGTGCACCAAAGAGGCTGGAGGAAGAGAGGTACAGCTTCCTCACAGCTTCCTTGAGAGTTCTTTTGTAGGGTGTGTCGGTCAGCAGGTATAGGAATGTTGTGGGGTTTGGGGTTGGTTGTTAGAGTTTTACGTCTTGGCAACAACTAAGGTCATACCAGACGGGTACCGACTTGTGACAGGGTGCACTCATGGAGACTTTATAGTGCTGCCCCACTGGGAAATCAGGCCGCTTGCACCATGACCAGATATCCCACTCAGTCACATTATCCTAACACTAAGCTAACCAGTCCTTGCCCTATCCTATTAATGCAGAGTGCCAGGCCAGGAAGCGACAATTACCAATTTTGTATGTCGTTGGTTTGACTTGACTGGAAATCGAACTCCCCAATCGGTAGAGCGTGGCATTAATAGGATAGGCAAGGACTGGTTAGTTTAGTGTCAGGATAATGTGACTGAGTGGGAAATCAGGTCATGGTGCCAGCAGCCTGATTTCGCAGTGGTGCAGCACTATAAAGTCGCCATGAGTGTGCCCTGTCACAAGTCGGTACCCATCCTGATAGGACCATAAACGTTGCCTGGACATAAAACTCAAACAAACAAACCTTCCGCACGGGAAGCCTGCGCTCTACCGATTCGGCCACCGGTGGAGAGGGTGGGGAGTGAGTGATGGTGATTTAACACCCTGTCGGTAACAAAGGCCAGGTTCCTGATGAGAAATGGGTATTTCATCACTTAATTACTCTTCAGCAGCTGGCATGGCCATTAACTCCTTGTTTTGTAGCCGACCTCAAAGGGTCACGTGGTCACGGTGGTTTTTTATTTAATTTGGTGTGGAAGCCTTGAGGAAGACTTGCGTACAGAACTTTCTGGTTTGGATATTCGTATTACACATATATTATTGTTATAATGAATAACATGGGGTCTGGATATTTGTCTTACAGAGTATATTATTGTTATAATGAATAACATGGGGTCTGGATATTTGTCTTATGGAGTATATTATTGTTATAATGAATAACATGGGGTCTGGATATTTGTCTTAGACTATATTATTGTTATAATGAATAACATGGGGTCTGGATATTTGTCTTACAGAGTATATTATTGTTATAATGAATAACATGGGGTCTGGATATTTGTCTTAGGACTATATTATTGTTATAATGAATAACATGGGTCTGGATATTGTCTTACAGAGTATATTATTGTTATAATGAATAACATGGGGTCTGGATATTTGTCTTACAGAGTATATTATTGTTATAATGAATAACATGGGGTCTGGATATTTGTCTTATGGAGTATATTATTGTTATAATGAATAACATGGGGTCTGGATATTTGTCTTACACAGTATATTATTGTTATAATGAATAACATGGGGTCTGGATATTTGTCTTACACAGTATATTATTGTTATAATGAATAACATGGGGTCTGGATATTTGTCTTACACCCTATATTATTGTTATAATGAATAACATGGGGTCTGGATATTCGCCTTACACCCTATATTATTGTTATAATGAATAACATGGGGTCTGGATATTCGCCTTACAGAGTATATTATTGTTATAATGAATAACATGGGGTCTGGATATTTGTCTTATGGAGTATATTATTGTTATAATGAATAACATGGGGTCTGGATATTTGTCTTATGGAGTATATTATTGTTATAATGAATAACATGGGGTCTGGATATTTGTCTTACACAGTATATTATTGTTATAATGAATAACATGGGGTCTGGATATTTGTCTTACAGAGTATATTATTGTTATAATGAATAACATGGGGTCTGGATATTTGTCTTACAGAGTATATTATTGTTATAATGAATAACATGGGGTCTGGATATTTGTCTTACACAGTATATTATTGTTATAATGAATAACATGGGGTCTGGATATTTGTCTTACAGAGTATATTATTGTTATAATGAATAACATGGGGTCTGGATATTTGTCTTACACCCTATATTATTGTTATAATGAATAACATGGGGTCTGGATATTCGCCTTACAGAGTATATTATTGTTATAATGAATAACATGGGGTCTGGATATTTGTCTTACACCCTATATTATTGTTATAATGAATAACATGGGGTCTGGATATTCGCCTTACAGAGTATATTATTGTTATAATGAATAACATGGGGTCTGGATATTTGTCTTACACCCTATATTATTGTTATAATGAATAACATGGGGTCTGGATATTCGCCTTACAGAGTATATTATTGTTTTAATGAATAACATGGTCATAATTTGAGATGATTGAAAATGGGTCAATCTACAGAATCATGTTAATTTACCCCCCCCCCCCCCGCAAAAAGAAGAAAACAAACCAGGAACCTAAAAGGTTCAGTTCTGAATGTTCTTACATAACATTGTTGTGAGAGGTGTTGCGACAAACGGGAGCTTCACGTCTAGAGCGGCACTCAAACCCACACTTCTGTCACTCTGGGGCGAGCGTTTTAACCATTTTGCTTAGTTGGTTGTTGAAGTGTCTTGGCAACATCTAAGGTCATATCAGGATGGGTTCCGACTTGTGACAGCGCGCACTCATTGCGACTTTATAGTGCTGCCCCACTGGGAAATCAGGCCGCCAGCACCATGTCCCGATATCCCACTCAGTCACATTATCCTGTCACTGAGCTAACCAGTCCCTGCCCTATCCTATGAATGCCAAGCGCCAGGCTAGGAAGCGACAACTACCAATTTGGTATGTCATTGGTTTGACTCGACGGGGAACCAAACTCCCCATTTCCGGCACGCAAGGCCCACACCTTGATACTTGTCGCTTCCTAGCCTGGCTCTCAGCATTAATAGGATAGGGCAAGGACTGGTTAGGTCACTGTCAGGATAATGTGACTGAGTGGGATATCAGATCATGGTGCCAGCGGTCTGATTTCCCAGTGGGGCAACACTATAAAGTCACCATGAGACGCTGGAGATGGGTTGGCCATACCCTTCGCAAGCCTGCATCCAACACCGCAAGACATGCCCTCTCCTGGAATCCACAGGGGAAAAGGAAGAGAGGCAGGCCAGGAAACAGTTGGCGCCGTGACCTGGAGGCAGATGTGAAGAGGTCTGGCCATACATGGAGACAGCTGGAGAAGATGGCCCAGGACCGGGATAACTGGAGAGCCCTTGTTCGTGGCCTATGCCCAAAGTTGGGCGGTAGGCGTAAGTAAGTAAGTAAGTACTCGTCCTGATATGATTTTAGATGTTACCAGGACGTAAAACTCCAACAACCAACCAACTCTAACCACCTATAGATTCTGATAATACGGTGAACCAGGCGCCTCAGTAATCTGGAGGGTTGGTGCCCCCACACACACCTCCCACACACTCCACTCTCCTGTCTATCCACTCTCCTGTCTATCCACTCACAGGGGAGTTCACACTCCTGGTTCTCTTCTTACAGGGTCGGTGTGGAACGCAGCAGTCGTTTGTCACCGCTACCACTGTACCAGGTGCATTATGGAATGCCTACTGTTACCAACCCCAGTCGTCTCCCCAGTATTCAGGAAAGGGGTGGCAGGAATTGGTGTATCTTTTTTTTTTAAATGGTTGAAACTCAAAACGATCGCACTATGCACTTTAATCCTGTTGTCAAAAGCACATTCTGTCCACAAAGTGTAACACTGTGCACGAAATGCAGGTTCCTTGATGAATTACGCTTCTGTACACGAAGCGCTATTTCATGGACGAAATATGTGTTCTTGCACAAAATGCGCCCTCATACGCGCTTTCAAGCATGAAATAGGGGTTGTTACAAATGGCGCCCCATACTACACAACACTGGGTGGTGGTAAAGTCTGGGCAAAGACTGTCCAAGTGTTACGGAATAGAGTAAGCTCTGTGATTTGGGGCGTTTTCACAGTTTGTTGTTTGTTTGTTGTTTTACGTCCTAGCAACATCCAAGGTCATATCAGGATGAGTACCGACTTGTGACGGTGCACACATATGGTGACTTTATAGTTCTGCCACACTGGGAGACCAGGCCAGCAGCACCACATGACCCGATATCTCACATCGTCACATTATCCTGATACTGTGCTAACCAGTCCTTGTCATATCCTCTTAATGCCAAGCTAGGTAGCGACAAGAATCCATTTTGTAAGTCATGGTTTGACTTGGCTGGGATTCAAACTCCTAACCTTCCGCACGGAAAGCCTGCGCTCTACCGATTCGGCCACCACAATCGGTGGTTTTAGCATGACCTTTCGTAGGTGTGGGTGTGTGTGTGGTGGTAGTGGACTTGAAGCTTCACACACTTTTGCTTCTACTTGATTGATTGATTGGTGATGGTTTAGTGTCGTGTCGACAGCAAAAACCATATTCATGGTGAATAAGCAGAAGTCATGTTCATTCTAGCTACACCCCCGCCCCCCCCCCAACAAACCCAACAAACCTCCACACATACATACATACATACATACATGCATACATACATACATACATACATACTTACATACATACATACATACATACTTACATACATACATACGTACGTACATACATACATACATACATACATACATACATACATACATACATACATACATACATACATACACACATGCACACATACACACATACACACATACACACATACACACACATACACACATACACACATACACACATACACATACACACATACACACATATACACACACACACACACACACACACACACACACACACACCCTTTCATGGATTCTTCAGGCTTTGCCAATTCCTGTACAGGATTCCCATGTTACGAAGGTGCCCGGCTCTAGCATGGAAAGTAGTGTGTTCTATTCCTGGTTGAGTAAAACCAAAGACCCTCTAACACTAAGACTGCTCACTCAGCCTGTATTGTGTAATCAAGAGAACAGCCAGCGCACCAGGAGGTGGATGAGGAGAGAGATTGGGAGAGGGAAGGGTGGGGATGGGAGGGGGAAGAGGAGGGGAAGGGTGGTGAGGCCGGGGGAGGGTGGGACGGAGGGGGAAGGGATGGAAGGGGAGTGAGGGAAGATGAGGGCGGGGAGGGAGGGGGAAGGGCGGTGAGGCCGAGAGGAGGGGGGAGCGGAGGGAGTGAGAGAGCGAGGGCGGGTGGGGGAATGAGGGAGGGTGGGGCAGAGGGAGGTGGGGACCAGGCAGTAGGTGCAACATCGGCATCTAAATGACAGGCAATCTCTCTTTTTTTAATTTTAAACTCACCCTCTCTCTCCTCTTGTATGTGTTTACATGTGAAACACCAGCCACCAGCCGGGCTGATCAAACCCACCACAAGATAGCACTGCAAAGTTTACATTACCATGGGAGAGATAGGGAGTGAGCCGTCTTAGTATTATAGGCTCTTTGGTAAAACCAAAGACTTAGAAAAATAAAGACTTATGCTTCTTTATACAAATGTATGCTTGTAGTTACTCTACCTGGGACTCGGCAACGACTGGGTGGTTCACTGTCAGGATAATGTGATTGAGTGGGATACGGAGTCATGGTGCCAGTGATGCTGTACCTCTGTCAGTCAACACTATGAAGTCACCATGAGTCACTAATCAGCAGCCATTTTACAAACCCTTCCGCCTTACTCCTTACTTTTCTCTCTGGGATGGTTGGTTGCTGGAGTTTTGCATCCTGGCAACATTTAAGGTCAATCAGAACGGGTACCGACTTGTGACTGTGCACTCATGGCAACATTATAGTGCTGCCCCACTGGAAAATCAGGCTGCTGGTACCATGACCCGATATCCCACCCAGTCACATTATCCTGACACTGAGCTAACCAGTCTTTGCCCTATCCTATTATTATTAATGCTGAGCATGAGGCTAGGAAGCGACAAGTATCAATTTTATAAGTCATCGGGAACCAAACTCCAGATCTCCCACACACGAGGCCCGCGCTTTACCAATTCGGACAGCATGCCCGGTTTTCTATCTGGATGATCCCATCCAGATCCACCCTCCACCTCCACCCCTACCCCTACCACATCCCACATCCCCGCCCACACTCCCACACCACCCACACCTCCCCTGCCAAAGGGATCTGGCTAAATGCCCACTACCCACAGCTGCACTCTTGCCAAGTACTATTTCAGGGTTGACTGAGTTCTCTCCAGTCAATGCCTGGAGGTAACCTGAAGTGAAGTGTTCCCAAAACAAACAAACAAAGACTTAGCCAACAGAGATCGAGTTCCTTGGTGATGAGTACATGTCCCAAACAGTGAGATATATACCGATACCGATATTGGCAAACACCGATGCTTTTTACCGTTAGTTCTTGAGTGTTGCTAGTATCTGGCTAGTATCAGTCAGGTTAGCATAGTGGTCTGTATTATTTTAATTTGATGGTTTTTGACGGCATATAGGTCCAATCTGTTAGTCGTTGACGATATGTAGATGGATTTCATGGCCTGGCATAGTCATGACAGTGGTCTGCATTAGTTTGATTTGCTAGTTTTTGATGACATATAGGTGAATTTAATAGCTTGCCATCGTTGTCTATGTTATTAGTTAAATTTGATGGTTTTTGACGGCATATAGGTTCAATCTGTTAGTCTTTGACGATATGTAGATGGATTTCATGGCCTGGCATAGTCATGACAGTGGTCTGCATTAGTTTGATTTGCTAGTTTTTGACGGCATATAGGTGAATTTAATAGCTTGCCATCGTTGTCTCTGTTATTAGTTTAATTTGATGGTTTTTGACGGCATATAGGTTCAATCTGTTAGTTTTTGACGGTATGTAGATGGTTTCATGGCCTGGCATAGTCATGATAGTGGTCTGCATTAGTTTGATTTGCTAGTTTTTGATGACATATAGGTAGATTTAATAGCTTGCCATCGTTGTCTGTGTTATTAGTTTAATTTGTTAGTGGACATTTACCTTTGTGGTCTGTATTACTAAGACAAACCACTGTGGTAAGATATTAGTTCAATCTGTTAGTTTTTGACGGTATGTAGATGGTTTCATGGCCTGGCATAGTGGTCTGTATTAGTTTTAAGGTGTTAGTCTTTGACAACAATTAGGTGGATTTGATAGCTTCCCATGGTCGACTGTATTAGTTTATATTTTTAGTCTTTGAAGGTTTGTAGGTTTACGGCGTGGCCTACTGATCTGTGTTATTTTACTATCAGTCTTTGACAACATATACGCGCGCTTAATGCCTGGGCATAGTGTTGAATGTATTATTTTAATTTATCAGTCTTTGACGTCATGTAGGCGGATTTAATGGTGTGGCATAGTGGTCTACATTAGTTTAGTTTATTACTAAAGCTGTATACCAAAGCAAAGACTCCCCTTTTTTAAAAAGGGAATGTCCTATGACACATGATACTGGGTCGTTCTCCGAAGCTGTGAACCAGTTTTGTGACATGGAAACCAAACGTGAAAACATTCCAAGTAAAAGCAGAAAGCATTCAAAATAATAGCAGTATCCATATTTATATGAAGGTTTATATGTTGTGCATATGTCAGAGTTGAACTTTCTTCTCTCACTTTTTAAATATTTTGATCTTATGCAAATTGAGAAAACTGTTAAAATTAACCGTGTAACATGCATCCATACCATAATTTTAACAACCCATCATTTTAACAAACATCATGTTAGCACACACACTAAACATCATGTTAGCACACACTAAATTTAAAAAAAGATTTGATTGATTAAACTAAAAGTCAAAAAACTGTTTGGGTAGATGTATGGTGCTGATATGCAAATTTTCATAATTTTTACTTTTAAACAAAATCATATAAGCATATTTTGGATACATTTTATGGGATCGATTACCTACATGTCGTATTGCTAATATATTTAATAGACCGAGTAAACAATAATTATTTTACTTACTACCTCCAAAAAGAAGGCAAATTCATTAACAATGTAACATCGAAACCAAAAAAGTGGTACACAGTTTCTAAGAATGGCCCATCTATATTAAATAATTAAATGCATACATATGTGTAGATATATATATATATGCCTAAGATCGTTACATGATAATTTATCAGGCTTCATTCTCCAGAGTTTGCATCTACAATCCTCCACGATATGTCAGCTTAAAATGAGGCTTGTCACTGTAGAGGCTTAGTGTCTCAGGTTCAAATGGAAGGGATATAATAGAAGAAAAAAATGAAGTAACATGATAAAGCTAGGATTCCATCTACAGTAAAACCTCTCTAAGCGACCACCTCCACCTATCGACTACTCCCCTATATCGATCGCTTTATTTGGGTCCCAAATGATCGCCCATACAATACTGTAGTAGTCTGTACATGAGCTCCACTACCATGTGGTGGCAGCAGAGACTACGCCGCACACCTACGCAGTTAACTGCATTTGACGAGCGGAACGCTAGCCACCGGGCAGTACCCTGACTGGACTGCCCTCTACTGCATGTGGCTAGCACACACCCCTACCCACCTATAGAGGCGATGTGGGACCTAGCTAGTTAGGGGGCGGGTCACTTGACTGTTGACGCTGCAATAAACCATTTGAAGCGTACATTACTTGTATCTTGGTGTTCTTGCGTGTGTGTGTGACAGCGAGTGCAAGACCATTGTAACGGTAAAAAAAAACTCCCTAAACCGACACCTCCCTAAAGGCCCTGTCACACTGCATAAGCATATGCCAACGTATGTTACATACGGCGGGAACTTTGAACATGATAAAAAATACTACTAATGGGGCTGTCACATCACGACGCATCGCGCAAATGTACGGCGACGTATGTGTTTTTTTGCCGCTACATCGGGATACGTCATTATGCATTACGCATGCGTTAGGCGCACGTTGGTATACGTCAATGTACATCGATTTTCGTTGACATACGGCGGCACGCATCAGGGAGTCGGCGAAGTTTTGTGCATGCGCAAAACTTTCCACGTACGACAACGCATGGGTGCTTATGTTATGCCTATTTTAGACTACATCGAGATACGTTAGACACGCCTTGGAGGAACGTTTTTCTTATGTTGACTTTCGTTCGTTTTCGTGACTGATCGTTTTGGAGGTGGGTCAGGTGCCCCCCGCACGTTGGCATGCATTACTCACGCATTACGCCAATGTCGCGCACGCTGGTGCAATGCTGAAATGCACTGGACTGTCATTGGACATGCGTCGCTCATGTGCTGGCACTACGCTCTCATACGTTGTGCAACACGTTGAACAGTTGCTAGCGGAACATTGGGAGCGCATTATGCCAACGCTAGGTAAATGCCATACGCGTGAGAGGCACTTTAGTCACACGTTGTGCCAAACATTAAAAGTTTGTTTTGCTCACGCGTCAACATACGTTACCACTACGCCAGACCAACGCTACGCTTATGTCCACTACGTTGCGCTGACATCCAACTTTCCCCCCGTGCCAAAAAGTTTGACGCATCTCAACGTAAAAAAGTGATTTTACGCGTTGGTGGCGGGCTTGCGAGATGTGTTGTAATGTGACAGGGCCTTTATGCCAAACATACCCATAACTTGTTTCAGTGTAAACAAGTGGGCTGTTAATGAATACTACTCATGCCAAACATACCCATAACTTGTCTCAGCATACACCAACGTCTTGGCGCAAAATCACATACGTTGGCATACATTTATGCAATTCGTCAGAGTCTGACGGGACCTTAAATGGACCATTTTAAGTCCATCCCATGGTTAGTCGATATAGAGAGGTTTTACTGTATGCCGGATGCAAATGCCATGTGAACTGGAAAACAGGTAACTTTATACAATGGCTTTGATGCCATATCTCCGACTGCAAATGCAATTTGCATAGACGGCAAGCTGGATCGCTCCATGTAGCGATTGATGAGAATGTAAACCGAGTGTGCCGTTCCCGATACAAGCTCTGTCACAAGTCGGTGCCCATCTATGTTGCTAGGATGTAAAACCCCAGCAAATAAATCCTCATTGGCCACATGGCGATTAATCCAACACCTCATAAACTCTGATGTCTTCTGGTGAACATGGCAGTCTTCGCGAATTTATAACTTATAAAGCGTTTTGTTATGCTCTATCGGCTGGGGCATTAAGCACTGATTATATGTATATGTCGTGGGGGTGATGAAAATGGGAAATACTGTTAATTATGAAGGTTTACTAGCATACCGTCTTCTGTTATAGAAAAGTAGCGTAATAAAAGACAACACGGGATGGCCGAATGAGTTGAGCGTCCGCCTCCCATTCTGGTAGGTCGTGGGATTCGAACTTGCTGGTTCGAACCCTGCGCGTGTCAAACCAATGACGTAGGTACTTGTCGCTACCTAGGCTGGCGCTCTGCATTACTAGGATATGACAAGGAACACTGGAATGAGGAAGACCAATTGTCCGCGATTTAAATTTCCCCTGCTTAATCAACTACAATAAGACCTCTCTAAATCGACCGACCTTGGGACCGACTTTAACCTAAGTGATCCATTTAGGGAGGTGGTCGGTTTAGGGAGTTAGAATATGATTACAATGGTATTGTTGGGACCCAAATAAAGCGATCGATATAGGGGAGTGGTCTTCTCTGTGGCGGAGTGGTTAGAGTGTCTGACTTTTTTCTAGGTCGGACTCCTAATCTGAAGGTCGGTGGTTCGATTCCCCGTGCCCCCACCTCTGCCAATTTGGATTTCCACCGCTGTGTATAACTTACAGCGTCATCAAAGGCCAGTTGCTCTCATACCATGTCTATGTGGTGTGGGAGGTTAAAAATCCCTTGGGTCGGTAAAAGTGTAGGCTCGGGGCTTTCTATCGACAAACTGTCTAATGGTGAAAACAAGCCTATTCAGGCTTATCCATGATAGGCAGTATAAATCTTCAAAAAAACAAAAAAAAACATACCTGATATTGCATACCCATAGACGTACACATTAATCCTAGTGGGTGTGCGGAGTGGTTTCAAATGGATGTGTACCCATTTGGGAACACTGCGCCCATCCACAAAGAAAATCATTGTAGTAGCAGCAGGAGTAGGTGTCGTAGTACTAGTAGTAGTAACAGCTCTAGTAATAGCAGCAGCGATAGTAATTGCAGTTGTAGTAGTAGTACTAACATCGGTAGTAATAGCATGCACAAAAGACAAGATGGCGGTGATAAAAAGCCGTCGTTTTTATTTGTTAAATTCCTTAAACTATATGTTTTATTACATTTTTCAAACCAGAAGTAGCGGGTAAATATGAAGATGTATGTGAAGAATATGTTTTGCTTCTTGAATTAAGAATTTACCAGCTCAGTTCATTTCCCCAGCATGTCAAAATTCTTCGCTAGTTTTTCTAATGGGTCGGTGTTCACCCCTGCACTACGGGGTGAATCTTTTATCTAGAGTAGCAGTAGCGGGAGGAGTGGTAGTAGCAGCAGCTGTAGTAGCAGCAGCTGTAGTAGCAGCAGCTGTAGTAGTAGCAGCAGCTGTAATAGCAGCAGCTCTAATAGTAGTCGTAGTAGTAGTAGTAGCAGCAGCTGTAGTAGTAGCAGCAGCTGTAATATTAGTTGTAGTAGTAGTAGGAGCAGCAGCTGTAATAGTAGTCATAGTAGTAGTAGTAGCAGCAGCTGTAGTAGTAGCAGCAGCTGTAGTAGTAGTCATAGTAGTAGTAGCAGCTGTTGTAGTAGTAGCAGCTGTAGTAGTAGTAGTAGCAGCTGTAGTAGTAGTAGTAGTAGTAGCAGCTGTAGTAGTAGTAGCAGCTGTAGTAGTAGTCATAGTAGTAGTAGCAGCAGCTGTAGTAGTAGTAGCAGCAGCTGTAGTAGTAGTAGCAGCTGTAGTAGTAGTAGTCGTTGTAGTAGTAGTAGTAGTAGTAGCAGCTGTAGTAGTAGCAGCAGCTGTAGTAGTACTAGTAGTAGAAACCTTAGTAGTAGCAGCAGCAGTGGCAACAACAACAGCAGTAACACTAACAGTAGCAGGAGGCCATCTGGATCCACTCTGAGTCTCCATGACTAGTAGCAGTGCCGAGTGGACCGTCTGCATCTACTGCGTGCGTCTTTGCCCACACTGCGCTTTGTGGGATGAAGGTGAAGGTCGGTGATGGAGCGGGTGGGCGTGTTGACTGCTGAAGGTGCGTGCGCCTGCCCCACTTTGAAAAGCACAGTTCTCTGCAGCACAGTTCACCTTGCACACTGCAGGCACTCGAGCACCCCGACTTGCCTTCGCTCTCACATGCAGCTACTTACTGCTCTTATACAAGTTATAGGTTATAAACTCACACTAGCCGACAATTTGACGGAAACCTTGCTGATTGGGAATCCCATTTCCGGTTTACCAATCAAATAATATTAAATAATAGGAGCCTCTCTCACGATATAGCGAATGGTAGACAGGAAGTGTGAACACTTATTTGTCTCTCTTTTGTTGTTGTTGTACATTAGTTGTCCCAAGCAAGGGAAATCCCAGTCACAGACGACTCGTCTTCCCCACTCCACTGCTGGTCGATAGAAAGCCCGAGCCTACACTTTTACCGACCCAAGGGATTTTTAACCTCCCACACCACATAGACATGGTATTAGAGCAACTAGCCTTTGATGACGCTGTAAGTTATACACAGCGGTGGAAATCCAAATTGGCAGTGCTGGGGGCATGGGGAATCGAACCGCCGACCCTCAGATTAGGAGTCTGACCTAGAAAGAAGTCAGACACTCTAACCACTCCGCCACAGAGAATGCCACCCATGTTCCATCTCACCCACCCAATTTCCATCTCACCCGACTAGACAGGGTGGCCAAATGAGTAAAGCGTCCGTCTCCTGTTTTGTGAGATCGGGAAATCCAAACCAATGAGTTTGTGGGTTCGAATCCTGGTCGAGTCAAACCAATGACTTAAAAATTGATACTTGTCGCTTCCTAGCCTGGCGCTCGGCATTATTAGGATAGGGCAAGGACTGGTTAGCTCAGTGCCAGGATAATGTGACTGAGTGGGATATCAGGTCATGGTGCTGGTGGCCTGATTTCCCAGTGGGGCAGCACTATAAAGTCGCAATGAGTGCTCACTGTCACAAGTCAGTACCCATCCTGATATGAGCTTAGATGTTGCTAGGACATAAAACAACAACAAACAAACAAACAAAACGTCCATCTCACCCATGTTCCATCTCAACCATGTTCCATTCCTGAAAGTAAAATAAGCACACACACACAAATAAGGCTGAATATTGGGGGCTCAAGTTTTATGCGGCAAGCTTGAGCACATGTAAGTTAATAGTTATTAAAGCGGCTGTCACACATCACTGGATTGGGGGAAACGGGCAGAAACCGAACAAAGTCTGGTTTGTGTCCGTTTAAGTATTGAACGTGCACAAAACTAGGAACGGATGCCGCCGGATTGAGATCTATGGTTCTTGTCCGGTTTCAGTTTGTTTCGCCCGTTTCATGTCCGTTTCATGTCGATTCGTAGACCCGATGTCGCAACACTATGATATATTTGAATACATTGTGATACTTATCACCACTAGACTAGACAATTCATATTATAACCATGCACTCAAGACCTTCAAAAACTGCTGACCTGAAGAAATCTGCTTCTCCGTTCTCCCCCCCCCCCCTCCCTCTCCCTCTGCCCCCTCTCCTCCCCCCCCCCCTCCCTCTCCCTCTCCCTCTCCCCCCTCTCCTCCCCCCCCCCCTCTCTCCTCCCTTCCCCTCCCGACTCCTGCCGCTGCCACTCTTGGTATTTCGGCCCGACGCCTGTTTCCCACTACCGAGCATTTGTGTGAGCCAGAGGAGGTTTGCAACGCAATGACCTCTACACTGACTATGAAATGGCGCCCAGTTTAATTGCATCTCAGCGTGAGGTGTCCTTGCTGACTCAGATATCTGCCATCGAGTTTGACCTTTACAAATGGTAATCTATCTGTATATGGTGCAGTTTGTAAGTGGCGGAGGTGGCCAGGGATGAAAGATCTCTGCGTTTTTGCGGGTTTCCGCAATATTTTATATTTTCACCAATTGACATTCACAAACTGCCAATATACATGACAAAAATTGCTTAGTCCGAATCCCATTCTTATATCCTGTCTGTGGGAAAGTGCATATAAAAGACCCCTTGCTGCTTATCGGTAAGAGTAGCCTATATGGCGGCATCAGGTTTCCCCCAAAGAAATATGTCAGAATGACCAGAATCCGATGATAAAAACCAATGCGCTCTAGAGGCGTCGTTAAATAGTTTGAGCTATTTTCCTTTCCAACCAGTGGTCCACAACTGGTTCTTCATAGGCTGTGGTATATGCTGTCATGTCTGTGGGAAAGTGCGTATAAAAGACCCCTTGCTGCTTATCGGAAAGAGTAGCCTATGTGGCGACAGTGGGTTTACTCCAAAGAAATATGTCAGATGTGCTCTAGAGGGGTCGTTAAATTAAACAAGCCATACTTTTAAAAGGGTCATACGCACTAATGCTGGACCAATGCCACGTGACTTTTGCATGTGTCTGCTCTACGGATGCTACATACATGATGATTAATATCGGCAACTGGGAAGTTGTCAACTTTGTATTCTACTACTTACCAAAAGTGGACGCGTTTTACAGACTACACAACAAACCAACTGTGCACTAGTGTTGTACTAACTGCACATTGAAAGAGTCGGTTGTAACATGTGATATTGTGTATGTATGTGATATCATACTTAGAGCGTCCATCTCCCGTGCTGGTAGATCGTGGGGTCGTGGGTTCGAACCCTGGTCGAGTCAAACCAATGACTTAAGAATTGATACTTGTCGCTTCCTAGCCAGGCGCTCAACATTATTAGGATAGGGCAAGGACTGGTGTGCTCAGTGTCAGGATAATCTGACTGAGTGGGATACCAGATCATGGTGCCGGTGGCCTGGTTTCCCAGTGGGACAGCACTATAAAGTCGCCATGAGTGCGCACTGTCACAAGTCCATACCCGTCCTGATATGACCTTAGATGTTGCTAGGAGGTAAAACAACAAACAAACATACTAGGTTTATTTCATAAAATCTCTGTACTCCAATTTCATATGCATAATGTGATTAAACCGATGACTTATAAAATTGATGCTTGTCACTTTCTTGCCTGGCGCCTGGTAGGAGTGGTTCTCGGTATTACTAGGATACAGCAAGGACTGCTGGTTAGCTCAGTCATGAGATGATGTGAATGAGTGTGAAATGCACTGTCACAAGTCAATACCCCTGCTAATATGACCTTAGATGTTGTCAGGACGTATACATTCCAACAAAACGATCTTCCTTCTCCTTCCTTCTTTTTCTCTTCTTCTTCTTCTTCTTCTTCTTCTTCTTCTAGCTTCCGTATGATTGACTAAATTGATACTTGTTTCTACCTAGGCTGGTGCTTTGCATTACTAGCCTGGTGCTTTGCATTGCAATATTATTAGAGTAGGCCAAGTATTGGTTTGATCAGTATCAGAATAATAATGATTTTTGACTGATATGGAATAACATTTTTCTTTTTCTTCTTCTTCTTCTTCTTCTTCTTCTTCTTCTTCTCCTTCTCCTCCTCCTCCTCCTCCTCCTCCTCCTCCTCCTCCTCCTCCTCCTCCTCCTCCTCCTCCTCCTCCTCCTTCTTCTTCTTCTTCTTCTTCTAGTTATACACAAACTTGGTTAATTTGAAATTAGTACTTTTCCTTTTCTGGTGTTAATTTACTGGAATGATTTTGGAGATATTTGTTAGATAATGCAAGCTAATTTTACTTTAATTTCCCTTCATCTTTTTATTTTTCAGGTAAGTGGTGTGACGTCACGTTGGAAATAATACAACTACTAGTAACTGCATCGTCCGTACAGTGAGTAACACTAATTGTTTACGCACACCAAGAAGAACATTCCCAAACCATCTCTTCGCACTGGTGACTATGATGTTATAATTAAGTAATTAGAAAACAAGCTATTATTCATTGCCAATTCTAGGTTGTCATATTTAACAATTTTTTTGGGTATAGTTTTGTGAATGTGTCGGTCATCCTATCGATCCTGCTCAGTGGACCCATTTGCAGTTTGGGATATTTTCCATTACAACCAGTGGTCCACAACTGGTTCATCAAAGTCTGTGGTATGTGCTGTCCCGTTTGTGGGAAAGTGCATCTAAAAGACCCCTTGCTCAAGTTGCTGCTTATCAGAAAGAGTAGCCTATGTGGCAGCAGCGGGTTTCCTCCAAAGAAATATGTCAGAATGACCATATCTTTGATATCCAATAGCCGTTGATAAAGATCAATGTGTGTGCTAAGGCTTTCCAGTGGTGCATCAACAGTGTTAAAACTAGTGTGGCCGAGGTGTTACAAGTGAGTCAGCCACTGGCCCAAGGTCAAAAGTATGATACTTGTGATTATATTGTAATGAGAGAAAGTGGGGCGGCCCGAGCCGCCGTTGCCTCCAGTGTAGACCGGACGCGGTGGCCGAATCGGTAGAGCGCAGGCTTCCCGTGCGGAAGGTCAGGAGTTCGATGCCCGGTCGAGTCAAACCAACAACTTACAAAATTGATATTTGTCGCTTCCTAGCCAGGCGCTCGGCATTATTAGGATAAGGCAAGGACTTGTTAGCTCAGTGTCAGGATAATGTGACTGAGTGGGATATGCCATGAGTGCGCACTGTCACAAGTCTGTTCCCGTCCTGATATTACCCTAGATGTTGCCAGTATGTAAAACTCCAACAAACAAACAAAGCGCATATGTAACTACGGGCCTGCTTGTGTGGGGATGTCACATATGAATAGCTTTCTAGCGGACACTCTTCCCAAATGGATACATGGTTCGTACGGGTCCTTGACAACCTGGAAAGTCCTCGAATATGATAATACAGGATTCCAGGCCTAGGAAGTCCTGGAATTTGTCTAGATCTAATCTAGTTAAGTGATTTGATTTTGAAAATGTTCTCTTTTCATGGGACTATATAGCTTTAATAATATCGGGCACCAGACAATGAGCAACAAGTACCAGTTTTGTTTGTTTGTTTGTTGTTGATTTACGTCCTAGCAACATCTAAGGTCATCAGGACGGGTAGTGACTTGTGACAGTGCGCACTCATGACCCTTTGTCCCTTTTATACACATAGATGACAATCTTCCGGATTTATCTGCAATTCCGGATTTTTAATCTGCATAATTCTTTCCCGGATATCCGGATATGCTAAAAACTTGCGACCATTCCGGGTTTTTCACCCACCCACCCGAGTATTTTCCTGTTTTTTTTTGTCAGGCCATTCTCAACTATCAGGCACCTAGTTTACTTGGTCAGGCAGGTGAAGTTCTCGGTGACCTGCCCGAATGGCAAGTCATTATTTTTCTAATCGGCATTAGCAGATTTCACTTTCAATTGGCTGACTTCGGCTTGGGCAAGTAGTTTTGCGACTCGGGCAAGTAGAACATTCAGTCACTTGCCCGATTGGCCAAGTGGGGGAAAAAAGTTACTGCCCTACCCTGTGTATGATATGCAATCCTGGATATTTTTGCGCAAACTGTGTAATCGTAGTCAAGATGGCGACGACATCTTGCCTGAAGGAGATACAAAGCTTGCGCATGTCTGTGCGTCCCATCACCGGACGCTGATGTTTTCTGTGTTCGCCATGAGCCTCGTTCTGGTGCTGCACATCCCGTGAGACTGTATGAGAGGTGGGGGGTGATGTGGAGTTGGGGTTGGGGGTGGAGGTACACCTGGCCTGCAGGTGTGGTCAGGGCAAGCAGCATCGGCTAGTACTGCAGCCAGTCGCACTAATTGTTCGCCCAAATTCACACACATTTTATCGACATCTAAATAGTAAACTTAAATGAGTGTAGTCATAGTATTGGTGGTGGTGATGATTGTGGTAGTAGTAGTAGTAGTATTGGTGGTGATGTTACTAGTTGAAAGAGTAGTAGAAAGAGCAGTAGCAAGCGTAGTAGTAGTAAGAGTAGTAGTAATATTGGTGGTGACGGTGGTGGTGTTAATAGTTGTAAGAGTAATAGTAGGAGGAGTACTAAGACTAAGAGTAGTAGTAATATTGATGGTGGTGTTAGTAGTTATAAGAGTAGTAGTAAAGTAGTAGCAAGAGTAGTAGTAAAGTAGTACTAGTAGCAAGAGTAAGAGTAGTAGTAATATTGGTGGTGACAGTGGTGGTGTTAGTAGTTGTTAGAGTAATAGTAGGAGGAGTAGTAAGACTAAGTAGTAGTAATATTGGTGGTGGTGGTGTTAGTAGTTATAAGAATAGTAGTAAAGTAGTAGCAAGAGTAGTAGTAAAGTAGTACTAGTAGAAGAGTAAGAGTAGTAGTTGTAAGAGTAGTAGTAAAATTTGTGGTGACGGTGGTGGTGTTAGTAGTTATAAGAGTAGTAGTAAGGTAGTAGCAAGAGTAGTAAAGTAGTAGCAAGAGTAGTAGTAGTAATAACATTGCTGGTGACGGTGGTGGTGTTAGTAGTTGTAAGAGTAGTAGTAAAGTGGTAGCAAGAGTAGTAAAGTAGTAGCAAGAGTAAGAGTAGTAGTAATAATATTGCTGGTGAAAGTGGTGGTGTTAATAGTTGTACGCAGAGATACTAAGTAGATAACAGTGTGAGTAAGGTTTGTTGTTGGAGTTATACGTCCTGGCAACATATAAGGTCATGTCAGGATGGGTACCGACTTGTGACAGTGTGCACTCATGGCGACTTTATAGTGCTGCCCCACTGGGAAATCAGGCTGCCAGTGCTGTGACCTGATATCGCACTCAGTCACATTATCCTAACACTGAGCTAACCAGTCTTTGCCCTATCTTATTAATGCAGAGCGCCAGGCTAGGAAGCGACAAGTATTAAATTTGTAAGTCATTAGTTTGACTCGACCGGGATACAAAATGGTACATTCTGATGAAAAATATGTGTGCAAATATTTAAAAAAAAAACTAAAGTGATTCTTTGGTGGGAGATTATGAATTAAAAGTGGGAAATGTTTGTTTGCTGTTGTTTTACATCCTAGCAACATCTACAGTCATATCACATTATCAGGATGGGTACCGACTTGTGACAGTGCGCACTAATGGTGATTTTATAGTGCTGCCCCACTGGGAAATCAGGCCGTCGGCACCATGACCCAATATCCCACTCAGTCACATTATCCTGACACTGAGCCAACCAGTCCTTGTCCTATCCTAATAATGCCGAGCGCCAGGTTAGGAAGCAACAAGTATCAATATTTAAGTCATTGGTTTGACTCGACCAGGGTTCGAACCCACGACCCCGCGATCTACCAACACGGGAGACAAACGCTCTAACTCATTCGGCCATCCCGTCTGGTCGGGGAATCGTAAACTGCGGATGGTACTTTGAATCTGCACAAACTGCGTTTTTGTGCGTCTGTCTCTCAGTGGTGTTGCAATTATAAGGATTTGGCTGTCGCTGACTGCACCCTGTGCAGTCTGCAGTGCTGCTCAACCTGCATGGCTTTATGTAGGTGTGTGTTAAATGTTATCTATACCTCGTCATTGCAATGAGACACTATCAGCCTGTGGGGCACACTGCTCCACACATCCAGATGAGAAAGTTGTCTTGATCCTTCGATTGGGCATACAAGACTATTTAAAAAACATTAATTTGGATATATAAGTTAAAATAGTGTAATAGTCTGCACTGACCTCTCAGATAAGAAACCACATAGACAGGTAGGCATGGGTAGTGTGTTGATATCAGGGAGCCTAGGTGGTGTAATGGTTTGCACACTGGCCTGGAATGCAAAGAGGTGTGGGTTCGATTCCCACTCTAGGTGCAATATTTCCCATTTTCATCACCCCCATGACACTGGTTGCCATGATCCTGATCCTGTACAAGCTTTGCGCTGTCTGGTTGTTGAATCTACCCTGTATATGTACATGTGTAAGTGCATTGCCTGTATGTATGTAATTGTAAGCATTAAATGACCATTTAAAAATACTTACAATTCCAAGGGGACGAGTGTAGTAGTCTGCACTGACCTCTCAGGGAAGTAACCACATAGACAGATAGGCATGGGTAGTGTGTTGATAGCAGGGAGCCTAGGTGGTGTAATGGTTAGCACACTGGCCCGGAATGCAAAGAGATGTGGGTTCGAGTCCCGCTCTAGGTGCAATATTTCCTATTTTCATCACCCCCATGACAATCAGGGAGGGGTCGTGAGGTGTGGTGTGAGAGCGCGAATGAGGTTAGGGGGGAGGGAGTGTGGGGGAGGAAGGGGGAGGGGAGCGGGAGGAGAAGGCGGAGGGGGAGGGAGGTGTGGTGTGAGAGTGCCGGGTGAGGAGCGGGAGAGGGAGTGTGCGGGACGGGGGACGGGGGACGGGAGGGAGGTGTGAGAGCGCTGGGTGAGGTGGATTAGGAGGGAGAGGGAACGGGAGGGCTGATGGGGAAGGGCGGTGAGGCCGGGACGGGGGAGGGAAGGGAAGGGTAGGGAGGGGGACGGGCGGTGAGCAGAGAGAACATAGGGCAGGGAGCGGGGGAGTGCTGGGGAATGAGGGAGGGCGGGGCAGAGGGAGGTGGGGACCAGGTAGTAGGTGCAACATCGGCATCCAAATAACAGGCAATCTCTCTTTTTTTAATTTTAAACTCACCCTCTTGATGTGTATGTGTTTACATGTGAAACACCAGCCAGCAGCTGGGCTGATCAAACCCACCACAAGATGGCACTGCAAAATTTACATTACCATGGGAGATAGGGAGTGAGCCATCTTAGTGTTATAAGGTCTTCGGTTACAGCAAATAAAGTGGTCATGTCAAATATAGATATCCTTAGCCAATATATGTGCTCTATAATCTATTATGGGATTATAAACAAGAACACTATCTTCAATTCCCCATACTATACAATACTATACTATACTATTCAATATTATACTATACTATTCAATACTATACTATGCTATACTATTCTACACTATGCTATATTATACTATTACTATTCTTTACTATAATAACTATACTATGCTATGCTATAGGCCCTACTATTCTACACTATACTATGCTATTCAATACTATACTACACTACACTATTACTATTCTACACTATACTATACTATTCAATATTATACTATACTATTCAATACTATACTATGCTATACTATTCTACACTATGCTATATTATACTATTACTATTCTTTACTATAATACACTATACTATGCTATACTATAGGCCCTACTATTCTACACTATACTATACTATTCAATACTATTCTATACTATTCTATACTACACTATACTATACTACACTATTCTATACTACACTATACTACACTATAGGCCCTACTATGCTATTCTACACTATGCTATACTATTCAATACTATACTATTCTATACTATACTACACAACACTATACTATACTATTCAATGCTAAACTATACTACACTATACTATATTATACTATTCTATTCAATAATAATTACTATACTATACTTGACCAAACTATACTCACTATATCCTATCTACTGGTCTGTGTGTAGTTACAGTATTGGCCGCATCGGCGCCACCTGTGTGGGGTTCTCACCACTGTATTACCAGCTGTGTCTGGTCGTTATCACCTATAGACCCACTTGGACGGTCACATTTTAACTATATATATGTTCAATTAATTGACTGCTTATGGTAGCGTTCGCCACAAAACGGACACAAACTTTAGTGGTTACCTCGCGACATAAGATAGCACAATTCCTCGACAATAGTCGTTCAATTAATCTGAATAAGACATTAAAAGAAAAAGAACAAAGCAAAAACAACAAGAAAAGACTATAAAATGTACCGCAGCCTGATAAACCATATTACTTACAGCGCGAACAGGTATGCGATGTGGTTGTTTCTGGGGGTTTTACCTGTTCGGCCACATGCACTGACACGAGAACAATCACTACAAGCGTTAACTTGCACTACACTTGTCAAGCAAGGACTACTATATAAAAAATTACTAGACGGGGTGGCCGAATGAGTTTAGCGTCCGTCTCCCGTGTTGGTAGGTCGTGTGATTCGAACCCTGGTCGAGTCAAACCAATGACTTAATAATTGATACTTGTTGCTTACTAGCCAGGCACTCAGCATTATTAGGATATGGTAAGGACTGGTTGGCTCAGTGTCAGGATAAGGTGACCGAGTGGGATATCAGGTCTTGGTGCTGGCAGCCTGGTTTCCCAGTGGGGCAGCACTATAAATTCACCATGACTGCACAGTGTCACAAGTCGGTACCCATCCTGGTATGACCTTATATGTTGCCAGGATGTAAAACTCCAACAACCAACCAGCATCATAAAAGTACGGAGTTTAACACTGGAGAAGATCACGGTACATGTTTGCATTTTGTTGGGAAAGTTATTTAGAAAGATTCAAAAGCAGTGTCATCTTTTCAGGGATGAAAGATCTCCACGGTTTCGCGGATTTCCGGGATTGTTTATATTCACAGATTAATGTTAAACAAAATTCCCCAAAAATGGGATGTGTATGACACCAGTTGGGTAGTTCGAATCCCTTTCTTATATAACCTTAGATGTAGCTAGAACATCAAATCTAAACAAGAAAGTGTTTGGTATGGCTGATAATGCAATCACAACAAGGCTAGTTGAAACCTGACTTCCGGCATTTTTCTGCGATTCCCTGACAATGCTAAACCTATGGGAGAATATCCGCATTTCCGCTTTTTTTAAAGTGGGGCGGAAACTGGTCTTGTGGGTCAAAGTGGGGCGGCCTTGTGAAGAAATGAATGCGCTTAGTTTGTTCTGTTGTACCGACTTATTGCAGTTAGGCAATCATGACAGCTTTATAGTGCTGTCCCACTGGAAGTGCGAGACTGGGCCACCAACACCATGACTCGATATCCCACTCAGTCACATTATCTTATCCTGACACTGAATAACCCAGTCCTTGCCCTATCCTGTTAATGCCGAGCGACAGGCTAGGTAACGACAAGTATCAATTTTTGTAAGTCGTTGATCAAGTGGTCGGGGTTCGCACCCATGATTTATCGCACAAGAAAACCCGTCAGCGCTCTTATTGATTCACGAACCGTGACTGGTGCCCAAAGACAAGTGTGTCTCCCTGCATTGTTTCACCTGAGAGGTTCGTTGGTTGTTGGAGTTTTACCTCCTGGCAACATCGAAGGTCATATCATGACGAGTATCGACTTGCGACAGTGCACACTCATAGCGACTGCTGTCCCACTGGGAAATCACCACTGACACCATGACCCGATATCCCATTCAATCACATTATCCTGAAACTGACCTAACCAGCCCTTGCCCTATCCTATTAATGCTGAGCGCCAGGCTAGGAAGCGACAAGTATAAATTTTATAAGTCATTGGTTTGACTCGACCGGGAACCGGACTCCCGATCTCCCGCACGTGATGCCCACGCTCTACTGATTTGGCCACCGCACCCGGTCAACACCTGAAGGGAAATGTCCTTAATAAGTAGAGTGCAGGCTTCCCGTGCGGTAGGTCAGGAGTTGGAATCCCTGCCGAGTCAAATATCACTTATCAAATTTATACTTGTCGCTACCTAGCCTGGCGCTCTGTATTAATGGAATAGGGCAAGGACTGGTTAGCACAGTATCAGGATAATGTGACTGAGTGGGATATTGGGTCATGGTGCCAGTGGCCAGGTCTCCCAGTGGAGCAGCACTATAAAATGTCCATGAGTGTGCACTGTCACAAGTCTATATCCATCCTTATATGAGCGTAGATATTTCTAGGGCATAAAAAAACAACAAACAAACCATCTATAATTAAATTTTCTTCAAATTTTAGGTAAAGCCAGACGATTATAGTCAACCTAATATATTTATTTAAAACACGGCAGGGACGCAAAACCATCGGACTGTGCAACTTTAACTAAGAATTGAATTAATAAGCCAACGAATTATGGATCATTCATCCATGCGTATAGCAAGCAACATTTGTGACATCTTCAAAACATCGCAGTTTTTTATCCATTTTCGCAATATTTGAAGAGTTCAGGCGCAAAAACCGAAAAAAATCCATTTTTATTTTTTTTCTGTCAAATAGAAATTATTGTTGCACTTTCCAGTTAAAGTCTATCAATTTCATATTGAGTAGGGTATTCATAATATAAGGGATGCGGCAGTTTGTTTTGAGGGGGGAAAGGATTTGATTATCAGAATGATGGCAGCTTTAGCTCAAACATGGTAGTCATGGTTTCATTTAATTTTCAGCCCAGATGGCGCTGTGATTGAAGATTTATACTGCATATCATGGATAAGTCTGAATAGACTTGTTTTCACCATTAGACAGTTTGTCAATAGAAAGCCCGAGCCTACACTTTTACCGACCCAAGGGAGTTTTAACCTCCCACACCACATAGACATGGTATGAGAGCAACTGGCCTTTGATGACGCTGTAAGGTATACACAGTGGGGGAAATCCAAAGTGGCAGAGGTGGGGGCATGGGGAATCGAACCACCGACCTTCAGATTAGGAGTCCGACCTAGAAAAAAGTCAGACACTCTAACCACTCCGCCACAGAGAAGTGTAAGTTTTTTTGCCTGAACCCTTCAATTGGTATTGTAACTTCTTGTTTATCTATCTACAGCATATAAAACCTATTTGAAAAACAGTGTTTTAACTCGTAGATAAAGCGGAATAATTAATGATAATACATTCGGATATGGATAAATCAAGGGAAGAAATGCAGGAAATAAAAATAATCATATTTGTCATGTAATCACAATATGCATATGATATAATATTATTTTTTATTTTAATTTTCCCTCTATCCAAATGGTTATTTATGTCCTCAGAGGAAAGGTGCAAGTTTGATGTGTTTGTGCCTGACTCTGGCTACTTCAGTTATTTTAATGGAGCCCTTGATCTTGCAATGTTAACACCAGACGGGATGGCCGAATGAGTTGAGCGTCCGTCTCCTGTTTTAGGAAATCGGGGGATCCGAACCTTCGTTGGTTCAAACCCTGGTCGAGTCAAACCAATGATTTATCAAATTGATACTTGTCGCTTCCTAGCCTGGCGCTTGGCATTACTAGGGTAGGGCAAGGACGGTTTGGCTCAGTGTCAGGATAATGTGACTGAGTGAGATATCTCGTCATGGTGCCAGCGGACTGATTTCGCAGTGGGGCAGCACTATAAAGTCGCTATGAGTGCACACTGTCACAAGTTGATACCCGTCCTGATATGACATTAGATGTTGCTAGGATGTAAAACAACAACAAACAAACTGCAAATTGCAATGCTAACTCGTGGATCTCTTTTTACCTACACCTGGCTGGTCTCAATAAATTCTTTAAAAAACTAAATTAGGTCAGTTTATTTTGTTAAGGCAGGAGAAACAGTCGTGATGGTAATAATTTATTCCACAATTTCTTTTAATTAGTGTAATGCATGACTGCTAATGCTCTAAAGGAGAAATGTGTTTGTCTCTATTTGTAACCTTTATTTTGTGTATAAAGATATATATTGAGGAATGAAAACACACAACGCAGTAAAAAACCCAAAACATTTCTTCATGACACGACTGTTAATTAGTTATGCGCTTCACAATGTATTTAACAAATATTATTTATTTGTGTGACCGCTAGATATTATAGCAGTAATCCCGACCACTGACGTGATCTGGAAGTAGAGTAGTGGTGTGTGTGTGATGTGTGTGGTGTGTGTGTGTGTGGTGTGTGGTGTGTGTGCGCGTGTTGCACGTTTTGAATAGGGAATTACTTCTCTGTAGTTGAAACAGTGTATTACTTTCTCTCACTCAAGTCTGTGCATCATACGTTATATACTTTATATAATCTAACAAATATATATAGGCATTTATTTATATTTATAGTGAGATTTGAATATATGTTCCTTGTGCATATCATTTATTTATATTTACAGTGAGATTTAGATATATATTACTTGTGAATATAGTAAGTTATTTATATTTATATTGAGATTATATTGTAAACTTTGTATATAATCATTTATTTATATTTACAGTAAGATTTATATAAATATTACTTGTGTATAGTCATTTATTTATATTTGTAGTGAGATTTAAATATATATTATGTATATAGTCATTTATTTGTATTTATAGTGAGATTTGAATATATATTATGTGCATATATATAGTCATTTATTTATATTTATAGTGAGATTTGATTATATATTATGTGTGTATTTAGTCATTTATTTATATATCTATTGTGAGATCTGAATATAATTATATTATGTGTGTATATAGTCATTTCCTTATATTTATAGTGCGATTTCAATATATATATATATTATGTGTGTACAGTGATAGAAATAAGCAAAAAATTACATTTGTCAAACGGACAAGTCGGGTGTGATTTTCACTTGTCCGTCTGAATTGTCACCTGTCCTCATTGTACACCTTACGGTAAGGTGATTTTTTTTCTTGAAGATTTATACTGCCTTTCATGGAAGAGTCTGAATAGACTTGTTTTCACAACTAGACAGTTTGTCGATAGAAAGCCCGAGCCTACACTTTTACCGACCCAAGGGATTTTTAATCTCCCACACCACATAGACATGGTATGAGAGCAGCTGGCCTTTGAAGACACTGTAAGTTATACACAGCAGTGGAAATCCAAATTGGCAGAGGTGGGGGCAAGGGGAATTGAACCACTGACCTTCAGATTAGGAGTCCGACCTAGAAAAAAGTCAAATACTCTAACCACGCAGCCACAGAGAACAAACACCATGATGGGACATACAATATTTTACCCCTTACGGCGAAACCGTAAGGGTTGGCAACCCTCCTAGAGTATACATGGAAGCTGACGTCATTTCAAACTGGGTTGTTGGTTTGTTAGTAGTAGTGGTTGGCTTACTGTCAGGATAGTGCAACCGAGTAGGATATATCATGGTGCTGTTGGCATATGGTACCGCGGTAGTACACCACTATAAAACTACAATGAGTGCACTGTTATTAGTCAGTCCGTGGCCTGATCTAACCTTAAAATGTTTTTAGGACGTAAAGTCCCTGTTAATAAACAACCGGAAGTACTCTAATCAAGTAATAACAATATCACCCAGGCTTATGTAGACAGAAGTTCTTATATCTGTCATGATACCTCACTAAAGCCGTGTTTACACGGGAGAGTTAAATCGCTTCATATAAATCGCCTTGCCTAGTTCGCCTCACATTCGCCGTGTAAACGCGACTCTGAGGCGGATTAGGGCTGATTCGCTTCATATGATTCACTTTATGTAAACCACCTTGCAAGGTGGTTTATATGAAGTGATTCAGCTGGTTCCCGGGCGGCGATAGTGTAAAATAGCGGTGCTCGCCGGCTACAAGCTCAGCTGTAACTTTCGCTGGTGCCCAGCAGTGTTAGGGACCGATTAGGCCGAAATCTATTGAATGCGATCATATTTAACAGAATTACATACTCAAATAATGAAATTTAATTAAATTAACCTTAAATTCCAAGCGATATTAACATAGAAGCTATATTGGCGTCGTATCGACGAGCGTAAACTAAACCAATAGCAGTGCTCACCAGCTAAAGGCGCACCACTAAGGCTGCTGGTTCCCGGTCGCCGACACACTTTCAAACTAGCTCGTGTAAACGCGCCACTACTTCGCTTCATATAAATCGCTTTGCCTAATTCGCTTCACACTTCCCCGTGTAAACACGGCTTTAGTAATCACTATGGCCTAGCTGTGTGTGCAGCGACCCCTTGCCTTTTTGGAGTTCACGAGTCTTTAAAGTTGCATAGTCCGATGCTTTTGAGTTTTTGAGATTTTCTGAGATAAATATATTATACTAATCATTATAATCTACTTTACTTTAGTTTGAAGTAACTTTAATTTTAAATGGCTAAGTTTAGAGATATTTGACATCAAAACATGCCAAGATAATTTTGGCAAGCACACCCAAACTCTGACACCATAGACTTCAGTAGTAACGGTTTCTATTAATTGACTTAGTATGCCCTTCTATGCAGCAACAAATGCTTAATAAGTGCACCAGTGTCTAAGTTGAATATGTAGAATCAAATCTAGATAAGTGTTTTGGTTTTGAAAATTTGATTTTTATATTGGACTATGCAACTTTAAGCTCAGCTGAAAGCATGTTGTGACTATGGTGTTTTCATGCTGGTGTGTTTTCATGTAGTTTCCGATCGCTGCCCACCTCTTCTATGTCAGCGCCCAAGACGAAGAGCGTATTATTAGCCAGCACAAGTGAGCTAATAGGAACTGGCTTACAGAATATCCCGTGTTGGAATGTGAGTGAGTGCAACAGTCAGTATTACTAACAAGCCAACAACCCAGTTTGAGATGACCTCAGCTTCCATGTATACTCTAGCAAGGTTGCCAACCCATACGGTCATCATCATCATGCTGTCGGTCGCGATGCGACAAAGACTGCTTTCATTACTTGACTGCCGCTCTCCATTTACATTTCATGAAAGCTGCCTGCAAAAGTGTTGAAGTGCTGCTGGCTTTTGCAAGTTACCAGCGGCACTCTCTCGGGGAGCAAATAGAGGTTTCACACTGGCAAGAACATGTCAAGACAGGCGCAAAACTATTTGTCCCTGCAGTGGCTGGTCGGGAGATGTTGGGAGTTCCATACATCAACCGCCCTTAATGCTGCCACAGTGACATGGTTTTCTGTTTAGGGTTTGCTCCCTTAGCCTTCGGTTCTGTCAAGGACCTCTACCACAAGGCAGTGGTTTAGAACCCTGCAAGGTAACCCTCACCATAAGGTGTACAATATTTTATTTCCCATCATCACCTCGCCGTTAGGTGTATAATATTTTATGTCCCATCATCACCTTACACCGTACAATAAATACCATTAGTATACAAGGATGAAAGATCTCTGCTGTTTCGCAGATTTCTGCGATTTTGTATAGTTACCTATTAGTATTATTAATGCTAAACAAAATTCCAGGAAATCCGGATGTATATGACAACAGATGGGTAGTTCGAATCCCATTTTTATATGACCTTAAATGTAGCTAGAACATAAAACCCAAACAAGAATGAGCTAGGCATAAGCAATAATACTAATTGAACAGGGCTAATTGAAACCTGACATCCGGCATTTTTCTGCGATTCCCTGATAGTGCTAAATCTATGGGAGAAGATCCGCACTTTCACGGATATTCGCCATCGGTGTAATAATCTCGGCTTGATTTCCGCGTTTTTTGCTGGGTACCACTTTCATCCCCGAGTATAGTAATGTTATATAAATCTTACGGATTATTGCGGAGATCATAGAAAAGAATGTAGAAATCTATCACAGATGTGTCTAAAGCCGTGTTCACACCCACAACTTTAGGCCGAACTAGATAAGGCGAACTAGAGGAGGCGAACTAGTGTTGTGTCCACACATGGAGCGGTTTAAGGCGGAAATCGATATCTGCGCATGAGCAAATCCATACTCACCAGCGCCAGTTTCGGTTAGTCGACGTCGCCACGAGAGAGTGTGGGTTCGACCTAGATATGTATGGACTGAATCGTATTGGTTTGGAACGGTCAAAACTTCTGCTGGGCAGTGAAAACCTTAAAATAAATCATGAAAAAAATATATGTGCACCTCTAGCAGGTTCATAGACCAAATTATATTATATAGTGTGACATGCTTAATCCGCCTCAAGTAAACCGCTACTGTCCACACAGGCAAGGTGGGCCGACTTAAGCTAGTTCGGTTCATATAAGCTACCTCGTGACGCGGTTTACTTGAAGCAAACTAGATGAGGCGACTTAGCCTTAAGTCGCCTCAGCGTAGTGTCCACACGACCAATTTGAGTCGAACTAAAGGAGGCGAATTAGTTAAGCCGACTTAACTCGCCCGTGTAAACAGGGCTCAAGATGCACCACCGCGCATCTAAGGTTTATACAATTTTTTTCGGGGGGCATACAACCTCACTTGGCATCGCGCCTTTAGCGTGAAGCCACTACTGCCTCCAATATAACATCCCTTAAGATCTTCTGGTTTTTCATTTTCCAATGTTGGCAACCCTGCTCTAAACTCCCCTCTCTGAATACCAGGTGCCTTCTGTGAGTGCCCCCCCTAACCCCCCACCTACACACCCACCCACACATCCCGTACTGTCTTCAAGCGCTCTACCTATTTCTGAAACTTGACTTGACCTTCCACAGAAATAGCTCAATGAAAGTTAGAGGCAGGAGGCAAGTCTAGGCTATTACCTTGAAACACAGAGTGACTAGCTCCCCAAGGAAGATTGTTTATTTATTTGATTTTTTTTGGAGTTTTACATCCTGGCAACATCTCTGGTAATATATGGATGGGTACCAACTTGTACACACTCATGGTCACTTTATAGTGCTGTCCCACTGGAATACCAGGTTGCCAGCACCATGATCCAGTATCCCACTCAGTCACATTATCCTGTCACTGAGCTAACCAGTCCTCGCCCTATCCTAGTAGTGCTGAGTGTCACGCGAGGTAGCAATAGGTATCAGTTTTGTAAGTCATTGGTTTGACTCGACTGGAATTCGAACTCTTGATCTTCCACATGGGAAGCACTATAAAGTCACCATGAGTGCGCACTGTCACAAGTTGGTGCCCGTTCTGATGTGATAATACATGTTGCCGGGACGTAAAACCCCAACAAACAAATCATAGTCAGTGAGGAAGACCAATTGTTTGCGATTGAAATTCCCCTGGCTTAAACTTAAAGAAAATCCGATGAAGCATCAGATTTTCAAAACCAAAGCAATCATCTAGAATTGATTCTACATGTCTACGTTAGATACTGATGCACTTATTAAGCATTTGTTGTCACATAGAAGGGAATTCCGAGGCAATTTAATAGAACATGTTACTGCAAAAGCCTATGCTGTCATAGTTTTGGGGTGCTTTCCAAAACTAATTTGACTTGTTTGCACTTCAAATATCTCAAAACATAGCCATTTAAAATAAAAGTTCCATCAAACTGAAGGAAGGTAGATTATTACAATCAATCAAGTATTTATCTCAGAAAAATGAGACAAACTCAAAACTATCGCCCTATGCAACTTTGATCAATGAATGTAGAAACAAAGAAATGTTTAACACTGCAGACACTGACGTATATAGTGATGAATGGGTTAACTGAGGGCCGCCACGTCGTTCCTCTACCTAACCTTTACTGAGTCGGGCAGGCTGTGAGGTATGAAGTGGTATTTAATGCCTATCATTAAAGTTGCACAGTCCGATTGTTTTTAGTTCTCGCATTTTCTCAGATAAATGTATTAGGTTGGTGGTTATAATTCACCTTACTTCAGTTTGAAGCAACTTTCATTTTATGTCGCTAACTTTGGAGATATCTGAAGTGCAAACTTTCTAAATTACTTTTGGCAAGCATGGTAGAACACACCATAGGCTTCAGCAGTAACGTATTCTATTAAATTGACTCAGCAGATCCAGGCAGTTTGAAAAGAAACACACACACATCCAGGCATTGTTATAGGAAACACACACGTATAGAGGCAGTGTTACAGGAAACACACAGATCTAGGCAGTGTTACAGGAAACACACATATCCAGGCAGTGTTATAGGAAACACACACAGATCCAGGCAGTGTTACAGGAAACACACATATCCAGGCAGTGTTACAGGAAACACACATCCAGGCAGTGTTACAGGAAACACACATCCAGGAAGTGTTATAGGAAACACACACATATCCAGGCAGTGTTACAGGAAACACACAAATATTGAGGCAGAGTTACAGAAAACACAGATATTGAGGCAGTGTTACAGGAAATGCACACATCCAGGCAGTCTTACCGGAACCCCCCCCCCCCCAGATCCAGGCCATGTTACAGGAAACACAGATCAAGGTAGTGATACAGAAAACACACACACAGATCCAGGCAGTGTTATAGGAAACATGCATATCCAGGCAGTGTTACAGGAAACACACATATCCAGGCAGTGTTACAGGAAAAACAGATCCAGGCAGATCCACACAGATCCAGGCAGTGTTACAGGAAACACTTCCATGCAGTGTTACAGGAAACACACATCCAGGCCATGTTACAGGAAACACACCCAGATCCAGGCCGTGTTACAGGAAACACAGATCCAGGCAGTGTTACAGGAAACACACACATTCAGGCAGTGTTACAGGAAACACACAGATCCTGGCAGTCTTACAGGAAAAACACATACCCAAGTAGTGTTACAGGAAACACACAGATCCAGGCAGTGTTACAGAAAACACACACAGATCCAGGCAGTGTTACAGGAAATACACACAGATCCAGACAGTGTTACAGGAAATGCATCCAGGCAGTGTTACAGGAAGCACACACATCCAGGCAGTGTTACAGAAAACACACACATCCAGGCAGTGTTACAGGAAACACACCCAGATCCACGTCGTGTTACAGGAAACACACCCAGATCCAGGCAGTATTACATGAAACACATACACATACAGGCAATGTTACAGGAAACACACCCAGATCCAGGCAGTGTTACAGGAAACATACACACAGATTCAGGCAATCTTACAGGAAACCCACACAGAGCAAGGTATTGTTACAGGAAACATACACACATCAAGGCAGTCTTACAGGAAACATACAGCTTCAGGCAGTCTTACAGGAAACATACACAAATCCAAGGAGTCTTACAGGAAACACACACAGACAACCAGGTAGTCTTACAGGAAACCCACACCGATTCAGGCAGTGTTACAGGAAACACACAGAGCCAGGCAGTGTTACAGGAAACACATATAGCCAGGCAGTGTTACAGGAAACACAGACACATTCAGGCAGTCTTACAGGAAACACACCTGGGCATGCGTAGCCAACCTGGCAGGTGATAGTTAACAAGGGCGCCATTTAAACACGCTGCGACTGCTGTGTTTTGCGTCATTTCCGGTTGGTCATCTAGGCCATGCACACTATTGTCACCATGGTCTCTGAACGCAGCAAATGGGTTAAATTTAGTCAGTTGAGATCAGAACTGTTGAAAGTTGAAACACTGGACACACACACATACACACAGACACACACACACACACACACACACACACACACATTGAATATGGCACGCTTAACGCTATTTCATTGGCGTATTCCCCAAAGTCTGTTTGTTCACTTAAGGCTTAACCAACACGCAATATTGCCTCACTTTTAATCATGGGTGGGAGTGAACTAGTACAATATATATATATATATATATTTATATATATAATATATATATATATATATATATATATATGTGTGTGTGTGTGTGTGTATTGGAGATATATTATATCATTTTGAAAAAAAAAGAAGAGAGAAAAACAAAGGAAGAAAGAAGTGTTTAAAGACAATTCTAGAATCATGCAATACCATGTGATGCATACTCACCAAGTGCATAATATATATGTTGAACTAGAATTGTATGCAGTTACTATTACAACTAATAGTTAATTTATATTATGCTTCTATTATCGAACAGGATTTACATGCAGTTATTATTGCAACTGATATTGTCATTTATGTACTAACAAATTGTACTGAACGGCCAGAAGACCTGTGCTCTGGTGCTGACAAAAGACATTATTCGCTGAATAAAATACATTTATTAAAAAAAATCCATACATACATACGTACATACATACATACAGTATACATACATACATACATCCATACATACACATACATACATACATACATACATACATACAGTATACATACAGACACATGCACACAGACATACAATGATACATATATGCATATGTACACATACATACAAAAATACATATATATATACATGTACATACATACATACATTACATATACATACATATACATACACATACACACACACATACAGTATACATAGACATACATACATACATACATATATACATACAGTATACATAGACATACATACATACATACATACAGTATACATACATACATACATACATACATACAGTATACATACAGACACATGCACACAGACATACAATGATACATATATGCATATGTACACATACATACAAAAATACATATATATACACATGTACATACATACATACATTACATATACATACATATACATACACATACACACATACATACAGTATACATAGACATACATGCATACATACATATATACATACATACAGTATACATAGACATATATACATACATACATACATACATACATACAAGCATGCATGCATACATGCATACATACATACACACATACATACATACATACATACATACATACATACATACACATATACATACATACATTTACTGTATATGCACACGTTTAAAATGTGCGTGTTTATGCGAATGATTATATTGTAGTCTTAAAACTCATTTAGATCACGATATATAGACACCTACCATGCTTTCAGATTTGTGAAGGAAAATAGTGTCTACCGGTTCCGGTGGGTGGTGCTGGGAGTCAGTCCACAGTGCGTCCATAGCAACCGCTGGTCACCACGTCGGCAGTGTTCCTGACCCTTGGTCTCAACCACTCGCCCCCTCCTTCCTTCACTCAATCTATCTGTAATGACTACTTCACAACTAACATTTTGTAGTGCCCATTCAGTAAGGAGTCATCCAAAGTTTTCAACATGTTCAGTCGTACAAAGCGGGGGAGGCGGTGTTAATATAATGTGCAACTTTTATTGTTTAATAAAAAGTTAATATAACATACCGTCCTAATAGACCAGATGTGATGGCCTAATGAGTTGAGCGTCTATCTCCTGTTTTGGGAGATTGGGGGATCTGAATCCATGGGCTTGTGGGTATTGAACCCTGGTCGAGTCAAACCAATGACTTAAAAATTTACATTTGTCACTTCCTAGCCATGCGTTTGGCATTATTAGGATAGGGCGAGGACTGGTTGGTTCAGTGTCAGGATAATGTGACTGAGTGGGATAACAAGTCCGAATAGAACTGGACTAAAATATTCTTTGTCAACCACTCGCCCCCTCCTTCCTTCACTCAATCTATCTGTAATGACTACTTCACCACTAACATTTTGTAGTGCCCATTCAGTAAGGAGTCATCCAAAGTTTTCAACATGTTCAGTCGTACAAAGCGGGGGGGGGGGGGGTTAATATAATGTGCAACTTTTATTGTTTAATAAAAAGTTAATATAACATACCGTCCTAATAGACCAGATGGGATGGCCTAATGAGTTGAGCGTCCATCTCCTGTTTTGAGAGATTGGGGGATCCGAACCCATGGGCTTGTGGGTATCGAACCCTGATCGAGTCAAACCAATGACTTAAAAATTTACATTTGTCACTTCCTAGCCATGCGTTTGGCATTATTAGGATAGGGCGAGGACTGGTTGGTTCAGTGTCAGGATAATGTGACTGAGTGGGATAACAAGTCCGAATAGAACCGGACTAGAATATTCTTTGTCCGGTTCTGTCCATTGCTCAATCCGCCATAGTGTGACAGGCACTTTAACGGGTGGAACCTAAACAAGTATTTTTTGTTGTATGTGGCCCTAGATAAAATACCACTTAGTGTATGTTTATTCATCACCTCGCCCATCTTACTGCCTCTAAACTGAAGCACGCTCGGACACAGCTTCAGTTCTTCCTGAGCTACCAGCGGAACTCAGAATAGCCGTATTGTACAGTGGTGGCTTGTGTGAAGCTGGTTTCAGGGACACCACATTTGAACAAACTATACATGCAGTGCGGTGTAGATAGAACATAGAATCTTCTCGCATAAATCCTGTCATGGTAAAGTGATGTGCCTCATTCTAGGTGTTATGCTTCATACATTCTGACAAAGATGGACAGTGTGTTTGTTGGGAAGTTTTACGTCCTAGTTACATCTAAGGTCATATTAGGATAGCAGAAAACGAAGATGTTTTTTGTTTATTTGTTGTTTATTTGTTGTTTATTTGTTGTTATTTTATGTTTATTTGTGGTTTATTTGTGGTTTATTTGTGGTTTATTTGTGGTTTATTTGTGGTTTATTTGTGGTTTTACATCCCAGCAACATCTAAGGTCCTATCTGGATGGGCACCAACTTGTGACACTGTGCAGTCATGGTGAATTTATAGTGCTGCCCCTCTGGAAGACCAGGTTGCCGGCCCCATGACCCGATATCCCATGCAGTCACATCATCCTGATCCTGTGCTGATCAGTCCTTGTCCTATCCTATTAAATGAGCTCAATCACACCCACGACACATGTATATGTATGTACGAACCACCCTAGAAACCAAATTTCAGCGAAATCTGAGGGAGTGGGGTTAAACCCATTGGGTGATTTGACATGGAATGACCCTAATGCCAAGCACTAGGCTAGATTTGTTGGTTATTGGAGTTTTATGGGGGTGTGTGTGTGTTTGTGTGTACATGTATGCATGCATGAATGTATGTGTGTATATGTATGTATGTATGTATGTATGTATGTATGTATGTATGTATGTATGTATGTATGTATGTATGTATGTATATGTGTGTATACAAGTGTAGTGGTGTGCACTGACCTCTCAGGCAAGTAACCACATAGACAGGTAGGCGTGGGGAGTGTATTGATATCAGGGAGCCTAGGTGGTGTAATGGTTAGCACACTGGCCCGGAATGCAAAGAGATGTGGGTTCGAGTCCCGCTCTAGGCACAGTATTTCCCATTTTCATCACCCCCACGACACTGGTTGCCGTGATCAGGATCCTGTACAAGCTTTGCGCTGTATGGTTGTTGAACCTACCCTGTGTTTGTATGTGTTAGTGCATTGCCTGTATGTATGTAATTGTAAGCATTACAATACTTACAATTCCAGGGGGACGAGTGTAGTGGTCTGCACTGACCTCTCAGGCAAGTAACCACATAGACAGGTAGGCGTGGGGAGTGTATTGATATCAGGGAGCCTAGGTGGTGTAATGGTTAGCACACTGGCCCGGAATGCAAAGAGATGTGGGTTCGAGTCCCGCTCTAGGCACAATATTTCCCATTTTCATCACCCCCACGACACATGTATATGTATGTATATACATGTATATGTGTATATGTATATGTGTATATGTATGTGTATGTATATGCGTGTATGTTTAGCCGTGTTCACACGGGGAAAAAGTGATTCCAGCGATATATGTCAAATTAGCGGCCCGTTCACACAGGCACTACGTGGGCCGGAAATCGATATCTGCGCATGAGCAAGTCCAGTGTGACCAGCGCCAGTTTTCGGTTAGGCGACGTCGCCACGAGAGAGTGGGTTCGACCTAGATATGTATGTACTGAATCGTATTGGTTTGGAACGATCAAAACTTCTGCTGGGCAGTGAAACCCTAAAAATAAATGATGAAAAAAATATCTGTGCACAGCTAGCAGTTTCATAGAGCAAAATTTCATAGAGCTGTTTTGGTCACGTTAGGTCGTCTTTATAACTCGAAAATCTCTTCCATTTTGACCATGGTGAATTTGAAATATCCTTGTATTTCAAGTGCATTACACATGACAGCAACAGCATTGATGCGGTCAGTGAATGTGTGTTTAAAGTTGCATAGTCCGATGGTTTTGAGTTTCGGCAATTTTTCTGTGATAAATATATTAAATTGATTGTTATAATCTACCTTACATCAGTTTGCGGTAGCGTTAGTTTTAAATGGCTAACTTTGGAGATATTTGAATCGCAAACATGCAAAGTTAATTTTTGGCAAGCACACAAAATCTTATGCAGTAACAGTTTCTATTAAATTGACTCAATGTTCCAATGTTCCCTTCTATGTGGCAACAAATGCTTAATAAGTGCATCAGTGTCTAAGTTAGATATGCAGAATCAAATCTAGGTGAGTGTTTTGGTTTAAAAAATGTGATGCTTCATCGGACTATGCAGTTTTAAGCTAGGAGCGAGTGATTTCCTGTAATCGCGAGTGATTTCCTGTAATCGCGTCAGATTTAATTGTAGCCTCTGGCTTATTTAGCTTTTTTTTAATTGCCTTCGGGAACCCTAAACTACAAAATGAAAAGAAAGCAGACAACAAGTTTAATGACATGGCATGTGGCTGATTTTTGCTCATTACGGATGACATTTAGAAACTATGCAGGACCTTTCATTCCATTTCTTGCACTTCTTTGTTAAAATCACACAGTAGCATTGTTTGTTCTTTATAGATTTCTCTCAGAGAATAGTGAGGTAAGGAGGCGAGTGGGGGCGCCACCAGTCCCACTGCGGAGGAGCTGGGGGGGGGGGGCTATTATATAGTCCAAGCTGATTGGGGATAATATAGTAACAACCAAACCTTCTGATTATTTATATTTGCATAATTCTTATGCATTCCATATATATATATATATATATATATATATATATATATGTATATATATATATATATATATTACCTCGGTACTCCGCCTCTGGCTACTGTTAGCCCAGGGAGAAGGAAGCACATCCTGGTCCAGCAAATTAGCATAATCTACTCACAGCAGAGGACGTTTGCTGAATAGCTCCAGCAGTTTTTTCTACATAACTACTAAACCAAACAGGTTAGTATGGTTTTTGGGATCTCTGATCACATAAACGTACTAGAGCTTAGAGCTATTTATTTAGGTTTACGTAGTCTAGTGCACTTACCCAAAAAACATGTACGGGTATTAACTGATAATACAACAGCCATGGCGATATACGTAATATGGGAGGGATTCGTTCCAAACCATGTAACCATTTAGCCGAACTAATTTGGGACTGGCAGAGGAACACGATATATGGCTAACAGTAGCGCATATTCCAGGCAGTCAAAATACTTTGGCTGACAGAAAAAGTCGACATTTTCATGACCATTTAGAATGGTCATTAAGTCAGGATATTTTCGATTACATTTGTAACAAATGGGGAAAGCTACAAGTTGATCTGTTCGCATCACAAAACAACAAAAAGTTACCCGAATATGTGTCATGGCATCCAGAGCCAGAAGCCTGGCGAGTTGATGCATTTTCTCTGATTTGGAATAAAAAAATTTATTACATATTCCCACCATTCAGCATTATCAGCAGAGTGGCCAAGAAGATCAGGATGGAACTCACACGCAGTACTGAGAGTACCAGAGTGGGACACACAACTGTGGCTAGCGGCAGTCACACTAGGAGCGAAAGGCAGGCTCAGGTTTCCACAAGGGGAAGACAACCTGCAGCATCAAGGACCGTTAAGAATCCACGGAGACGTGTCAATGACACCCCTTTTGGCATTCATTTTCTAAAGAAGCATTTGGAACAATATGGTCTGGATAAAATTACAGAAGAGAGACTCCTTTCACACACCTGGAGAAAGGGAACGGTGAAATTGTATACAAGTTACTTAAAGAGATGGGGACTTCACTGTCTGCTTAAAGGGGTCAAACCATTAAGGCCTCCAATAGCTCAGGTTGTTAGATTTCTAAGAATGTTAGAAGATGAAGGCTTAGGATTCGGTGCAATTAATGTTAAGCAGGCAGGCGTTAATACTGAACGCTACACATCCCACTCAGCGAGGGGCGCCATGGTCTCTAAAGCAAGACAATTAGGAATCTCAGTGAAGAGAATCATGGCGCACACGGGCTGGAAGACAGCTAGATCGTTTGCAAAACATTATAACAAATGGTTGGAAAAGTCAAGCGGCCTGGCGACTCACCTACTCACTGATTAAAGATGGGTGAGAAACACAACAATTCTATTTTGTACTGAAAACATTATATGTTTAAAGAATAATTATAAAAAAGGATAAAAAATGAGATTACGTAAAGTTCTCCCGGGGCTACGAGTAACCAGAGGCGTAGTACCCAGGTAAAATAGTATAGTTATTCGAATCTTACCTGGGTACAGATGATGGATAACTGTTGTTTTCCCAAGGTGCAAGCCTCGGATAGTCGTGGGCTAGGGCCCGGCCACCCTCGGGGAAACAACAGTTATCCATCATCTGTACCAAGGTAAGATTTGTATAACTATACTATATATATATATACATATATATTTATTATTATTCAGCGGTAAAAACTAGTGTTAACACACTTATCCGTTCTGAGCAGGGTACATAAATTCAACACACACAAAATAGATATTATATATTACATTAATTGATTAAGCAGGAGAGGGATGTAGCTCAGCCGGTAGGTAGAGTGTCCACCTGTGAAGGTGTGGGTCATCCGATCGACCCTGCTCGGTGGACCTATTTGCAGTTTGGCCTATTCTCCGTTCCAACCAGTGGTTCACAACTGGTTCATCAAAGGCTGTGGTATATGCTGTTGTCTGTGGGAAAGTGCATATAAAAGACCCTTTGCTGCTTATCGGGAAGAGTAGCCTATGTGGTGGCAGCAGGTTTCCTCCAAAGAAATATGTCAGAATGACCATGTTTGACGTCCAATAGCCGATGATGAAAATCAATGTGCTCGAGAGGCATCGTTAAATAAAATAAGCTTGACTTTAAAAAAAAATCTTTGGTTTGACTCAGTCAGGGTTTGAGTCACGCGACCTGCCAAACGGGAAGTGGGCATTCAACTCATTTGGCCATCCCATCTGGTTCATGTATACATTAATTATTATGTAGGATCTAATGGATATCCCTGGACCAGACGGGATGGCCGAATGAGTTAGAGCGTCCGTCTCCCGTGCTGGTAGATTGTGGGGTCGTGGGTTCGAGTCCCGGTCGAGTCAAACCAATGACTTTAAAATTGATACTTGTCGCTTCCTAGCCAGGCGCTCGGCATTATTAGGATAGGGCAAGGACTGGTTGGCTCAGTGTCAGGATAATATGACTGAGTGGGATATCAGGTCATGGTGGCCTGGTCTCCCAGTGGGCCAGCACTATAAAGATGCCATGAGTGTGCATTGTCACAAGTCCTGATATGACCTTAGTTGTTGCTAGGACGTAAAACAACAAACAAACAAATATATCAAGAGTTAACCAGTTAAATTAATTTGCTTTAAACTAAAGTAAGGTAGGTTATAACGATCAATTTGATATATTTATCTCAGAAAATATCAAAGACTCAAAACCATCGGAATATGCAGCTTTAAGGATTTTACTTAGAATTACATGTAGTTTGTACATTAGTATTCAACTTCGCTGTGAATATGACCTTGTGCTGCTGACCTGGCGTAAACCCTCCTCAATCAATCAATCAATCAATATTTAACTGGCGGATACATTTTTCAGGAAAAACTAAGTGGCAGAATAAATGTTCACTTTCCTGCTGCTATGGTATAAAATTATCATCAATTAGCTCACTTCTTTATAACAAAAATGTGTCTATATTTATTTTTGTATATCGTTCTTGTGTTTCTAGTTCATTTGCGTTCCTTTCGTGGAAACAGTGGGCGAAATATTAGTGAAATAGCGGCAACATTCTATGACAAGTTGTGGCAACCTTTTGTGAACTAGTTGTGCGACTAACTGTGACCAGTCAGAATTACTTCTCAGTCACTGTGACTGGTCCCTGTATAAGGGGCTAAGTCCATTCAATTGACCCACAATATATGTGAACAATGTCAGTGTAGTCTATACTTAAAGCTGCATAGGTCGATGAAAACAAAATGTTCGAAACCATAAAACTTATCTAAACCTGATTCTACATGGAGGATGAATCAGTAGAGCGAAGGCTTCCTGTGCGGAAGGTCGGGAGTTTGAATCCCGGTAGAGTCAAACCAATGACGTACAAAATTGAATAAATGTCGCTTCCAAGCCTGACGCTTGGCATTATTAGGATAGTGCAAGGACTGGTTAGCTCAGTATCAGGATAATGTGACTGAGTGGGATATCAGGTTATGGTGATGGCAGTCTGGTCTCTCAGTGGGGCAGCACTATAAAGATGCCATGAGTGCACACTGTCATAAGTAGGTACCCGTCCTGATATGACGTTAGACTTTGCTAAGATGTAAACACACAAACAAACAAACAACAAACAGATCCAGCTTAGGTACTGGTACTATTATTATGTCGTGGGGGGTGATGAAAATGGGAAATATTGCGCCTAGAGCGGGACTCAAACCCACATCTCTTTGCATTCCAGGCCAGTGTGCTAACCATTACACTACCTAGGCTCCATGATATCAACACACTACCCACGCCTACGTGTCTATGTGGTTACTTGCCTGAGAGGTCAGTGCAGACTACTACACTCATCCCCCTGGAATTGTACATCTTTTAATGCTTACAATTACATACATACAGGCAGTCCACTTACACATACACAGGGTAGGTTCAACAACTATACAGCGCGTAGCTTGTATAGGATCATGGTCACGGAAACCAGTGTCGTGGGGGTGATGAAAATGGGAAATATTGCGCCTAGAGCAGGACTCGAACCCACATCTCTTTGCATTCCGGGCCAGTGTGCTAACCATTACACCACCTAGGCGCCCTGATATCACCATACTACCCACCCCTACCTGTCTATGAGGCTCCTTGTCTGAGAGGTCAGTGCAGGCCACTACACATGTGTTGCTACAGTAAAGGGAATATTAAATCAATTTAATCCAACCTTTTATTGCTAAAGCCTATGATGTCAAAATCTTGATGCGCATATCGAAATAAATTTAGCAAATTTTCACTTCATAATCAAATATCTCCAAAGTTAGCCATTCGAAATAAAAGTTACTTCAAACGTTAGCTAAGGTGGATTATAGTGATCAACTTAGCATATTTATCTCAAAATATGGCAGAAACTCAAAACCATCCGACTGTGCAACTTTAAATGCCAGACGCTAAAGGGGCTGTCACACTACCACGTATGGCCTTAGCGTATGCCAACATATGCGATTTTCGACCAATACGTCGGCATACGGCGTCATACGTTATGTATACATTGGGTATATACGTCGAGTACGCTCGGGATACGGCGTCATACTCATAGGTCGAGCCACTAAAAAATTGTTGTGCATGTTCAAAATTGTCAAGGTATGTCGCCGTATGCCTCATGCGTTTCTCATACGCTTGGCGTATGTCAGTGTACATTATGCACACATTAGGGGTAGGTTGGAACACGTTAGCCGTATGTTCAGCCTGTTGGGAACGTGCAGTCTGCATACAGCCAACGGATGCATAACGTACTCCAAACGTACTTCAAACGTATGCGCCATACTTCTAGCAATGGAGTAACGTACGTAACGTTGGTCAGCGTACCATCAGCGTATGCGAACGTTTTGTGAGGCACATGAATGCTCTCAATAGGTCAGAGATATGTTCTGCATACGTTATGTGCGTTGTGTGTATGTTGTGTGTATGCCCATTTTTATCCCTTGCAGCGCGAAAAGTTTGGCGTATGCTGACCTATTTTGATTTTAAATTTATTTCAACACGTTACGCACACACCGGCACCATACATTGTACTCTAACAGGGCCTTAATAAAATAGCACAGTGGTACCGTCTAAATTTGTCAAGTGTCAATCATCCGGGGTCAACTGCGTCATAATATTGAACATTAATTAAATATGGTTCACTCAACTGGAACCATCTAGTTCAATTATCTCCTACAGTGACTAGTAACCTGTAAATATGTAATAACTAAATCACACAGTTCTGGGTTTGGCAAGACCTTATATTTAGTGCGCATACTTGTAGTTATAGCCGTCTTGCGTTGATTGTTTGTTTGTTGTTGTTTTACGTCCTAGCAACATCTAAGGTCATCAGGATGGGTACGACTTGTGACAGTGTGCACTCATAGTGATTTTATATGCTGCCCAAATGGGAGACCAGACTGCTGACACCATGACCCGATATCCCACTCAGTCACATTATCCTGATACTGAGCTAACCAGTCATTGCCCTTTCCTAGTAATACCGACTGCCAGACCAGATAGCGACAAGTATCAATTTTGTAAGTCACTCATTTCGCTTGACCAGATTTTGAACGACTGACCTTCCACATGGGAAGGTGTCGCATTCAGAAGTACATGTCTTCAACTTACGGTTAACTTACGGATAACTTATGATTAACTTACGGTTAACTTAGGTTAACTTACGGTTAACTTGCAGTTAACTTGCAGTTAACTTACAGTTAACTTACAGTTAACTTACGGTTAACTTACGGTTAACTTACGGTTAACTTACGGTTAACTTGCAGTTAACTTACGGTTAACTTGCAGTTAACTTACGGTTAACTTACGGTTAACTTGCAGTTAACTTACAGATCCTCTTCTCGCTGATATAGGCACTATTTGGCCATAACGCTAGCTCGTTATGGTAAAAAAAACAAAACACACCAAAACTATCTCCTTTATAAAAATACGGAAGTGGACGGAGCCTTGAATTCATATAATTGTGGGTGTCCTCTCTAATGTCTCCAGCTTTCTCTCAAATGCTTCTACCATAGGTGCTTTAACCACTTGGTCTGGAAGACCTAACTCAGTAGCAGCGAAGGGTTTAGGGGGGGAACTATTGGACGACCCTGATAGATTTAGGGGGGAACTATTGGAAGGGGCACCCCTGCTTTCCGGTGTCTCGTGATGTATTCTGGTTCCAGAGCGCACAGCCCTGCTATATCCGGTGGGTGCTCTTTGGGAAACCAGCTCTTTTCACCCTCCCCCCCACCCTTCTATTCTTCACTGCCCCCCCCTCCTGTCTCCACTCCACCCCACCCATTTCAAGTGTTCACCCCGGAGTGTTTGCCGGGCACGGTGGCCTAATCGGCAGAGCGCTGGCCTCGCATGCTGAAGGTCAGGAGTTCAGTTCCTGGTCGAGTCAAACCAATGACTTTAAAATTGATACTTGTCGCTTCCTAGCCTGGTGCTCGGCATTAATAGGATAGGACAAGGACTGGTTAGCTCAGTGTCAGGATAATGTGACTGAGTGGGATTTTGCGTCATGGTGGTGGTGGCCTGATTTCCAAGTGTGGCAGCACTATAAAGTCACCATGAGGGCCCACTGTCACAAGTCGGTACCCGTCCTGATATGACCTTCGATGTTGCTAGGATGTAAAATAACAACAAACAAACTATTTCAGCAGTTATTTAAAGTTGCATAGTCTGATACTTTTGACTTTCTGTCATTTTTTCTGAGACCTTGTTATTATCTACCTTACTTGAGGTAACTTTGATCTTAAACGGCTAACCTTTGAGATATCTCTAATGTAGGCATGTAAAATTAGATTTGGCAAGCACACCAAAACTCTGACACCATAGGCGTCTGCAGTAACAGGTTCTATTAATTGACTACGTATTCCCTTCTATAAGGCAACAAATGTTTAATAAGTACACCAACATCTAAGTTAGATATGTAGAATCAAATCTAGATAATTGTTTTAGTTTTGAGAATTTCATGCTTTAACGGACTAGGCAGCTTTAAAGACTGCTATGCAGCCAACGTTACATTAAACTGTGTTGGTTTTATGAGCTTGCGCCAACAATTGTGCAAAGCATGATCTGTTTACTAATGTAAAGCAAGAAGAAATGTTAGCCCTTTTCATGGTGGCAGGACTGTACCACCTCAAATAGTTTATGAAATCAATGTTTACCAATTTACTAAAGAATGACTTATCTAGAATTTTATTTTCATTGGTCACATTAAAAAAATAATTCTGTGCTTTTAAGCTTCATACGTCTCTTTTGGCAGATATTTGATTGTATGCTTTTACACTCTATATAAAAGCAATGGTTAAACGACAGATGGACCGAATACAAGTTAACCACTTCTCGCCGTGAATATGGCCTTTGTTGCCGACATGGTGTAAAACAACCACCAATCAATCAATCAATCGATCGATCAATCAATAAATTTACACATTTCTGAATGGAAACTTGTATTGCCTAGACCAGGATCCTGTACAAGCTCTGTGATATATCTGTAAAGTCGTCGTCATGCATTTTATCAGAATATTTTACATATCGTTGATGAACCTACCCTGTGTATCTATCTCTATCTATATATATATAAAGTATATTGTTTGTGTGTGGTCGTAAATTTTGTATTAAAGAACTTTCAAACACAAACCATTTAAATGTTTTGCAATTCCGGGCAGTCTTCACTGCCCTTTTACTCAAGGAGCCACGTAAACAAATATGCGTGGAGAGGGTGATTGCATCAGGGAGCGTAGATAGCCTAATGGTTAGGATTTTAGCTCCGGAATAGCAGAGAGTGGGTTCGAATCCCGCTATAAACGCAATGTCCTCTTTGTTTGTCGACAATATCTATAAAATGTAATCAAACACAATTAAACTTCCGCCGTGAATATGGCCTTTGCTGCCGACACGACGTTAAACCATCAATCAATCAATCAATCAATTTACACATTTCTGAATAGAAACTTGTTTTGCCTTCACCAGGATCCTGTACAAGCTCTGTGCTATATCGTTGTTGAACCTACCCTGTGTATCTGCATTTGCATTTGCATTTGCATTTGCAACTGGACATATGAAACACCACCGTATGTTTACATGCTTTTCCATTTTTTGTCGCATTCACATTTGCATCCCGCATACTGCGTAGATGGAATCTCAGCTTTAGGTTCCACCTATGTATGAACCCACCTAGCCCTCGCCCCTCACTCCTGCCCCCTGCACTCATCCCCCCATCCTGCCTCCCCCTCACCCACCTGCCCCTCCATCCCCCTCCACCACCCCCCTCCCTATCACCTCCGCTACCCCCCCCCCCCCCCCCCCGCCCCTCTTGTTGCCTCTGACAGTGTTTAGGAATGGGGTGGGTTATTTGGGTTCTGTGCTGAACTGGAAGCGGGTAATGCAAGCAGCATGTTTGAGTAGATCATGAACTTTAAGTCCGGCGTGTGAACGGGCCCATAAAAACCTGCTGATGTGGTTCTTCTCTGCTTGTTTATTCCTTTATTTGGAACTCCAAGCCTCCCGGAAGAACTTACCCGTAGAGCGCGGGCCTCGGGAGTTTGGTTCCCGGCCGAGTCAAACCAATGACTGATAAAATTGATACTTGTCGCTTCCTAACCTGGCGCTCGGCATTAATAGGATAGGGCAATGACTGGTTAGCTCAGTGTCAGGATAATGTGACTGAGTGGGATATCGGGTCATGGTGCTAGCGGTCTGTTTTCCCAGTTGAGCAGCACTATAAAGTCGCAATTAGTGCGCACTGTCACAAGTTGGTACCCGTCCTGATGTGACCTTAGATGTTGCCAGGATGTAAAACTCCAACAAGCAACCAACTTAGTGATCCGTGTAAGAAAATTCACAGTCGGGACACGCTTATTGATTCTTGTTAGCTGTGATTTTCTTCTTTATTAAAGATGACATAGGGAGGGGCACTTATTTTTGGTCATTATGCGCAATCATTTGGCGATCAGTCTGTAATCTATGCCACTATTCCTCCTCCCCCCCCCCCCCCCCCCCCCCCCCCCCCACCCCCCCCCCCCCACCACCACCACCACCACCACACCCGTCTCACCCCCGTCCTGATATGACCTTAGATGTTGCTAGGACGTAAAACAACAACAAACAAACAAACCCGTCTCACCCACACACCACTTTAATTGTCTTACCACTGCAATGTGTTCTTTCTCCTTTTTTCAGGTACGTGTTTAGTTAACTCATGTGACGGCAGGGGGCGCCACTGTGTGAGAGTCAAATAACAGGTAGGATCAGTGTGCAACGCTGTCTAACTGTCGCCCTGCTCTGTGTGTGCCAGTGATATAGGAGCGAATTATACTTATGAAATGGACAATTTAAAACCATTTCTTTGTTGATGATATTATAGTAGCGAATTATACGCACGAAATGAGGAATTAAAAAATATAAAAAAATCCACTTTTATTAGTGTCGCTTTTTATTTGTTAATAATATAGCAGCGAATTATACTATGTGAATGAAAGATTTTAAAATAAAGAATTTTTTTTATTACTGTTGCTCTGTATTTGTTAATGATATAGCAGCGAATTATACTCAGGAAATAGACAGTTAAAAAGCAAACAAAATTACACTTTCGCTCTGTATTTGTTAATGATATATGGGTCATTCTTTAAGACTGGGCACCACATATTTGGCTTCCACGTTACGATGCTGATAATTTGTTCTTTCTTTTATTGATTGCAAGTCAAATAATTATTGCATCCTCTGCGTATTAAGTATGTTACCAATAGTACATTTATTGAAGCTATCCCAAGAAAGAAATTAAAAGTTTACTTATATCATTTTGTGCTAAAGTGAAAAAGTGAAAATTTACACATTTACACTATGCATGTAGCCACACTTTTTTTCATCTTATTTTTCAACTTTTTTCTTGTAAGTCATACATTTCAATATAATCTTGTTTTACTATGTTGTATATGTTAAAAATGAGGTTCTGGATGTGTCTTTGATTTTCATGTTACACAAGTGGTACTGTGTGTATTGCTCAATTTGTATAAGATCTAATTCAAAACGTGAAATTAATTTTTTTCAACTCTGACATGTGCACAACATGCAAACCTTCATAAGACATTGAATTAGGCTATTATTTGGAAGGTTTTTTTGCCATTATTTGGAAGGTTTTCACTTCTGGTTTCCATGTCACAATTTTGTCCCTAGTTTTAAAGAATGGCCCATATCGGAACGAATTATACTTTTCTGAACGTGGTAGTTCCAGTGTAGAAAGGACAGTGGGACAGCGAGAGACATTGGGTTCAAAGTGTGATTCTATAAAATCTGCTATACCTGTATACTTTGCCAAGCTGGGTCTGAGCCCAGTAATTATAATACAAAGGACAACTCTGCAACCAGACCAATGTTGTCATGACATAGCAGGTGTCCTGTCACAGGAGTGTCAATCAAATGAGACCAAAGCAGTTCATTACGTTGAACTCGAGTTTTACGTCCTGGCAACATCTAAGGTCATATCAGGACAGCTGAACACTTGTTTGCACATGGCATGGTTTCACCAATCGTGAAGACAGCTACCACCGTCTTATTTAAATAGGAAAATGATTCGCTTATTTAATGTGGAAATCGTCATGTAAAATTTGTCTGGAAAACCAGTGCCTTGTCGAATTTAAATAAATGAATTAAAGAATTGAATAAAAAAATGAATTTAAAAAATGAATTAAAAAATTGATTTTTTTTTTTTTAAACAATTGAATAAATTAAAAAAAAAAAAAAAAGAATTACAAAAAATGATTAAAGAAATATGTCAGTGCTTTCAACATGAGACGACGCACGCCTCCAGCATCGTCTACATGCTCACACGCGACCTGTACTTTTCCCCACAACATGGACTATTATGTGGCGTACGCTGTGGTTCTAAAGGAAAACAAGCAACTTCTACTTTTACAATTCCGGCATAAAGCAACCACCAATCAATCAATCATTTACAATTCCAACTCCCGTCTCACAACTTTTTGAAGGCACTCCATATTCTGCCGGATAAACATTTGAACAAGCACTTTCAAGAGAAAGCTAGTGGCATTTGCGCAAGTTGATTATAAGTTGCTTCTGATGGCTTAACTTGTAGTCGGGTATTGGAGGGTAGATAGTTAGTTCTCCAAGTATTAACTGCTTCAGGTTGTTATTGTGTGATTGCTTCCAGGTAATCGAACATAAATCACTGATATCCAACGACAGGTGATGGCGATAATCTCTATGTGGGGCAATAAATCGATCATGGGACTTGGATTCGACCAGACGGGATGACTGAATGAGATGAGCATCCGTCTCCCGTTTTGGTAGATCGTGGGATTCGAACCCACGTGTTCGAAATGTGTTCGAACCCTGGTCGAGTCAAACCTATGACATAAAAATTAATACCTGTCGCTTCCTAGCCAGGCGCTCGGCATTATTAGGATAGGGCAAGGACTGGTTGGGATATCAGGTCATGCTGCCGGCAGCCTAATTTACCAGTGGGGCAGCACTATAAAGTCGCCATGAGTGTGCACTGTCACAAGTCGCTACCTGTCCTGATATGAGCTTAGATCTGGCCAGGACGTAAAATCCAACAACCAACCAATCTAGAGTGGATTAGACTTCAATAATATATGTTCAGCATTTCATACAGACTTGCCACAATAGCCTGAGCAAGTGTTGACTTTTAAGTAAGCATTTGTTTTATAACTAAATGAAACAAAATAAATCAAAACCATAAAGACCATCGCCCCCAGAAAAAAGCTTAAATAAAATGAATTAATTAATAATGTATAGAATAAAATAAAGAAGTCACCACCCAAATATATGAATCGCAAAAATCCGAATGATTTACCTACTGGAGTTTTACATTCTATCAACATATGTGGTCACATCACGACAGGTACCGTCTTTACAGTGCCTGTTTCAATATTGCACTGCTACATTATCCTGACACATCGCCAGCCTGTCCTTATAATATCCTAGTAAACATATTCAGTTTGAAGCAGGGTATTGGCAGGTATCAGTTTTGTGAGTTTTAGGTTTGGCATGGGTTTGGTGATCGATCTAAGTACTGGCATCAAAGCGGATGCTCTAACCATTCTGCCATCCATTCCAGTTATAAATTCGAATAAAGTCAAAGCAATGACTTGCAAAATGGATCCTGATATGACCTTAGACTTTGCCAAGATGTAAAACTCCAACAAACAAAATGCAAAATGGATATACACCAGACGGGATGACCAAATGAGTTAGAACATACGTCTCCCGTGTTGGTAGATCATGGGGTCATGGCTTCGAACCCTGGGCGAGTCAAACCAATGACTTAAAAATTGATACTTGTTGCTTCCTAGCCAGGCGCTCGACATTATTAGGATAGGGCAAGGACTGGTTGGTCATATCAGGATGGGTAGCGACTTGTGACAGTGCACACTTATGGTGACTTTATAGTGCTGTCCCACTGGAAGACCAGGCCACCAGCACAATTACCTAAAATCCCACTCAGTCACATTATCCTGACACTGAGCCAACCAGTCCTTGCACTATCCTAATAATGCCGAGCTCCTGGATAGGAAGCGAGACATATACATTTTTATGTCATTGGTTTGACTCGACTAGTGTTCGAACCCATGAACCCATGGGTTCGGCTCCCCCGATATCCCAAAACAGGAGATGGACGCTCAACTCATTCGGCCATCCCGTAGCTATGCAGTAACCTGTCACTGATTAGTGCACACATTAAAAGCAAAGCCACCAAGAACTAGCCCAACGGCCAGACACGCGCATGTAATTCATACAGGGAAACGCCAGGTGGCAGCACAGGTTTTGTTCCCGTTAGTGCATCGATAGCCCACCAGGTGGGGGCGACGTTTGGTGGCACAGCGAGATGGCGCGATGTGTTTAGAAGCGCGGAAATGGGTTACGACGATACTAGAAAATGGCGCGATGGTATCCGGTGTATTATACCTTTGTGTATTGGACAATACTCAAATACAGTAGTGGTGACAAATCGGTATACCCCGAGCCTGGCGTGCGGAAGGTCGGGAGTTCAGTTCCCAGTCGAGTCAAACCACTGACTTTAAAATTCATACTTATCGCTTCCTAGCCTTGCTCTCGGCATTAATAGGATAGGGCAAGGACGGGTTAGCTCAGTGTCAGGATAATGTGACTGAATGGGATATCAGGTCACGGTGCTGGTGGCCTGATTTCCCAGTGGGGCAGCACTATAAAGTCCTCATGAGTGTGCACTGTCACAAGTCGGTAGCCGTCCTGGTATGACCTCTTAGATGTTGCTAGGACGTAAAACAGCAAACAAACAAATCCAAGGTTTTTCCAGTGTCATAGAAGTGACAATGTTTTTTCTTTAAATAAAAGATCACCCCTCGCCTAGATAAAAGATTCACCCCGTCTTTTTTGTTGTTGTTGTGGTAAATATGTTTATTCTACTGAATAAGTCTTTTGTCAGTGCCGAAGCACTGGTCTTCCAGCCATTTTTCAATTCAGGGTTATTTACACAAAGGTATATAGAATAAGGTGTACAATACCTGTTGAATAGACAATTTGCACCATGTAACACAATGAAATTCTGAAACCCAAAAGTTCCATAACAATATGGTACAGTAGTGTCATATAACCAGATCAATATTAGTCAGATCAATGTGAGTATTTACATAGTATTTAGAATGTAAGCAGAAGTTATCTTCTGTATTCAGTTGGTAAATTTGTACTAAGTTTGAGTGTTCAGTTGCAGTTAGGCAAGCGGTATATAAATGTTGGTTTGTTTGGAAAATTCTAGTGTAACTCTAATGTAGCTAGTTATGTGAGTTTATGAATTATGTTGTTGGGGTCTTACAGTAGGGATGAATGACAACGTAATCTAAATACAGGTAAAAATAGCTTTAGTATGGAACAGGAAGTAGAAATCCTGGTTCCAGATTCTAATGGCTACTTATATCGGCACAAGTTTGGTGAAATGGGAGACAATGCAAAAAAAAACAAGATGGCGATACCAGAATGCTGTCGATTTCACTTTTAAAGGCCATTAAGCTACATGTTTAAAAAAATATATTTTTCAACTCAAAAGTAGCGGGTAAATATGAAGATGCAAATGAAGAATATATTTTTTTCTTAAATTAAGAATTTATGTGCTGATTTCATTTACCCAGCCGTTTGCCACTTTTTCGAATGGATCGTTTTTCACCCCTTTCTGCCAGCAAGGGATGAAAGATCTCCGCGATTCCACGCATTTCCGGGATTTTTCAGTCCCGCAGCACCATCAGCGTATAATAATAATAATAATAATAATAATAATAATTATTATTATTATCCTCTTCTTTGATGGTGATGACGCCGCAGCACTATCAGCGTACACTACTAATATTAATAAATGCTCCAAGCATTGCAGCACTATCAGCGTACACTACTAATACATGCTTCAAACGGTGCAGCACTTTCAGCGTATACTAATATATTTAAAATGCGACTTCCGGGAATTTTCCGTGATTCCCTGACAATGTTAAACCTATGGGAGAATATCAGCATTTCCGCTTTTTTTCCAAGAGACCACTTTCATCCCTGTTTTATCTACCCTATCCACACATGGGGTGAATGGCAACCCTCGATAAATCCGATCAAAAACTGCTTTAACTATAAACAAGCTGTGAATGTGGTGGTTCCAGTGCGCAGTGTTTATATCTATATTGGTATATTGGTTTATCTATATTGGAATGAAAAAACAAAAAAACACCACAAAATGGCAGCCACATGAACCTCTTAATTCAACTTGTAAAGTCTATTAATTTACATGGTTTAATCAATTATTCACTCCAAAATTAAGCCTAGTGGGCTACACAAAATAAGGATTTGAAAAATATATTTAGGATATTAGATTGCCAAGTGATGTGCCAATGACCTTGTACTGTCATAAGTCGGTTTCCATCTTCATATGACCTTAGGTGTTGCTAGGACGTAAAACACAAATAGACAATGTGGTATATTACAGATAGAACTAGGTTTGCAGCTGTGGGGAGGTAAGGGCATGCATGGCATGACACGACTAATAGACGGGATCATGGTTCCGACTGCGCATGCACTGAAAACGGCGTTGGCAGCAAAGCAAATGCGAATGGCCATTGAGTTTGTCGATCCGCGTAGGGAAAAACTTTGATTTGATTCAAAATGAATAGAAATACATAGCAATTTGGCATAAACATGTATGCACATATGCAATATAATGATCTGATGAATATAGCTAAGACAAAACTAGCCATAGTTAAACATTTTGAGCTAAGAAACATCCATTCCACACAAAACAATCAGCGATATCCACATCACCATTATTAATTCTTGTTCTAAATATTAAAATGCCAAATGTGTCAACATACACTTGTTTCAGAGAAATATATACCCAATATCTGATTAACCATACTAATTTTATAGTTCTACTTATGTCATTAACCATAGGATATAAATAAAAACATTAATAAAATAAGTAAAATTGATTCTGGCTATGGCTCTAACACTAGTCTGAGTGGCCAGATTTGTCTAAGTCTAAATGCACATGGCATAAGATGTGCATATTATATTGATGTAAATGCAATGTTGGATAAAAGATTAATATCTTAATTTATTATATATATTTTTTTAGTTGGTATTCTATGTTTCAAACAAGAGCTCAGATGAGCTGAAACTAGCACATTTCATAGCTGCACCCAGTGTATTAGCATGTGCCATGTTGTTCTCGTGGGTTTGTTTTGCTCTGACGCATCCCACAATGCACCGCGCCACTGGAACGGTGATGTAGTCTATTGGCGGTCTACTCTGCACCAGTCCTGCTATTCAGCTTCATTCGCGAAGTGCTTGTCACATGGCTAAATGTGTCGGTGCAAATCTGAATAGATGCCGGCACTCATAAAGTCGTATCAAAGGGGCTGGATATGTTTGGGTTCTGTCGTTTCTTTTTGTTTTTTTTATTGTCTTTTTGTTCGGTAATATAGTTTTATTCATCTGGATACGATCGTTTCTCAGTGTTGAAACACTGGTCTTACAACCATGAACAATTACAATGATTTATGCAAGTACAGTAAAACCTCTCTAAATCGACCGACTTTAAGTGCTCCATTTAGGGAGGTTTGAGTTAGAATATCCTTAGAATGGTATTGTTGGGACCCAACTAAAGCGATCGATATAGCGGAGTGGTCGATCTGTGGAGGTGGTCGATTAGAGAGGTTTTACTGTACATGCCAGTATTAAATGGCCAAAGCAGTATAGTATGACGGTATAATAATCAACGCAGGACGTGATGGCCAAAGCAGTAGAGCGCAGGCTTCCCGTGCGGAAGGTCAGGAGTTCGAATCCCAGTGGAATCAAACCAATGACTTTCAATATAGGTACTTGTCGTGCCTAGCCTGACACTCGACATTACTATGATAGGGCGATGGACTGGTTAGCCCAGTATCAGGATAATGTGACTGAGTGGGATATCAGGTCATGGTGTGGGTGGCCTGGTCTCCCAGTGGGACAGCACTATAAAGTCATCATGAGTGTGCACTGTCACAAATCGGTACCTGTCCTGATATGACCATAGATGTTGCTAGGACGGAAAACCCAAGCAAACAAACAAGCAATGATACACAATGAATAGCAAAAAGATAGGAAGAAAAAGTAAGTGGTGCCAGACTATTTTGCGCTCTATGGCCTATGATGGGTGGTGGGTGGTGGTGATGTGGGTGGTGGGGGTGAGGTGCAGTGTATTTAATGCTTAATGCACTAGACCCGCTTGTTGCGCGGCAACAGGTGAGTGGTGCCTGTCTCCATGGCAACACCGACTCTACACAACATCATTAGCGCCGGCATGTTTGGTTCAGTGATCGCCAGGTGTCCGTAACGACCGTCGTCATGGCGACGGGACGCCGGCTATCCGGAATGGCGCACAGAGAATGGGGGTGGTGGTGGTGGGTGGTGTGGTGGGAGGGAGGTGTGGATGGGACGAGCAGGGTGGTGGATGGGACGGGCGGGGTGGTGGGAGGGAGGTGTGGATGGGATGGGCGGGGTGGTGGGGAGGGAGGTGTGGATGGACGAGCAGGGTGGTGGGAGGGAGGTGTGGATGGGATGGGCAGGGTGGTGGGAGGGAGGTGGTGGATGGGATGGGCGGGGTGTGGTGGGAGGGAGGTGTGGATTGGGATGGGCGGGGGTGGTGGGAGAGGAGGTGTTGGATGGGATGGGCGGGGTGGTGGGAGGGAGGTGTGGATGGGATGGGCGGGGTGGTGGGAGGGAGGTGTGGATGGGATGGGCGGGGTGGTGGGAGGGAGGTGTGGATGGGACGGGCGGGGTGGTGGGAGGGGGTGTGGTGGGGGGGGGGGGTGGGGGGGGGGGGGGGTGGGTGGGGGGGTGGGGGGGGGGGGTGGTGGGGGGGTGGGGGTGGGGGGGGGTGGGGGAGGGGGAGGGGGGGTGGGGGGGGGGGAGGGTGGGTGGGTGGGGGGGGGGGTGGGGGGGGGTGGGGGGGGTGGGGGGGGGGTGGGGGGGTGGGGGGGGGGGGTGGGAGGGGGGGGGGGGTGGGGGGGGGGGTGGGGTGGGGTGGGTGGGGGGGGGGGGGTGGGGTGGGGGGGGGGTGGGGGGGTGGGTGGGGGGGGGGGGGGGTGGGGGGGTGGGGGTGGGGGGGGGGGGGTGGTGGGGGTGGGGAGGGGGGGGGGTGGGGTGGGGGGGGTGGGGGGGGGGTGGGGGGGGGTGGGGGGGGGGGGGGGGTGGGGGGGGGGTGGGGGGGGGGGGGTGGTGGGGGGGGGGGTGGGGGGAGGGTGGGGGGGGGGTGGGGGGGGTGGGGGGGGGGGGGGGGGTGGGGGGGGTGGGGGGGGGGGGGGGGGTGGGGGGGGGGGGGTGGGGATGGGGGGGGGTGGGGGGGGGGGTGGGGGGGGGGGTGGGGTGGGGGTGGGGGGGGTGGGGGGGGGGGGGTGGTGGGAGGGGGGGGTGGGGGGTGGGGGGGGTGGTGGGAGGGGGGGGGGTGGGGGGGGGGGGGTGGGGGGGGGGGTGGGTTGGGGATGGGGGGGTGGGGGGGGGGGGGGGGGTGGGGGGGGGGGGGGGGTGGGGGGGGGTGGGGGTGGGAGGGGGGGGGGGTGGGGGGGGGGGTGGGGGTGGGAGGGGGGGTGGGGGAGGGAGGTGGGGTGGGGTGGGGGGGTGGTGGGGGGGGGTGGGGGGGGGATGGGGGGGGGGGTGGGGGGGAGGGGGGATGGGGGGGGGGGGGGGTGGGGGGGGTGGGGGGAGGGGGGGGTGGGGGGGGGGGGGGGGGGGGGGGGGGGTGGGGGTGAGGTGGGGGGATGGGGGGGTGGGGGGGGGGGAGGTGGGGGGGGTGGGGGGGGGGGTGGGGGGGGTGGGTGGGGGGGGGGGGGGGGTGGGGGGGGGGGGTGGGGGGGGGGGGTGGGGGGGGTGGGGGGGCGGGTGGGGGGGGGGGGTGTGGGGGGGGGGGGGGGTGGGGGGGGGGTGGGGGGGGGGGGGGGGGGGGGGTGGGGGGGGGGGGGGTGGGGGGGGGGGGGGGGGGTGGGGTGGGGGGGGGGTGGGGGGGGGTGGGGGGGGGGGGTGGGGGGGTGGGGGGGGGTGGGGTGGGGGGGGGGGGTGGGGGGGGGGGGTGGGGGGGGGTGGGGGGTGGGTGGGGGAGGGGGTGGGGGGGGGTGGGGGGTGGGGGGGGGTGGGGTGGGGGGGGGGTGGTGGGGGTGAGGGGGGGGGGGGGGGGTGGGGGGGGGGGGGGTGGGTGGGGGGGGGGGTGGGGGGGGTGGGGTGGGTGGGGGTGGGGGTGGGGTGGGGTGGGGGGGGGGGGGTGGGGGGGGAGATGGGGTGGGGATGGGTGGGGTGGTCGGGATGGGATGGGCGGTGAGGGTGGGAGTGAGGTGGGACGGTGAGGGTGGGACTGAGGTGGGGCGGTGAGGGTGGGATGGGTGGGGCGGTGAGGGTGTGATGGGTGGGGTTGTGGGGATTGGACGGGCGGTGAGGTTGGCAGTGAGGTGGGTAGCACTAGCAGCTCACCGTGCAGCATGCTTGATGGAAAATGAGTTGTAGACGATTCCTACTATGACCAGACGGGATGGCCGAATGAGTTGAGCGTCCGTCTCCCGTTTTGGTAGATTGGGGGATTCGAACCCACAGCCTCGAACCTTGGTCGAGTCAAACCAATGACTTAAACATTGATGCTTGTCACTTCCTAGCCAGGTGCTCTGCATTATTAGGATAGTACAAGGACTGGTTCGCTCAGTGTCAGGATAATATGACTGAGTGGGATATCAGGTCATGGTGTCCCAGTGGGGCAGCACTATAAAGTCGCCATGAGTGCCCACTGTCACAAGTCGGTTCCGTCCAGATATGCCCTTAGATGCTGCTAGAACATAAAACTCCAACAACCAACCAACCAATTCCAAATATACTGCCCACTGATTGCAGTGCCAAGAATGTTGTGAATCTTGTGAATGTCTGACTGAGCCTGCTTTATGGGAAAAGGTCTATTCATTGAGTTTGGGACAATAGTATGGGCTTCTTATCCTCATATGTAAAATACCAATAAACTAAATTTTCGTTCTCGTTTAATGACCTGTTCAATCAATCATGAAACCAAACAATCAACTAGCCAAGAGGCTATTATTAAAGCAAATAATGAACCATCGAATGCGCTATAAAAGCAGATAAAGAATCAGTGAACAGGCCATGAAACCAGACATGGATCGAGGCAACGAACCATGAAACCAAAGAACCAGGGAATGTGCCATGAAATCAGGAAAGGAACCAGCAAATGAACCATGAAATCAGATGAGGAACCAGTGAATGGGCCATGAATCCAGACAAGAAACCAGAGAACGGGGCATGAAACCAGACAAGGAACCAATGAAGGGGCCGTGAAACCAGAAAGGAACCAATGAACAAGCCATGAAATCAGATGAGAAACCAGTGAATGGGCCATGAAATCAGATGATGAACCAGCGAATCGGACATGAAATCAGATAAGGAACCAGTGAATGGGCCATGAAATCAGGAATTGGAGAATGGGCCATGAAATCAGATAAGGAACCAGCAAATGGGCCATGAAATCAGATGATGAACCAGCGAATGGGACATATAATCAGATGAGTTGGAGAATGGGCCATGAAATCGGTTAAGTAACCAGCGAATGGGCCATGAAATCGGATGAGAAACCAGTGAATTGGTAATGAAATCAGATAAGGAACCAGCAAATGGGCCATGAAATCAGATAAGGCACCAGCGAATGAGCCATGAAATCAGATAAGGAACCAGCGAATGGGTCATGAAATCTGATTAGGAACCAGTGAATGAGCCATGAAATCAGATAAGGAACCAGCGAATTGGCCATGAAATCTGATAAGGAACCAGCAAATGGGCCATGAAATCAGATAAGGAACCAGCGAATGAGACATGAAATCAGATAGCGAACCAGTGAATGGGCCATGAAATCTGATAATGAACCAGTGAATGAGCCATGAAATCAGATAAGGAACCAGCAAATGGGCCATGAAATCAGATAAGGAACCAGTGAATGAGCCATGAAATCAGATAAGGAACCAGTGAATGAGCCATGAAATCTGATAAGGAACCAGTGAATGAGCCATGAAATCAGATAAGGAACCAGTGAATGGGCCATGAAATCAGATAAGGAACCAGTGAAGGGGCCATGAAATCAGATAAGGAACCAGCGAATGGGCCATGAAATCTGATAAGGAACCAGTGAATGAGCCATGAAATCAGATAAGGAACCAGCGAATGGGCCTTGAAATCGCATAAGGAACCAGTGAATGGGCCATGAAATCAGATAAGGAACCAGCGAATGGGCCATGAAATCAGATCAGGAACCAGCAAATGGGCCATGAAATCTGATTAGGAACCAGTGAATGAGCCATGAAATCAGATAAGGAACCAGCGAATTGGCCATGAAATCTGATAAGGAACCAGCAAATGGGCCATGAAATCAGATGTATGTATATGTATATGCATGTAGGTATATTGTATGTTTGGTTGGTTGGTTGTTGGAGTTTCACGTCCTGGTCATATCAGGACGGATACCGACTTGTGACAGTGCACACTCATGGCAACTTTATAGCATTGGGAGACCTGGCTGCCAGTACCATGACCTGATATCCCACTCAGCCATATTATCCTGACACTGTGCTAACCAGTCCTTGCCCTATCCTAACTATGATGAGCGCCTGGCTAGGAACTGACAAGTATAAATTTTTATGTCATCGGTTTGACTGGACCAGGATTCGAACCCATGGGTTCGATCCCACCGTTCTACCAAAACATGTACATATGTTTACATGTATGTAATAATGAAGAGTTCAGGCGGCAAAAAAACGTAATCGCTGATCCAAAAATTTAGATAAACCTTGGAATAACAAATTCAAAAGGTTAATTTTTGTACATTCCTATTTTAATTGGTCATTGCTCCATGAATCATTTCATCGCAAGAAAAGTGGAATTAGTGAAAATTAAAATTAGCTTCAGGTAAGAATCTTTTATTTGGTGACATCAGGGAACCAATTGGTATAATGGTTAGTACACTGTCCCAGAATGCAAAGAGATGTGGGTTCAAGTACCGCTCTAGGCACAATATTTCCCATTTTCATCAACCCCCGCGTCAATAGCATACTATTTATATGTGCATGGTTATAATGCGCCATATATATTAATGAAATATGTATACATTATTTCATATTTCATTATTTGAAAGTATTTTGTCAGTGCTGGAGCACTGGTTGCAAAAATATGGAATCACTCTCTATGACACTTTAAAAAGAAAATACTATAAAGTCACCATGAGTGCGCACTGTCATAAGTCAGTACCTGTCCTGATATGACCTTAGATGTTGTCAGGACGTAAAACTCCAACAACCAACCAACCAACCATGAGGTGTAGGAAACTGGGGAATCCTCCATTCATTTGATGGATCCATGTTCTTTGGACATACACATAGACACTCAGCGGAACGTAGCTCAGGCGGTAGCGTGTCCACCTGTGAAGGTGTTGGTCATTCTATCGATCCTGCTCACTGGACCCATTTGCAGTTTGGGCTATTTTCCGTTCCAACCAGTGGTCCAGAACTGGTTTATCAAAGGCTGTGGTATGTGCTGTCCTGTCTGTGCGAAAGTGCATATAAAAGACCCCTTGCTGCTTATCGGAAAGAGTAACCTATTGTGGCGGCAGCAGGTTTCCTCCAAAGAAATATGTCAGAATGATGATATGTCCAATAACCGATGATACAAAAATCAATGTGTTCTCGAGCCGTCATTCAAATAAATCAAGCTTTACTGACCCTGCTAGTACTTTTGTAGTAGTGACCAGTGTGTTGTGGTAAGGTTATAGTTGCAGAGTTCTATTGTAAAGCATGGGTGGTCCATATGGTGGACCATGTTCCAGCCATTGTTAGCGGCCATCCCCCACTGGAGGTTATGTGCAACTGAGCTGCGCGGAGGTAGAACACCTCTAATCTGACCTCGGCAGAATAAACTTGGGAAGGTTACTTAGTTAGTGGTGATTGCGTAATGCCGCGTCGGCAGCAAATGCCATAAACACAGGGAGAAGTGTTGAAATTCTGTTGTATTATGAGGCTATCGCTTTTTACACAGAATGTAAAAGCACACAATCAACGATGTGTCGAGAAACACTTTTGAAGTTAAAAGCTAACAATTACCCCAAAAAATTCAGACCAGGTAAAATTCTAGATAAAAGTTAGATATCGTTCTTCCTGAATTGGTAAAAATTGTTTTAATGAACTATAAAAGACGGCATAGTCCTGCTGCCCTCAAGAAGGGCAGGGCAATCCTTCTTGTTTTACATCAGTTAAAAAGATCACGCATGGTGTTTGCATTGTAAAATTGTTGGCACAAGTCGCTAAAATCTACGCAGTTTAATAAAAATTCGTTTGAGTGTCAGTGGGAAGGAGCTCGAGGATTGAAGCCTCTACTGTGTCGTTCCTTATTCCCATATCCCTTTGAGTAGTGCAGTCCTGATACGACCTCAGATGTTGCCAGGACGTGAAACTCCAACAAACAACATTGAGTAGTACGAACCGATCGATCACATGTTTTTCTGGGGTTTTTTCCTAGCAATTTTCTTGTTTTGTGTGTGTAAGTTGGCAGGGGAGTAAGGACCCAAGATTACCTGTCAGGAACAATATGGCGATGGCCATAGCCAATCCTCAAAGATCTAGTCATGTGACTTTACCATATATTCTTAAAAATAAAAGTGTAGTACTAGTAGTCTGTTCTCAGGGATGAAAGATCTCCGCGATTCCGCGGATTTCCGGGATTTGTCAATCCTGCAGCACCATATCAGCGTATACTAATATGTGGTGCAGACTCCGCAGCACTATCAGCGTATACTACTAATAAATGCTCCAAGCACCGCAGCACTATCAGCGTACACTACTAATACATGCTTCAAATGGTGCAGCACTATCAGCGTATACCAATATATATGAAACCCGACTTCCGGGAATTTTCCGCGATTCCCTGACAATGCTAAACCTATGGGAGAATATCAGCATTTCCGCTTTTTTTCCCAGAGAGCACTTTCATCCCTGTGTTCTGACCTATGAGGCAAGGAGCCACATAGACATATAGGCGTGGATCAGGTGATGACATTAACTTACAGATTAATTTACAGAGGAGCCTAGGTGGTGTAATGGTTAGCACACTAGCCCAGAATCCAAGAAGTGTGGGTTCGAATCCTGTTCTAGGCGCAAAAGACAGGCCAGAAAAGTTGGTAAATATTACAAATACGGAAACTAGCCCTCCTAAGTACTAAGGAAATCTGAATGACTATCACCATATGGCACAGTCCGTCTGGGTATGTGTAATGGCACAAACAAAATCAGAACAGGGCAGGCATGGTCAAGCATCGGATTCACCCTGAAATACAAAATGGCTAAGCATACAACACAACCATCCCGCCTAGCCGCAGTCTTGAAGGGTCCAGGTGTGTTCTAGCACACTGGTTCACTATCTAAGGACAGCACGTGGGTGAAAGGATGCTGTAACAAACCACAAAAGGGATGGGATCCTCTCCCGCAGGCCTGTATGTCATCCTGGTAGATGTACATAGTAGGCTAAGGTATCATACCCATATTAGGAAAAAACTTTGAAAAATACAAAAAAAACTAATATAGAAACTACTAACACCCAAAGCTCCAAACAGTTGGCCCGAGCAAGACCAGGTAAACACTCCTGAGTGTGGGACCAGACCAAAACAGAATCACAGCTGCCCAGCGTTGAAAACAAGCACCCTCACAGGAGCTTATACGCTATGGACAGAATAAATAACTTGTCACAAAAAGAAACACAAAAATAAACACAAAAAATTCCCAGTTTCAACACACGACCATGCAACTCTACACTTTTTTTTCTCGCTATCAATTTGTTCAAAAGGTTTTTTTTCCTTTTTTCCCCCCCCTTTTATCCCTAACGCGGCCTTACTGCATTCACCACCCGGTAGGTGGCAGGCGAAAAATGTCAAGTCAGCACTGTGTTATTCGCTTGTCATTGGTGATTAGACTTGAGAAGAAGCAGGCTCATACAGACACAGTGCACACATGCTCTAATCATAGCACCCCCAGAATGGTAGACAATGGAAAGGGCTTCATTCCCGTCAACACTCACTTAATGCGAGACCTTGCAGCGGGAAGTAGGTCAGGCGGTAGCGTGTCCATCTGTGAAGCTGTCGATCATCCGATCGATCCCGCTCAGTGGACCCATTTGCAGTTTGGGCTATTTTCCTTTCCAACTAGTGGTCCACAACTGGTTCATCAAAGGCTGTGGTATGTGCTGTCCTGTCTGTGTGAAAGTGGATATAAAAGACCCCTCGCTGCCTATTGGAAAGAGGAGCCTATGTGGCGACAGTTGGTTTCCTCCATAGAAAAATGTAAGAATGACCATATGTTTGACGTCCAATAGCCGATGATGTGATAAAAAAGAAATCAATATGTTCTAGAGGCATCGGCAAATAAAACAAGTTTTATTTTACTTTTATTGCGAGACCAATATCTAATACACAACACTACTGTATACTATGTAGTTAGAAGGCCGTCACCGGACGCGGTGGCCCAATCGGTAGAGAAGGTCGGGAGTTCGAAACCCAGCCGAGTCAAACCATTTGACTTATAAAATTGATACACGTATTTCACGCTACCTAGCCTGGCACTCAGCATGGCCAGGATAGGACATGGACTAGTTTAGTTAGCACGATATCAGGACAATGTGCGATGCCGAGTCATGGTGCCAGCGGCCTGATTTATCAGTGGGGCAGCCCTATAAAGTCACCATGAGTGCACACTGTCACAAGTCGATACCCGTCCTGATATGACCTTAGATGTTGCCAGGATGTAAAACTCCAACAACCAAACCAAGTTTATCGGTACCCATCCTGATATGACGTTGGATGTTGCCTGTATGGGATACTACACTATTATCGTACCTGGTCAGTAATGACTATCTTATGTCAGTTCTTAATGAGGATAGTGTGTTATTTATTGTGTAACACTGTCGCCCTGAGCGTCCACAGTACTGTCATGGAGGTGATGCAGACAAAGGTTGGTTGTTGGAGTTTTACATCCTGGCAACATCTAAGGTCATATCAGGACGAGTACCGACTTGCGACAGTGTGCACTCATGGCAACTTTATAGTGCGACCCCACTAGGAGACCAGGCCGCTGGCACCATGAGCCAATATCTCACTCAGTCACCTTATCCTGACACTGAGGTAACCAGTCCTTGTCCTATCCTATTAATGCCGAGCGCCAGGCTAGGAAGCGACAGGTATCAATTTGATACGTCATTGGTTTGACTCGCCGGGGAACCAAAACTTCCGATCTCCCACACGCGAGGCCCGCGCTCTACCGATTCGGCTACCATGCCCGTATACGACCTTATGTGTTGTCATGACGTTAAACCCCAACAAAGTCTTCGTTGCTGCATTCATTCCTTCTAACTGTTGGCTCCTCCACAATGGCTGACCACACCGCTGATTCTCTTCGTCCTTCCAAGGCAATTTTGAAAGTTTCAAAATGTATACGGGATGGCCGAATGAGTTAGAGCGTCCGTCTCCCATGTTGGTAGATCTTGGGGTCGTGGGTTCGAACCCTGGTCGAGTCAAACCAATGACTTAAAATTAATACTTGTTGCTTCCTAGCCTGGCACTCGGCATTATTAGGCATTATGCTTGGCTCAGTGTCAGGATAATGTGACTGAGTGGGATATCAGGTCATGGTGCTGGTGGCCTGGTCTTCCAGTGGGGCAGCACTATCAAGTCACCATGAGTGCGCACTCTCATAAGTCAGTACCCCTCCTGATATCACCTTAGATGTTGCTAGGATGTAAAATAACAACACACAAACAAACAAATCTTAGTCAGTTAGTCGATGCATACACACACAGTCTCACCTGACTCCTTGCCAGTCATGTCCCTTTAAACTTAAAGGGACTCTAACATGACCAAAACAATCTTTATATGTGTGCAATTTTTATGATCAAATATGTATAATCATAATTTGTATACAGTAAAACCTCTCTAAATCGACCGACCTTGGGATCGACTTTAAATGGTCCATTTAGGGAGGTGGTCGGCTTAGGGAGTTAGAATATGGTTACAATGGTATTGTTGGGACTTAAATAAAACGGGCGATATAGGGGAGTGGTCGATCTGTGGAGGTGGCCGGTTAGAGAGGTTTTATTGTAGCTTGAAACAACCTATTATCTAGGCGTTATTTAAGGCACAACCTTGGTCTGAGGGTTTTTGGTGAAACTGTAGCTATTTACTCCCATTCAGCTCTCATCACTGTCCTCGGTGGCATGGGCTAGGACATATTAGAGACTTGGGAAGTAGTGCAAACTTGACATGAGCTCCAAAACCATACGGTGGCATCAGGGACTGTTCCGTCACTGTTACAGTTTACTGTGTTAGGTGGTGTTACAGTAGCTACTGGACAGTGCCACGGCTGGATTGCCATCTATGGCGAGCAGCTAGCGGCTTTGGGGATCGTGCTTTTAGTATTGCTGCCCCGAGACTGTGGAATGCTCTGCCAGGATATATCACAGATTGTAAATCTGTTGGTGCGTTTAAAAAAGGTCTTTAAGACACAATTGTTTAAATCTGCTTTTAACTAAGTGAAATTTATTTTCCTGTATATTTGTAAAGCACCTGAGAACGGCTTGCTGGATCGGGCGCTATATAAATGTTTTATTATTATTATTATTATTATTATTATTATTATTATTATTATTATTATTAGCGTACTTCGCCTACCCCCCCCCCCCCCCCCCCCCCCCCCCCCACAAGGAAAGTGATGTGGGACCTTGCAGGCCAGGGAGTGGACACTTGACTGTGAAGACCGCGGTGAGCGGAGGTACAACAATAAACATGTCGAAGCAGACGTATTCATGCGAGACGGGATGGCCGAATGAGTTAGAGCGCCCGTATCCCGTGATGGTAGATTGCGGGGTCGTGTGTTCGAACCCTGGTCGAGTCAAACCAATGACTTTAAAATTGATACTTGTCACTTCCTAGCCAGGCGCTCGGCATTATTAGGACAGGGCAAGGACTGGTGTGCTCAGTGTCAGGATAATGTGACTGAGTGGGATATCAGATCATGGTGGTGCCGGACTGGTTTCCCAGTGGGACATCACTATAGAGTCCCCATGAGTGCGCACTGTCACAAGTCGGTACCCGTCTGATATGACCTTAGATATTGCTAGGATGTAAAACAACAAACAAACAAAAACATTCCTGCTACTTCACTGGGGGGGGGGGGGGGGGGGGCTACTGCATGAGGGTCAAGTTCCGGGCGGCCGACAGGGCCCATCACATTGACTAACACTAAAATTTGAAGGTTTTGTGTATGCCTTATAGCGTGTATAAATTCCCCTTCCCCTTGTCTGCGTGACATCACACAACTACTAATAATAGCCACAAGGTACTCAGAGCCTAATGGTGCTTGGCAGACCAATCCCGACCAATCTCAAACTCAAATAACCCATTCTAAGTGTAATCTTTCATTAAGATGCATTGAATATTCGTGTTGTGGGGGTAATGAAAATGTGCCTGTAGCAGGATTAGAACCTTACATCACCTAGGCATTAGTACTACAGGGATGAAAGATCTCAGCTATTTATCGGATTTCACAGATTTGTTATATTCACTGATCAACAGCTTGTTAACTAGCGGTATTTTACACGCTAGAATCTTTATAGGAAATAGAACCCTAACTTCTGTGTGTGGAGGCCGGAAAGCACTAATGTATGATATTACTCAAGCAGTGATCTGCTGACTATATCTGCTTACTATATCTGCTTACTATATCAGTTCCAATAAATAGTAATCCACAGAATTTAAGTGTGGTAAAGTCTAGTAGGGAGGGGTGGCTGGTTCCTCCTGCTGCGCTGTCTCCAGGTCATCTGCCTGCCAACCCCCTGCCCGGCTCTTTTATTCAGATGGAATGCATTCAAAATACATGTACACAGTTGCTGGGAGTCTCCTCAGTCAGAGACAGTAACATGACATTTCATTGGCTGAACTCCTCCAGTCAGTGGTGGTGGTGGGGGGGGGGGGGGGGGCAGGATGGGAGTGGGAGTGGGTCAAACCCCTCCCCCCTCCCCCCCTCCAAGTCAGATACATATTTTTCCATCAAGTTCATCAATCACACTTACATAGGAGTATCAACCCTATTTATCTTTACATAACCCCAGTGGTCACCAGTCCCCTAAATTGGGATAACTCCAAAATAGTAGGAGTTTCTACATGCCTTACTTTGAGAATTACATATTGCATCATCTTTAGTTCAGCAAACTGCCACCAGGTGGGCAGGAAGGGCTCACACACACACACACACACACACACACACACACACACACACACACACACTCACACACACACACTCACACACACACACACACACACACACACACACACACACACACACACACACACACACACACACACACACACACACACACACTCTCTCTCCACTCCACCTCCAGCCTGACACCTGGATTTGGAAGGTCCTGCAAATACTCTCATACACACACACACAAACACACACCCACACACACACACATCCCCCATGCATTGTCACCTGTGTGCTAAGACTCCCTCAGATACTGGCATCTGTAAATCATACCATAACAGGCACACATAACTCAGTTTCTTAACTTAATTATTGTACCCATTCTGTGGCATTCTTCAGACTATTTGTCTGGGTGAAGAAATCATAGTCTGTAACAACTGTATATGCTGTCCTTAGTTTCAGCATTTACCTCCCTTTATACAATATATAATACCAACAGACTTCAATTCAGTAATACATGTATGTACATATACCAATATAGTAATAATTTTCCAGAGTTATTATCTCCAGTGGTTATATTTTATGTAGAACCTTAGAACAATCTGATATTAATTATCACTTCACTTAATATACATAATCTACCATGGTTTCACAACTTGGTTTGAATATTATGCATGTGTAGTTACCAACATGACAGAATGAATTAGGTATTATTAGAGCGGTTTTAAAAGGCTACTTGTATAATTGGACTATTATTATAATGACTTTATAGAAATAAATGGATGATTCAAATATGATTTAAACAGTTTTATTAATGCTTCACAGTTTCATGAAAAGGAGATATTTTGGAATTTATTTAATCTATTATTTATTTATGAACTAGACCTAAAAAGTCAGAATATTTTACAAGCTGAACTCTCACCATCTGTCGTAATAATATCAATCTGGCCTTACCACTGCCATCTACCGGAACTTTCTAAATTTCCGATATAAGTGCATGCTTTCCTCTGGTTATGTCCCCGACTTGCTATCCGGGCCGCACTTCGTCCAGACCTCCTCTGCTCCTCTTCGCTGTGCCTTGCTCCTCCTTGATTATGTCTGAAAAGAGTTCCAGGAGAGGGAGCCGGCCAGCATTTCACTTTCTACCTCTTACTCCGTCTGTGTCTCTGGCTCACTGGCTGGTCAGCATAGAGCAAAGAGACGCGGCCCTTTAACTACACTTTCTTCAGTTTTCTTTCCTCTACTCTACCTCCCCCCCCCCCCTGGGCTTACTCCTCCTACTGATCAAGGGAGTTGTTTGCTTGGGTGGGGCCCTTTTAATTTTTCGCTGTCTCGCTTTCTTCTTGCTGCAGAACCCGCCTTTCCCTTGTCCGATTTATTGGTGCCTCTCTATATTGCTGCAGTTCTGCAGCCGGTAACCGTCGTACGGTTATGAACCACCCAAGAGCTGAGACGGTTATGTTCTTCGACCCAAACGCCAGAGGTGCAACAACACTAGTACACGACAATTGCCACCCTCTCACCCCACAATAAAACAAATATGTAGGAGTTGGGTTAAAAGCGTCTCTAGCCTCAATATGAACTTTAAAGCAATAAACTATGTTTTAAAAAAAAACTGTAATAAAAATGCTAAGACCTATAATATGTACTGTATTTGTGTTGCTTCAAGTGTGTTTGATTAGCAAACTGGGAATTTCCATAAAATTTGTCAGGAGAAAGTAATAATGCTTAAACAAGAAGTGTTTTGATTAAACATTTCTATTTGATGTAAACTTGTTTTAGTTTACGGCTCTTTATTCAGGTACAAATCGAGTTAGGTGTGTGACCTGTGCAATACTTAGCATTACTCATCCGTATAGTTTGGTGAAAATTGTAGGTAACTTTTTTGTAAATGTGGCTGCTGTAAGTGGTGTTGGCTAATAATGCGCTTCTTGGCGCTGACATAGAAGAGGTGGGCACGGATCAGAAACGGCACAAAAACACACCAGCGCGAAAACACCATCGCCACAACATGCTTTCAGCTGAGCTCAAAGACTACTGAACTCCTGTAAGAGAAGGAGGTCACTGCATCCACAGCAAGGTCATAGTGATTACTTAGTGCGATGTGATCATCGATACGAGAAAGTCTCCGTGAACCAGTTTGATATTGCCATTCATTGATTACAGCGCTTGTTTGTTTGTTTATTGGGGGATGTCCATCCTAGCATCATCTAAGGTTATATCAAGACGAGTATTGACTTGTGACAGTGCACTCTCATTGGCGTATTTATAGTGATACCATGTTGCCGGATACCCTACCCAATCACATTGTCCTAGAACCAGACGCGGGGTGGCCAAATCGGTAGAGCAAGGGCCTCGCGTGAGGGAGATCGGGAGTTCGGTTCCCGGTCGAGCTTCCTAGCCTGGCACTCGGCATTAATAGGACAGAGCAAGGACACGTTAGCTCTGTGTCAGGATAATGTGACTTAGTGGGATATCGGGTCATGGTGCCAGTGGCCTGATTTCCCAGTAGGACAGCACTATAAAGTCACCATGAGTGCGCACTGTCACACGTCGATACTCGTCCTGATATGACCTTAGATGTTGCTAGGGTGTAAAACAACAACACACAAACATTATCCTAGCCCTAGCCTAGTATGTAATGCAGAACACAGGCATGGTAGCGACAAATATCAATCTGGTAAAAGTCTTTTGACTTCACCCGGTCATGGGATTGAACCCATGACCTTCAGTGGGGGAATCGAGTGTTCTACCCAGTCAGCCATCCCGTCCGGTGCAGGGCCTTGCCACTAGTGACTAGTTACTAGTGACTAGTTACTAGTTACTAGTGACTAGTTGGCAGTATTCTTGTGTTTCTCTCTCTCTCTCTCTCTCTCTCTCTCTCTCTCTCTCTCTCTCTCTCTCTCTCTCTCTCTCTCTCTCTCTCTCACACCGAAGACTGCCTACCTTCTTATCCCAGTTCAGTCTTCTTTGACTTGGGGGATGCGCTAGGGCGCTTCCGATCCGTTTCGTGACGTCATAGATATAATGATTGACATGAGCGAGGGCAGGGTCCCAGGCCATGCCTCTGATTGGCTCGTGGAGCCACCTGGGGAGCAGGCGTGTTGCCATTAGCTCAACACGTGTAGTGCTTCGAGCCTGGGCGTTACTCCCTGCATGGTATAGACCGCATTCAGCAATAGCTTTTGTTTGTATATCCCACCCTGGCTAAACAGAAATGGACAGAATACAAGTTAAATACTTGTCGCTGTGAATATTGCCTTTGTTGCGGACATGCCGTAAAACAACCCCCCAATCAATTTATCAATCCAACCTGACTGAAAGCTACATCGTCCGATGAAATATCAAATTTTCAAAACCAAACCAATTATCTAGATTTGATTTTACATATCTAACTTAGATACTGATGCGCTTATTTAGCATTTGTTTCTGCGTCGAAGGCAATACTGAGTCAATTTAACAGAACATGTTACTGCAGAAGTATATGGTGTCAGAGTTTTGGCAAGCCTGCCAAAACTAATTTTCCCTGTTTGCACTCAAAATATCTCAAAAGTTTACCATTTAAATTAAAAGTAACTTTGAACTAATGTAAAGTGGATACTAGTGATCGATCTAATATATTTATCTCAGAAAAAATACAGAAATTCAAAACCATTGGACTATGCAACTTTAACTGACTGTGAGCGAATAATATCAGGCCTAACAACAACACCACAACAACACAACAACAACACGCCAACAACACAACAACAACACAAGTTGTGTTTCTAGTTGTGCGGCTGAACCTGTCAAAGGTTGTCGACTGTCATTTGTTTCCGATGGAATTATTTAAAGCTGCATAAACTTTTCAAAACCAAAGCACTTATCGAGATTTGATTCTACATATTTAACTTAGATATTGGTGCACTTATTAAACATTTGTCATTGCATAGAAGGGAATATTTAGGCAATTTAATATAGGCAGAGCGGCGAGGAGGCGTGGAAGGCGAGTGACTGAGGGAGGCTGGCGGGCGGCCTTATAAGGGGAAACAGGAGGGCGATGGCAGGGGAGGTGTGAAAGCAGCGAGGCCGGGGGAGGGCGAGGGAGAAAGTGAGAGGCCGGTGTCGGGGGAGGCGTGAATGCTGCGGCCCAGCCCGGTGGGTGGGTGGGGGGGGAGGGTCTCTTCCTCTCCACGCATCAAGCGCAATGCTCGCATTACAACCAATCTGTTACTGCAGAAGCCTATGGGGTCAGTTTTGGCGTGCTTGCCAACATTGAATTTTGCATGTTTGAACTTCAAATATCTCCAAAGTTATCCATTTAAAATAAAAGTTACTTCAATCAAAAATAAGGTAGATTATAACGATCAACCTACTATAGTTATCTCAGAAAATGACAGAAACTCAAAACCATCGGACTATGCAACTATAATGTTTAGAAATAAACCCTTTCAGTTTCAGACCACAGATACCTGGTGATAGAGAATTCCTTGCTTCAATGACAATTTCCTGACAAATTCCATGAGTTGTACCATTTGTGTACGTCAAATTACATCACAGTCATTGATTCATGGTAAACTATTGTGACTAGAGTTGGACCCGAACCCACACTTCTTGCTTGCATGCAACAGTTTTGTAGGCCTCACTCAAATCTAGGGCATTTACTTCGACTGATTGTAATATTTGTATGATGGCATTATGTCACTGTCAACTTATTGACAGTAGATACCCGGCATTCCAATAGGCGCAATTAACTACCTTCAAGCTGCATAGTCCGATGTAAACATCAAATTTTCAAAACCAAAACAATTATCTGCATTTTATTGTACATATCTAACTTAGATACTGGTGCACTTATTAAACATTTGTCACCACACAGAAGGGAATACTGGGACAATTTAATAGAACCTGTGACTGCAGAAGCCTATGGTGTCAGAGTTTTGGCAAGCTTGCCAACATTAATTTTGCATGGTTGCACTTCAAATTTCTCAAACGGTAGCCATTTAAAATAACGATTACTTCAAACTAAAGTAATGTAGATTATAATGATCAAACTCATATATTTATCTCACAAAATGACAGAAATTCAAAACCATCGGACTATTCAACTTTAAAGTGGCCAACACAGGGAGAATACTCTCCTTATATTAATTAATTATGTCGAAAGCTTCAGCGCTTCTTTCCTTTCCTTTACTTTCCTTTCCGTTCCTTTCCTTTCTTTCGTTCCTTTTCTTTCCCTTTCCTTCCTTTTCTTTCCCTTTCTTTCCCTTTCTTTCCGTTCCTTTCCTTGCGTTTCCTTTCCGTTCCTTTCCTTGCATTTCCTTTCCGTTCCTTTCCCTTTCTTTCCTTTTCTTTCCCTTTCTTTCCCTTTCTTTCCCTTTCTTTCCTTTTCTTTCCCTTTCGTTCCCTTTCGTTCCCTTTCCTTTCCCTTTCTTTTCCCTTTCTTTTCTTCAAAGTGTATATTTCACTGGATATAGATGTGTGCCTTTCTCACATTAACACGCCCCTCACTTCTTTTTCTGATAGGCCGTCCCGATATGACCTTAGATGTTGCCAGGACGTAAAACTCCAACAACCAATCTTCTGACGGGATGGTTGAATATGTAGTGCACTTTCCGCTGAGTCAAACCAAAGACTTACACAATTTTACCAATGTGTACTTAAAGTTGGATAGTCCAATGGTTTTTACTTCCCGTCATATTTTTAAAGGATAAATTTTTAAGTTATTCATTATAATGTACCTTACTTTAGTTTGAAGTAACGTTTATTTTAAATGGCAAACTTTGGTTGAGATATTTGAAGCGCAAACATGCTAAAATAATTTTGGATTACATGTCAAAACTCTTGAGACCAGCTGGGCCGTATGCATGGAGCGGTGTTAGCGAGCCAAAACGCGTATAGGGCGGGATTTCTGGTTTAGCGCAGAAAAGTTGGTATGCATGGAGCAGTGTTAGGCCTAACACCGAGCGTTTAAACTAGGAAATTCTAACTCTGCTCATATCTGGTTTACAGCGGTGTTAGTGTTAGGTTAGTGTCAGGAAGGAACCCAAATCTACTCAATGCTATCATATTTAACAGAATTACTTACGCAATATGTGAAATGTTATCAATTTAACCCTAAATTCGAACCCTCCTTAAGGCTACTGCCGCATTGGCGGCGATATTAATGGTTATATTTTCGAATCGACGAACGTAAAGTAAACAAATCGCCGCCGCCACCGCATCAACGTCGCTTTCCATACTGGCGGCGGTGGCGGTTTCTTGACTGTACGTTCGTCGATTCGAAAATATAACTATTAATATCGCCGCCAATGCGGCGGTAGCCTTAAGGAGGGTTCGAATTTAGGGTTAAATTGATAAAATTTCACTTATTGCATATGTAATTCTGTTAAATATGATAGCATTTAATAGATTTGAGCCTAATATATGGCTACAAACGCAGAGGGATTTCCCAAATCTATAAATACATTCACGTTTAGCTAACACTCACCATTTAAGCGCCCATGCATACGGCTTGACATAGTTCTCGACGCCACCGATAACCGGTGTTAGCTACCATGTGTTAGGGCGATAACACCACACGCCCCTAACACTGCTCCATGCATATGGCCCCAGGCATATGCATCAGCAATAGCAGGTTCTATTATATTGATTTAGTATTTCCTTCTATACATCAATACCATTTGTTACTAACAATACGTGTGTTCCTAGTTCCACTAGTTTTTAACACTGAAACCTAGGAAATAATGGCCAAGGACAGGAGTTCATAGCGTGCTTCTATTCGCAAAGGCACAACACAGTTTGAAACTGATCGTATTGTTAGTAACCATGCAGTTAGTACTGGCTCTGATCAAATCAAATCAGTAGACGCTAATTGCCATGGAGGAAGTGGTCAAATGAAGGAAATTAATAACTGAATAAGTGAACCAGTGTCTAAGTATTTAGTTAGGTATGTAGATTCAAATTTTGGCTTGGTTGTTGGAGTTTTACGTCCTGGCAACATCTAAGGTCATATCAGAACGGCTACTGACTGGTGACAGTGCGCACTCATGGTGCTTTATAGTGCTGCCCCACTGGGAAATAAGGCCACCAGTACAATGCCCCAATATCCCACTCAGTCACATCATCCTGATATTGAGCTAACCAGTCCTTGCCCTATTCTCTTAATGCTGAGCGCCAGCCTAGGAAGCGGCAAGTATCACTTTTAAAGTCATTGCTTTGACTCGACTGGGAACCAAACTCCCGACCATCTTAGGCCATCGTGCCCTGTAGCCCTATAGTGAAGGATAGGGCTGGGAGTGCCACCAATCACGCCTTCCACCTGTAAGCTGTAGCTGTGACCCGGCATGCTGGGTGGCAGCGTCAGTCCTTCCTGAGGAACCAGCGGAACTCGGACTACCTGGCGTGCTGGGTCACAGCTTCAGTCCTTCCTGAGGAACCAGCGGAACTCGGACTACCCGGCATGCTGGGTGGCAGCGTCAATCCTTCCTGAGAGACCAGCAGAACTCGGACTACCCGGCATGCTGGGTCACAGCTTCAGTACTTCCTGAGGGACCAGCGGAACTCAGACTACCTGGCGTGCTGGGTCACAGCTTCAGTCCTTCCTGAGGAACCAGCGGAACTCGGACTACCCGGCATGCTGGGTGGCAGCGTCAATCCTTCCTGAGAGACCAGCAGAACTCGGACTACCCGTCATGCTGGGTCACAGCTTCAGTACTTCCTGAGGGACCAGCGGAACTCAGACTACCCAGCGTGCTGGGTCACAGCTTCAGTCCTTCCTGAGGAACCAGCGGAACTCGGACTACCCAGCATGCTGGGTGGCAGTGTCAATCCTTCCTGAGAGACCAGCAGAACTTCTTGGTTGTCCATCGGTAGCAATGATGACAACAACTCATCATTTATTGTGAACATGTGGATGACCGATGAGGCCAATTTATGCTCGGAATGTGCGGTGGTGCATTGGATGTGTGTGTAGCTGCAGTCAGACAGTCTGGTGGATGAAGGGGATGATCTTTCCTCTCCTGATGCTTTTGTTTAGCTTGAGATATACGATCAGTTTCAAACTGTGTTGTGCCTTTGCAAATAGAAGCATGCCATGAACTCCTGTCCTTGTCCATTATTTCCCAGGTTTCGGGATTGAAAAATAGCGGAACTAGGAACACACATATTGTTAGTAACCATGTAGTTAGTACTGGCTCTGATCAAATCAAATCAGTAGACGCTAATTGCAATGAAGAAAGTGGTCAATTGAAGGAAATTAACTGCATTCATGACCTACGAAGGTCAATCAAGCCTAATTACTGCTGTTCCTTAGGGGTATTACACAGGTAATTCCCTACATTGAGGGAACCATTTGCAGGGTCGCCAACCCTTACTGTTTCGCTGTAAGGTGTATGATATTTTATGTCCCAATCATCATCTTACGCCACAATGTTTCCAATATGCAATAATGGTTAAGACACTAGCCCAGGAATGGCAAGCATTGTGGGTTCGAATCCCACTCTAGGTACAATGCTTCCAATTGGAAACAATGATTAAGACACTAGCCCTGGAATGGCAAGCAGTGTGCGTTCGAATCCCAGTCTAGGTACAATGTTTCCAACATGCAATAATGGTTAAGACACTAGCCCTGAGAAGTATGGGTTCGAATCCCACCCACCCACTATAGACACAATGTTTTCCAGTTGGCAAAAAAACAACCTGAAAACAAAAGGAATGTGAGTCCAGAAATAGGAAGAAGGTGCCGAGTTTAAGAGAGGGGTTGGGGTGGGAGGAATTGGGTTAATTTGGCTCACGTTGGCTAATGCGATTGAGATAAGATTTGGGGGATTTGGGTTGGATTAGGGTTGGGTTAGTGCTTGGTTAGTGAGTAATGTGATTGCATAGAGGAGGCAGCGATTGGGGGGAAAGTAACGATGGATATTGAAATGGATAATTGTGGAGGATTGAGAGTGTAGATGGAGGTGATAGAGTGCAGGTGATGAGGCTTTGTAGACGGGGAGGAGCAAGGAGTCGGGAGACTGGGTGCGGTAGCCTAATCGGTAGAGCGCGGGCCTCACGTGCAGAAGGTCGGGAGTTCAGTTTCCGGTCGAGTTAATCCAATGACTTAATATTGATACTTGTCGCTTCCTAACCTGGCGCTCGGCATTAATAGGATAAGGCGAGAACTGGTTAGCTCAGTGTCAGGATAAAGTTTGACGTCTAATAGCCGATGATAAAACAAACTTTCTGTTACTGAGTGGGATATCAAGTCATGGTGTCGGTGGCCTGATTTCATAGTGGGGCAGCATTATAAAATCGCCATGAGTGCTCACTGTCACAAGTTAGTACCCGTCCTGATATGAACTTAGCTGTTGCTAGGACGTAAGACTCCAACAACCAACCAAGGAGTCGGTAGAGGCTTGTAAACAACTTTAAAAAAACAACAAAAAAGCCTCCCCCATCTTGCTTGAAAAGTTACATAGTCCGATGGTTTTGAGTTTCTGTCATTTTTGAGGTAAATACATTAGGTTGATTGTTATAATGTACCTTACTTTAATTTGGAGTAACTTTTATTTTAAATGGTTAACTTTTGAGGTATTTGAAGTTCAATGATGCCAAATTAATTTTGTCAGGCTTCTGCAGTAATGGGTTCTATTAAATTTGGCCTCAGTATTCCCTTCTGTGTGGCGACAAATGCTTGATAAGTGCACCTGTGTCCAAGTTAATGTGTCAAATCAAATCTGGGTAATCGTTTTTGTTTTTGAAAATTTGATGTTGTCATCGGACCATGCAGCTTTAATGCAAACTGAGAAGCTGGACTGAGCAGATACAAAGCGCAAGGAGATGATTTGAGATGGTGGGTGGACAAGTCGATGAAACTGAAAGAGTTTGGCTAAAGAGTTACACTTTTGTTTGTTTGTTTTGTTTGTCTTGTTTCGTTTGTTTGTTTTGTTTGTTTGTTTTGTTTGTCTTGTTTGTTTCTTTTGTTTGTCTTGTTTGTTTTGTTTGTTGGGATTTTACGTCCCGGCAACATCCAAGGTCATATCAGGATGAGTACCGACTTGTGACTTCACACACTCATGGGCGACTTTATAGTGCTGCCCCCTGGGAGGCCAGGCCACTGGAACTATGATCCGATATCCAACTCCTGATAGTGACACTGAGCTAACCAGTCCTTTCCCTATCCTAGTAATGTTGAATGCTAGGTTAGGTAGTTCTCTGGCGGAGTGGTTACAGTGTCTGACTTTTTTCTAGGTCAGACTCCTAATCTGAAGGTCAGTCGTTCGATTCCCTGTACCCCCACCTCTGTTAATTTGGATTTCCACTGCTGTGTATAACTTAAAGTGTCATCAAAGGCCAGTTGCTCTCATACCATGTCTATGTGGTGTGGGAGATTAAAAATCCCTTGGGTCGGTAAACTATCTATCGACAAACTGTCTAATGGTGAAAACAAGTCTATTCAGACTTATCCATGATAGGCAGTATAAATCTTCAAGAAAAAAGGTAGTGACAAGTATCCATTTTGGAAGTCTTTGGTTTGAATTTGCCATGATTCAAACTCCTGGTCTTCTGCACAGGAAGCTCTACTGCAAATATACCATTTCACAGCGTCGGTCAGTCATCCAAAACCAGTGGACACTAATAAACCTGTATTACCAGCTCAATCAATAAATAGTTCCGTCCTCTAGTCGAAGGTTGGATGCAATGGTTCTCCACTTGTCCCGATGGTGTGCTGTTCTGATAGACTGTGAACAATTCAAGCCTGTCCACTGTGAAATATTTGTAAACCATGATATTCTTGGTCTCCCTCTCCCTCTGCTGCCATTCACCTTCCCTTCCAACAATGTACGGTATATTGAACTCTGACGAATGATGTGGCCAAAATAAATAAGTTTCTTTGTCTGTGTAGTGGCAAACAAGCTTTTCTTATTTTTAATTTTTCTGAGAACTTCTTTGTTGGTGATCTTCTTTGTCCATGATGTTCATGCCAATAGGTGGCATGAACATCAACAATCTATTACCAGCTAGATTATATTTTTTGGGGGTCAGGCGCACATTAGTTGATTAAGCAGGGGAAACTTCAATCGCGGACAATTGGTCTTCCTCATTCCACTGCTCCTTAGCCTATCATAATAATGCCGAATGTCAGGCTATGTAGAGACAAGTATAAATTTTTAAGTCATCGGTTTGACTTGGCCAGGGTTTGAATCGGGTTTTAAATCTCACAGTCCACCAAAACTCAGGGGGGGAGGGGGTGAGGCGGTCGGTCAACTCATTTGGCAATCTCGTCTGGCTTAATGTCTATTGATGTCAATATTTCACAAACAACCCATAAGGCTATCAATGGTAGGACACCTGAATATCTGTGTTATCTCTTGCCCATCAGCCAGTCCTCTCAAACTCTCTGATCACAGACTGAGAGTATACAGCCTCACCATATGTCATTCTGATTTATGGGTTCACGAGTTTCTCGGCAGCCAATTACCGAGCATTGCGACATACACTGATACAGTACAACCTCTCTAAATCGATCGTCCATGTGACCAACGTAAGTTAAATGGTCCATTTAGGGAGGTGTCGGGTTTTGGGAGTTAAAAAAAATTGTTATAATGGTATTGTATGGGCGATCGTTTGGAACTCAAATAAAGCGATCGATATAGGGGAGTGGTCGATCTGTGGAGGCGGTCGGTTAGAGGGGGTTTTACTGTATTTGTTTTTAGTGTAGGAGTAGAAGTAGAAGTCTGTCGGGCATCCCTCTCATATACATACCCACACTCACTCGTTATATCACGACTCACTCTTGTCACTACTGGGCGGGGGGGGGGGGGGAGGAGGGTCGAATTGGTTAAGAGCCCTAGCTGGCCTCCTGGGTGGGTTGTTGGTTGTTGGAGTTTTACGACCTGGCAACAGCTAAGGTCATATCAGGATGGGTACTGACTTGTGACAGTGTACACTCATTGCAAAATTATAGTGCTGCCTCACTGGGAAATCAGGCCGCTGGCACCATGACTATTAACAAGCAGAAGAGAAACGCACCTGAAAATACTAGCACACCACTACACCACAAAACCAGATTACACAGCCCCCTGCAGGGACACTAGACACATGGCGGCCCCAATACTCCTAACGAAAAGAAGCAACATGAAAATACATGAGAGAAGTGTACTAACCATGGCAGCACATGCCTGGAATAAACAAAACGTAAAATTACGGGCAATCCGTAACCCTGACCACTACAAACAATTCCTAAAGAAAACAATTACTTACTGACACAACAAAACCGCACCTGCCCCTGAGCGCAGTCAATGATTGATGTGTACTGGCACAGAAAGCAAAAGACAGGCCAGGAAAAGTGGTAGGCACTAAACAGAAAAAATAGGAAAATTAGCCCTCCTAAGTATAAAGGAAATCAGGAAAGCTATCACCACATGGCGCAGTCCACCTGGGTATGTGTAATGGCACAAACCAACACAGAAATAGACAGGCCATGGTCATGCAACTGATCCACCTGGAAATACAAAATGGCTAGGCAAACAACACAGCCATCCCAACTGGCCGCAGTCCTAAAGGGTCCGAGTGTGGTCTAGCACGCAAGTGCAGTATCTAAGGACAGGGTTTAGATGAAAGGATGCTGTAACAAATTAAAAAATCTGAATGGAACAGGATCCTCTCCCGCAAGCCTGCATGTCACGCAAGTAGATGTACATAGTAGGCTAAGGTATCATACTCAGACTAGACAAAAAAACTGGAAGATTACAAAAAAACTAACATAGGCTATTACTAACAACCAAAATTGCAGAAGGCTGACCTGAGCAGACACAGGTAAACACTCCTGGGCAAAGGGACAGATCAAGACAGCACCACAGCTGTCCAGCATTGAAAACGAGCGCCCTGACGGGAGCTTATACGTTATGGGCAGAGTAAATACCTCGTCAATAAAAAAAAAAGAGAAAATAAAGACCCATTATCTTGACACTGAGCTAACCAGTCCTTGCCCTATCCTATTAATGCCGAGTACCTGTGTAAAATATTCCGATTAAAAGCACATTGGTGGGTGATGTGAACTGGTCTGTAAGGGATTACAAATGTTATATGTAAATGGTAAATGATGTAATGTGACCAGATGCATGTGGTATTGTGTAGTGCTGGTGATCCTTTACTGAGATTAGATAGACATTATGTATTATATAGATAGTGTGAGAGGGGCACTACTGTTAGTGTGATAGGGCCTTAGCAGCTCTGCTCACAACCCCCTCCCACCCCAACTGTTAGATACGGATCACTGCACACCCAGACACAACAGGGCAGGTGAGGCCAAAACAACCAAGGCATGGATACAAGCATGCTTACTGTTAATTGGTGGATATGTGGATGCTTACTGGTGATTGGAGGATCTGGTCATGTGACAGACCATCTTGGATTCTAAAACCACTATATAATAATAAACCTGAGGGTGCAAGCTCTCTCTCTAACTTTCACTCTATCCTCTGCCTTTCTTATACTTGCCTGTAGTGATTTCATATTAGCATGCCTACACAACTACAGCTGCCAGCCGACGACTTTACACCTGGTTAGGAAGCGACAGGTACCAAGTTTATAAGTCATTGGTTTGACTCGACCGGGAACCAAACTCCTGACCTTCCGCACGCGAGGCTCGCGTTCTACCAATTTGGGCCACCACGCCCGGTCTCCTGTGTGGGAGGTCGTGGGTTCGAACCCTGAGTGAGTGAAACCAATGACTTACAAAATTGATACTTTTCACTCCATAGACTGGCGTTCGGCATTAGTAGGATAGGGCAAGGACTGGTTTGTGCAGTCTTAGGATAAATTGACTGAGTGGGCTATTGAGTCATGATGCCAGTGACCCAGTCTCTAGTGGCACTATGCAGTTATTATGAGTGTGCACTGTCTCAAGTTGGTACACATTCTCTGATATGGTCTTAGATGTTGCTAGGACATAAAACCAAACAACCAAACAAACAAACAATAGCTTCTCTCTTTTTTTTTTTTTCTTCAAGTATTTATTCATCGAATAATATCTCTTGTCAGCGCCAGCGCACTGGTCTTCCGACCGTACAGTACAACTCCTTAATACATAAATGATACTACCATCAGTTGTAATAGTGACTGCATGCAAATCCTGTTTTGTTACTAAAAGTATTATACATTTTATAATGAAGTATCAGCTGTAGTAGTAACTGTGTACACATCCAGCCCAATAGAGGTATCGTGCATAAATGAAACTACTATCAGTTGTAATAGTGACTGCATGCAAATCCTGTTTGTTACCAAAAGTACCATACATTTTATAAATGAAACATCAGCTGTAGTAGTAACTGTGTACAAATTCAGTCCAATAAAAGTATCATGCATTCAGTGAATATGTATTACATGGGTTTAGAATTGTCTTTAAACACTTTTTCCTTTTTCTTTTTAAAAGAAATATCTCAAAATATATATACCTATTTCCCAAATACACAGTGACTGCATGCAAATCCTGTTTGTTACTAAAAGTATTATACATTTTATAAATGAAGTATCAGCTGTAGTAGTAACTGTGTACAAATCCAGTCTAATAGGAGTATCGTGCATAAATGAAACTACTCTCAGTTGTAATAGTGACTGCATGCAAATCCTGTTTGTTACCAAAAGTACCATACATTTTATAAATGAAATATCAGTTGTAGTAGTAACTGTGTACAAATTCAGTCTAATAAAAGTATCATATATTCAGTGAATATGTGTTACATGGGTTTAGAATTGTCCTTAACACTTTTCCATTTTTTTCTTTTTTTTTCCCCTTTCTCCCTTTCTCTTTTCAGACGAAATATATCAAAATATATATATATCTATTTTCAAAAACATGCAGAGTATATATGCAAATCAGTGGATCCAATCACAATTAATACGCTGGTATCCAGCACCTACCTACATTGATTTGTCCACAAATGTTAGTCGTTATATACTGAAGGATATGGTATGATGGTGACAAGAACACTAGTTGTCAATTTGTATGATGTTAATTTTGCAATACTGTCATTTAATTAGTAATTGTTAGTTCTTGGTATTGTATGATTTGATGAATGGAATGGGGGTCTGTGATTTTATTGGGGATGAAAAAAATACGTACTGGACATTGTAACAGGGGAGGGAAGGGGCTTAGCGCATGTAGTGCATTTGAGACCATCTGTATGCATGTGTGTACAGGGGTCGGGGCAAGGGTGGCCTTTAGAAAATACCTGCTACTGTGTAGGGGTCTGACAGGCCTGTTGTATTTTTATTAAGTTTTTGAATTCAAGGAGACTCCCCTATAGAATGCCCTGCTCAAAGTGAACTTGATTGACTTTAACTGGAAAGCTGAACAATAATTCTATTTTGACAGAAAACAACTGAAATGGATTTGTAATTTTGTTGCACCTGAACCGTTCACATGTATACACATATCTTATTCACCCATTTTCCCACCATCAAGACTGAACGCAGTGGCCGAATCGGTAGAGCCCAGGCCTCCTCTGCGGAGGGTCGGGAGTTCGAATCCCGGTTGAGTCAAACCGATGACTTATAAAATTGATACTACAATAAAGGGGCTAGAGGTAATTTTCTAAGAACAAAGGCTGCGTGCGAGGTCGTCTGATGTGGTCTGTGTGCACTCATGACCGTCATTCAAGACCTAACTCCTAACAATTCTTAAAATGACCTCATACCCCGACCTCATAAAGTCGCAGCGTAAACTGACACTAGCGCAGGGGGGTCGGTCTATACCAAAATGTTGCAAATTTGGCACACACAAAAACTAACATAACTACTAACAGCGAAGATGACAAGGCAACTACCAAATTGAGACTATTGCTGTTTAGCGATGAAAACAAGCCATGATGCGACTTACTCGTTATGGACAGGGTAAGTAAATAAACCATCACACACACACACACAAAAAAGAAGAAAAAAAAGAAAGAAAAAAAAAAAGATGCCTCACCTTATTAAGTCATGCAAGCGCCACAAATGCAGTCAGTGGTAAATGACTTATTGACACTCTCAGGCGTATGGACTGATCCAGCGGACGGGAAATTGCAGTTGAGTGAGGACCGGCCGGCTGCCCGGTCCTAATTACCACCTGGCGGCATCTTGTTGAAGCTTGGAGTCCTGATTAGGAGCTGGTGTCAGGGATCAGCGAGTCAATTACTGTTCTGCTCAGTGAGTGTTCAGGAGATGCTCGTTGGCTTTCACTGACACGCTGTGATATGAGTGAATTGTTTGCGGGTTTGTTTGTTTAACGACCCCCCTCGTTCCCTTTTCCAGCACAAAAAGTAAACATCGGCTATTGCCGGTCATACAGGGGTTAAACATATCTGACTAATAAAAGAAATTACATTTCAAACACGTAAAATAGAGCACCGATATGTATGCCAAAAGAGCATACAACTGTGGTAAAATCACCAGTGGTATATGATCAATAAAATCAGCAGTAACAGATTTTTCAAGTTTTCAAGTTGTATTTCTTCTTCCACTTCGTTCTAAAAATCTGAGTACATCTAGTACTAATAGTAATACAGTGTTAAAGTGCCTGTCACACCTTACCTGATTGAGCAACGGACATAACCAGACAAAGAATGTTCTAGTCCGGTGGTGTTCGGTATCAAAATGTACCGAAATGTGTCAAAATGTTGCGCTTTCAACGGACAAGGAATGTACATTAACGAATAACCACCGGACGATAACCGAATGACACCGGATAACAACGGACAAGCAACAGTCAACTGATGGGCAAAAACCGAATGTCAAACGGATGAACCGAACATCAACCGGACACGTACCAGACTGTTAAAGGACGCGCCAAAAACATTTTTGTTAAACGACAGACCAAATTCCTGCAACAACGTCAACGGACTCTGCAGGAAGCAAACCGGAGATGTAATGAATGGGTACCGGACATGAACTGGACTAAATGGACTTAAAACGGACACCAACCATACACATCAGTCCGGTACAAGTTTTTTGCATGTTCAAAGCTTGACACTGTACACACCGGACACCACTGGACAGAGAACGGACACGCCGGATGCATACCATATATAAAACGGACATTGACGTATTTCACTGGACAGTGTCCGTTTTCTATCCGGTACCCCAATTCGGTAAGGTGTGACTGAGCCTTAAGGGATGAAAGATCTCGATTTCGTGGATTTCCACGATTTCGTTTCGGTATAATTGCTTATTAACGGTCACAAAATACCAGGGGAAAATAACAGCAGTTAGTCAGAATCAAGATGGCGACCGTTCTGATTATGACCTGAGATTGGTTGGTTGTTGCATTTTTGCATCCTGGCAACATCTAAGGTCATATCAGGACGGGTACCGACTTCTGACAGTGTGCGCTCATGGTGACTTTATAGTGCTGCCCCTCTGGGAGACCAGGCCGCCAGCACCATGACCTGATATCCCACTCAGTGGCATTTTCCTAACACTGAACCAGTCGTTGCCCTATCCTAATAACATCGAGTGTCTAGCTAGGACACAACATTGGTTTGACTCGACCAGGGTTCGAAGTTCGAATCCCACAATCTACCAAAGCGGGAAATGGACACTCAACTCATTTGGCCATCCCGTCTGGTCCCCGTATTTTTATGTTTGTTGGGGTTTTACATCCTGGCAACATCTAAGGTCATATCAAGATGGGTATTATGAAAGTCCAGGGGGGCCTTGGTAAGGCAGCTGGTTGAAGAACCTAGAACTTGTAGAAGTGATGTGTTACCTTAGCGCTATGCAATCTCGTAAGAGATGTTGATGACGTTGATGCTGTTGATGGCGATGTACATACATATGGCCTGGCTCCTCTTTGTCAACTGGGGCCGTTGGCCGAATTGGTAGAGAGCGGGCCTCGCGTGCGGGAGATCAGAAGTTTGGTTCAAACCAATGACTTATAAAAATTTATACCTGCCGCTTCCTAGCTTGGTGCTCGGCATTAAGATGATAGGACAAGGACTGATTAGCACAGGATCAGGATAATGTGACTGAGTGGGAAATCAGGTCATTGTGGTGCCAGCTGCCTGGTCTCCCAGTGGGGCAGCACTATAAATTCGCAATGAGAGCACACTGTCACAAGTCGGTACCTGTCCTGCTATTAGTATTACCTTAGATGTTGCTAGGATGTAAAACCCCAACAAACAGTACAAACAGTTTCATCAAGCTGAGTAGGTTGCTGGGTATTTCAATAGATATTACTGTGGATAATGTGTTAGCGACGGCATAAAGCCTAAAAGCCATTCCCAAATGAGTACCTTCTGGCACTAATGTGCCAATTGTCTGCAACTGAATGCTTAATGGAGCATAACATGTTCAGATTAAAAATAAACTAATCGTGAATGGTTTTCGGTTTTCGAGGGCGCCTACAGTGTCATGTGACTCACCCACTTATGTGTCGCAAAAAGCCTCATGCATAAGAGAGCAGCTTTATTTCGTTGAAACCGGTTGGATATATTTGGGATTTCCCCTATCTTTTTAAGCAGCTTTCTTTCGTTGAAACCGGTTGGATATATTTGGGATTTGCCCTATCTTAATAATGCCGGGCGCCTGGCTAGGAAGCGACAAGTGTAAATTTTGAAGTGTCTGATTTGACTCGACCATGGTTCGAACCCATGGGTTTGAATCCCACAATCTACCAACACGGGAGACGGATGCTCAACTCATTTGGCCATCCCGTCTGGTCCCCGTATTATGATGTTGTATGTTGTTTGTTGGGGTTTTACATCCTGACAACATCTAAGGTCATATCAAGATATTATGAAGGTCCAGGGGGGCCTTGGTTGAAGAACCTAGCAGTGAAGTGTTACCTTAGGGCTATGCAATTTGATAAGAGATGTTGATGACGTTGATGTTGTTGATGTTGTTGATGGCGATGTACCAGCAGTGTGCGGCCTGGCTTTTCTTTGTCCTTTGTCCACACCGCACAGAAATCACTCATTGTTCTCCGTCGCCATTCACCTCGTGACTGACGCCACCTTCGCGAGTAGTTTGCTGGCGTTCCGCCAGAGGGGGTGCGCGCGGTTATCGCACCTGTCGAGCTGATCTCCTCGGGCCTCCTACTCTACTCTACTCTACTCTACTCTACTCTACTCTACTCTACTTGACTCTACTCTACTCTATTCTCTACTCTACTCTATTCTCTACTCTATTCTCTATTCTACTTTCTACTCTACTCTCTACTATATTGTCTACTCTACTCTATCCGTCCTGATATGACCGTACATGTTGTTAGGACGTAAAACAACAACACACAAACTACTTTACTATTCTCTACTCTACTCTCTACTCTATTGTTTACTCTACTCTATCCGTCCTGATATGACCTTACATGTTACTAGGATGTAAAACAACAAACAAACTACTTTAATCTATTCTCTACTCTATTCTCTACTTTACTCTGTTCCCTACTTGACTCTACTCTACCCTCAACCCTACTTGACTCTACTCTACTCTATACTCTACTTGACTATTCTCTACTCTTTTATCTACTCTATTCTCTACTCTACTACTTGACTCTACTCTACTCTTTTCTCTACTCTATTCTCTACTCTATTCTCTACTCTACTCTATACCAGACGCGGTAGCCGAATCAGTAGAGCGCAGGCTTCCCGCATTGTCACAAGTCGGTACTCGTCCTGATATGACCTTCGATGTTGCCAGCACGTAAAACTCCATCCAATGACAACACTACTCCATACAGCCGTGCTCTACCCTATTCTCTATTCTATGCTACTCAACCGTACTCTACTCATACTCTATTCTACGCTTCTACACTATGCTCTACTCTGTTATACTCTACTACACTATGCTCTACTCTATTCTACTCTACTACACTATGCTCTACTCTATTCTACTCTACTACACTATGCTCTACTCTATTCTACTCTACTACACTATGCTCTACTCTCTTCTACTCTACTACACTATGCTCTACTCTATGCTACTCTACTACACTATGCTCTACTCTATTCTCTATTAATACTATTCTATTCTGTACTATCCCTTACCTTACCTTACCTTACCTTACCCTACTCTATTGTATTCTCTATTCTAATCTACTCTACTCAACCATGCTCTACACATACTCTACTATACTCCTACTCTGTTCTGCTATACTATACAATGCTATACTATACCCTACCTTACCATACTCTATTCTACCCTACTCTAGTCCACCATACTCCTATTCTATTCCAGTCTACTATGCTATTCCCTACCCTACTCTACTATACTATACAATACTCCACTCTACTATACTATTCCCCGTCCTGATATGACCTTAGATGTTGCTAGGACGTAAAACAACAAACAACAATAAACAAACAAACAACTATACTATTCCCTACCATACTCTAGTCTATTAGTCTGTTCACTACTATACCCTACCCTACCCTACCCTACTCCACTCCACTCCACTTCACTCCACTCCACAGCACTCCACTCCACTCCACTCCACTCCACTCCACTCCACTCCACTCCACTCCACTCCACTCTCCACCCCACACCACTACCCACTCACTCCACTCCACTCCACTCCACTCCACACCACTCCACCCCTACTCTCCTCCACCCCACTCCACCCCAACCCAACCCCACCCCACTCCACTCCACTCCACTCCACGTCCAACTCCACTCCCACTCCACTCTCCACTCCACTCCACTCCACCCCAACCCACCCACCCCACCACACCACCTCCACCCCACTCCACTCCACTCCACTCCACATCCCACTTCCACTCACACTCCACTAGCCACTCCACTCCACACCACTCCCACTCCACCCCATCCCCACCCCACCCCACCCCACCCACCCCACCCCACCCCACCCCACTCCACCCCCCCACCCACCCCACCCCAACCCCACCCCACCCCCACCCCCCCCCCCCCACCCCTCCCTCCCCCCCACCCCCCCCCACCCCACCCCACTCCCCCCCCCCCCCCCACCCCCCCCCCCACCCCCCCCCCCCACCCCCCTCCCCCCCACCCCACTCCCCCTCCCCCCACCCCACCACCCCCCCCACCCCACTCCCCCCCACCCCCTCCCCCCACCCCCCCCCCCCCCACCCACCCCCCCCACTCCCCCCCCCCACCCCCCCACCCCCCCCACCCACCCCCCCCCCACCCCACCCCACCCACCCCCACCCCACCCCCCCACCCCCCCCACCCCCCCCCCCCCACCCCCCCACCCCCCCCCCCCTCCCCCACCCCCCCCCCCCCCACCCCCCCCCCCCCTCCCCCCACCCCCCCCCACCCCACCCCCACCCCCCTCCACCCCACCCCACCCACCCCCCCCACCCCACCCTCCCCCCCACACCCCACCCCCACCCCCCCCCCCCCACCCCCCCACCCACCCCACCCCCCCCCCCCACCCCACTCCCCCCCACCCCCCACCCCCCCCCCACCCCCCCCACACCCCCCCACCCCACCCCCTCCCCCCACCCCCCCCCCCACCCCCCTCCCCCCCTCCCACCCACCCCCACCCCCCCACCCCCCCCCCACTCCCCCCACCCCACCCCCCCCCCCCCCCCCCCACCCCCACCACCCCACCCCCCACCCCCCCCCCCCCCCACCCCCCCCCACCCCCCACACCCCCCCCCCCCCCCCACCCCACCCCCCACCCCACCACCCCCCCCACCCCCCACCCCACCCCCACCCACCCCCCCCCCACCCCACCCCCCACCCCCCCCCACCCCACCACCCCCCCTCCACCCACCCCCACCCCCCACCCACCCCCCACCCCCCCCCCCCCCCCCACCCACCCCCCCCCACCCCACCCCTCCCCCCCACCCCCACCCCCACCCCCCACCCACACCCCCCCCCCCCCCACCCCCCCACCCCCCACCCACCCCACCACCCACCCACCCACCCCCCCACCCACCCCCACCACCCCACCCCCCCCACCCCCCCCACACCACCCCACTCCACCCCACCCCCCCCCCCACCCCCCCCCCCCACCCCCCCACCCACCCCCCCCCACCCCCCCCCACACCACCCCCCCCACCCCCCCCCCCCCCCTCCACCCCACCCCCCCCCCACCCCACCCCACCCCCACCCACCCCCCCACCCACCCCACCCCACCCCCCCCCACCCCCACCCCCTCCCCCCCCCCACCCCCCCCCACCCCACCCCCCCCCCCACCCCCCCCCCACCCCACCCCACTCCACCCCACCCCCCCCCCCCCCACCCCACCCCACCCCCCCCCACCCCCCACCCCCCCACACCACCCCCCCCCCCTCCCCCCCCACCCCCCCACCCCACCCCCCCACCCCCCCCCCCCACCCCCCCACCCACCCACCCCACTCCCCCCCCCCCCCCCCCACCTCCCCCCCCACCCCCCCACCCACCCCACCCCCACCCCCCACTCCACCCCACCCCACCCCCCCCCCCACCCCCCACCCCCCCACCCCACTCCACTCCACTCCACTCCACTCCACCCACTCCACCCCACTCCACACCACTCCACTCCACACCACACCACCCCACACCCACTCCACTCCACTCCACCACACCACACCACTCCACTCCACTCCACTCCACACCACTCCACTCCACCCACTCCACACCACCCCACCCACACCACCACACCCACACCACCACCACTCCACTCCACTCCACTCCACTCCACTCCACTCCACTCCACTCCCACACCACACCCACCCCACCACCCACCCCACTCCACCCCACTCCACTCCACTCCACTCCACTCCACTCCACACCACACCACCCCACCCCACTCCACTCCACTCCACACCACACCACTCCACACCACCCCACACCACTCCACTCCACACCACACCACTCCACTTTAGTCCACTCCACTCCACTTTACTCCACTCCACTCCACCCTCCCTTGCACAGTTAGTTAGCAAGCACACGCTAGCGGAGATCTACCACAGCTAAACATATCAAACCATCCACTGAAAGCACCCCGATAGACCACCACCAGATGGCGTGGTGGTGTTCTCTTTTTCTTTAAAAAAAAGAAAAAAGAAACAAAGTCTTTGTTTTTGCATGAAGCCACCTCCATCTCCCCCCTCCCCCCATCAGTGCACACATTCTCAAGAGTCTTCCTTTGCCCTTTCAACACAATACAGTGACAGGTGCTTGGTACAGGTGTGGACAACGGACAGGAAATTTGGGGACGGAGCTAGTTGACTTCAGGGTCCATCGTTTATATTGTAGTAGTCGGCACTCACCTCTCAGGCAAGGAGCCACATAAGCCATGTTCACACGGGGCAGTTAATTTGATTCATATAAATCGACTTGCCTAGTTCGGCTCACATTTGGCATGTGAACGCGCGGCTGAGGCGGTTTAGGGCTAATTCGAATCATATAATTCGGATTTTATAAACCACCTAATTAGGTGGTTTATATGAACCGAATTTTATGATTCGACTTATATCGCCCGTGTGAACGCAACCAACTTACTTGAGGCGGATTAAGGACGTCACACTATATAATATAATTTGATCTATGAACCAGCTAGAGGTGTACAGATATTTTTTTCATGATTTATTTGTAGGTTTTCACTGGCCAACAGAAGTTTTGATCGTTCCAAAACAATACAATATAGTCCATACATATCTAGATCGAACCCACACTCTCTCGTGGCGACGTCGACTAACCGAAACTGGCGCTGGTTAGTATGGACTTGCTCATGCGCAGATATCGATTTCCGCCTTAAACCGCCCAAGTACTCGGTGCGTGTGAACGCGCCACTAGTTCGATTCATATAATTCGCCTTGTCTAAATCAGTTTAAACTTTTCCCGTGTGAACACAGCTATAGACAGGTAGGCGTGGGTAGGGTGGTGACATCAGGGAGCCTAGGTGGCGTAATGGTAAGCACACTGGCCCGGAATGTAAGAGATGTGGGTTCGATTCCCGCTCTAGGCGCAATATTTCCCATTTTCATCACCCCCACGACACTGGTTGCTATGATCGTGATCCTGAACTTACCTTGTATATCACCACGAATTGTTTTGGTCTTCCGGACATTAATGACCATGCCCCAATTGTAGAAAGAGAAGTCTTGACGTCTTAAAGTCGAATCAGAATGAGCCACAGTTGACGCATAAGTACCTGGATTTGGCGGTGGCGGCGCCACCGTAGCCAGCAAGCTCGAGCAAAAGCATAGACGATATCGCATTGGTACATAATTAAATAAATGCGTATAATACATAATAATAACAAATACCTCCAGCCGAAGATTTATACTCGTATATGGATATACCCACTATATATATAAGTGCATTGCCTGTATGTATGTAATTGCAAGCATTAAATGACCATTTAAAAGACTTACACTTCAGGGGGATGAGTGTAGAAGTCTGCACTGACCTCTCAGGCAAGGAGCCAGATAGACAGGTAGGTGTGGATAGGGTGGTTACATCAGGGAGCCTAGGTGGTGTAATTGGCCTGGAATGTAAGCGATGTGACTTCGATTCCCTCTCTGGGCACAATATTTCCCATTTTCATCACCCCCCCCCCCACACCCCCCACGACAATATTTTATGCTCAGCCACACCAGAATCCTGCAAGAATCCAGTATAATCCTGCAAGAATCTAGTAGAACCCAGTCAAAATGTAGTTCCATCACACTAGACGTGGTGGCCAAATCGGTAGAGCCCAGGCTTCCCGTGCGGAGGGTCAGGAGTTTGATTCCCGGTCGAGTCAAACCAATGACTTACAAAATCGATAAGTGTTGCTACCTAGCCTGGTGCTCGGCATTACTAGGATAGGGCAAGAACTGGTTAGCTCAGTTTCAGGAAAATGTGACTGAGTGGGATATTGGATCATGGTGCCAGGAACCTAATCTCTCAGTGAGGCAGCACTATAAAGTCACCATGAGTCCGCATTGTTACAAGTCGGTATCCATCCTGATATAACCTTAGATGTTGCTAGGATGTAAAACCCCCACCAACCAACCAAACAAACAAACCTTCCAGAATCTAGGCCAATCCCACTGGCATCATTCAATGCGAGTTCCATATGATGAACGTTGGAGGGATATGCAGTCTCATCTCCGAGATGTGGCAGTGATCGTGCTATAAATCCGGCCAGCTGTCTGGGGAGAACTGTGAGTGGGGTGAGGGCGGGGGGGGGGGGGCAAGGGCATGTTGGTGCCGGCATGAGGTTAGTTGTTGGAGTTTTATGTCCTGGCAACATCTAAGGTCATATCAGGACGGGTACCAACTTGTGACAGTGCCAACTCATGGCAACTTTATAGTGCTGCCCCACTGGGAAATCCTGCCACCGGCACCATGACCTGATATCACACCCAGTCACATTATCTTGACACTGAGCCAACCAGTCCTTGTCCTATCCTATTAATGTCAAGACTCAGGCTAGGAAACGACAAGTATCAATTTTATAAGTCATTGGCTGGACTCGACTGGGAACCTAATTCCTGATCTCTCGCGCGTGAGGCCCACGCTCTACTGATTCGGCCACCACGCCCGGTGGCGGTGTGAGGAGGAAGGTGTCAACCCTCAGATGGTCTCAGCTCCCGTTATCTCACACCTCCATCACCAGCACCGGACTCAGGGGCCAAATCTGTAGAGCACAGGCTTCCCGTGTGGAAGGTCGGGAGTTCAAATCCCTGCCGAGTCAAACCAATGACTTACAGAATTGATACTTGTCACGACCTTCTGAATTTAATACCTGTCGCTACCTAGCCTGGCGCTACCTAGCCTGGTTAGCTAAGTTTCATCATAATGTGACTGCGTGGGATATCGGGTCATGGTGCCAGCAGCCTAGTCTCCCAGTGGGGCTGCACTATGAAGTCACTATGAGTATGAGTGCGTACTGTCACAACTTGTTCCCTGGTATGACCTTAGATGTTGCTAGAATGTAAAATAACAACAAACAAACAAAATCCATCACCAACCACAATCGTTCCCAACATTCACGCTTATTCTCATCAACTGTAGTTATATTGGCGTAAAGCAATTAAATGTATGGAAGCTGTTTATGTGGTGATGTTAACATATTGATCTATATTTATATTAACATTTTAATATAAATGAATCTGTTAATATATATGTAATGTATTTGTACGTATTTTGTGAGTATAGAGATACGGAATGGAATTATTATCATAATTTTATACTCCATAATACCTACAATTTTGGACTTTTGTGTGAATATATTGATACGACGATATGACGTCATATCACTGGCGGTTTGCATAGACCCCTTTATGGGGATCATTCCAGTCTTGATTCAAATCAGTTATAATCAAGCCATATAACATTTTGTTATGGCTTATAAATATGCAATCTCATAGGTAGCTGTGCTATTGGTGTAAGTTAACTAATTGTTATTGAAGCAGGACCAGATCGATGTACAACCCACGTGGGCTGTCCATGCTAGCCATACACTACACAATGTACATCGCTTGTGCGCAGTCCATGGTGGCCGTACACCACACGATGTACAGACCACGTGGACTGCCCATGCTGGCTGTACATCACACAATGTACAGACCACGTGGGCTGCCAATGCTGGCCGTACACCACACAATGTACAGTCCAGGTGGGCTGTCTGTGCTGGCCATACACCCCACGATGTACAGTCCACGTGGGCTGTCCGTGCTGGCCGTACACCACGATGTACAGTCCACGTGGGCTGCCCATGCTGGCCGTACACCACACAATCTACAGTCAACGTGGGCTGCCCATGCTGGCCGTACACCACACAATGTACAGTCCACGTGGGCTGCCCATGCTGGCCGTACACCACCCAATGTACAGTCCACGTGGGCTGCCCATGCTGGCCATATACCATGCAATCTACAGTCAACGTGGGCTGCCCATGCTGGCCGTACACCACACAATGTACAGACCACGTGGACTGCCCATGCTGGCTGTACACCACACAATGTACAGTCCATGTGGGCTGCCCATGCTAGCCGTACACCACCCAATGTACAGTCCACGTGGGCTGCCCATGCTGGCCATACACCATACAATGTGCAGTCCACGTGGGCTGCCCATGCTCGCCATACACCACACAATGTAAAGTCCACGTGGGCTGCCCATGCTGGCCATACACCACACGATGTACAGTCAACGTGGGCTGCCCATGCTGGCCGTACACCACACAATGTACAGTCCACGTGGGCTGCCCATGCTGGCCATACACCACACAATGTACAGTCCACGTGGGCTGCCCATGCTGGCCGTACACCACCCAATGTACAGTCCACGTGGGCTGCCCATGCTGGCCGTACACCACACAATGTAAAGTCCACGTGGGCTGCCCATGCTGGCCGTACACCACACAATGTACAGTCCACGTGGGATGCCCATACTGACTATATGCTATGTCGTGTTGGCGCTAACATCATTGTCTACAACAATCAAGGAATTAATCAAACTATTAAACGAGGAAATTTGGCCACTTTTTGTGTGTGCTGCACCACGGGTATATCGGGCTGTCAGCACCATGACCCGATATCCCACTTAGTCACATTTTCCCGGGATTGAGCCAACCAGTCCTTGCTCTTTACTAATAATGCCCAGCATCAGGCAAGGTAGCAACGCATTATGAATTTTGTAATAAGTCTTCACTTTGACTTGACTGCGGGATTGATTGCACAACCTCCCACACCGGAAGCAAGCGCTCTACCCAGTCTACTATCCACCCATCATCCTGTCCATCCATCCATCCCGGCAGATTTAAATACTGTTTAGTTGTTGAGGGTTTCCACCTTAGAAACATCTACGGTCATATCAGGTACTGGTTTGATACGGCATAACACCACCACACACACCACCACTATCACCATCACACACCACCACTATCCTTACTACCACCACCACCACCACCACCACTACCACCACCACTACCACCACCACCACCACCACTACCACCACCACCACCACACACCACCACCATCTCCACCACCACCCACCACCCACCACCACATCAAAACACACCACCGCCCACCACCATACACCACCACCCACCACCACATCACAACACACCACCACCCACCATACATCACAACCAGCACACACCACCACCACCACACACCACCATCACACACCACCACCACACCACCACATACCACCACCACACACCACCACCACCACCATACATCACCACACCACAACTCACCACCACCCATCACAACCACAACCAGCACACACCACAACCAGCACACACCACCATCTCACACCACCACACACCACCACACACCACCACCACACACCACCACCACCACCACCACCACCACCACCACCACACACACACACCACCACCACACACACCACACACCACCAATACACATACATCACCACACACAACCACCACACACCACCACACACCACCACCACCACCACCACACACCACCACACACCACCACACACCACCACACACCACCACACACCACCAACAATACACATACATCACCACCACATCACAACTCACCACCAAACACCACACGCGGGCAGGCGCAGTTGGGGCTGTGGACTCGAGGGGTGGGGGTGAGGGTGGGAGGGGGCAGGGGGTGTGTGGCGAGAGGGCGCCCACAGCCCACAGCCCACAGCCCACACCAGCGGCCGGGATCCAGCCAACCAGTGTACGTAGAGAGTGTGGCTGAGGCACCAACCAGTCTCAGCCTGAAGTGGCAACATAGCCGGAGAGCAGCGCCACACAGTGGCGGGGAGCCACGACTCGGCAATGACAGGTGGCGTTTAGGCAGAGCAAGTTTGATTTAAAAGTGGGAGTGCACTGGCAGGATTTGAGGATGGACGCTGCCGGGACGGAGCTGACGCACGCGGCGTCTTCACGCACCGGGAGTCGGTGAGCCTAGGAGGGGACGAGGAGAGAGGAGGAACAGAGGGAGAGGAGAGAGGGTGAGGGACAGAGAGTGGAGGGACAGAGGGAGAGGAGGGAAAGAGAGGAGAGGGGAAGGGAGGAGAGAGGAGGGACAGAGGGAGGGGAGAGGGGGACAGAGAGAGGAGGGACAGAGAGAGGAGAAGGGAGGGATAGAGAGAGGAGGGGCAGAGAGGAGAGAGAGGAGGGACATAGGGAGAGGAGGGACAGAGAGAGGAGGGACAGAGGGAGGAGAGAGGAGGGACAGAGGAGAGAGGGAGAGAGGACTGACAGAGAGGAGAGATGAGGGACAGAGAGGAGAGGGGAGGGACAGTGAGGTAAGAGTGGAAGGAGAGGAGGGACAGAGAGGAGAGAGGAGGGACAGAGAGGAGAGAGGAGGAACTGAGGAGAGAGGAGGGACAGAGGAGAGGGGAGGGAAAGAGAGAGGAGAAGGGAGGGACAGTGAGATAGGAGAGAGAGAGGAGAGAGGAGGGACAGATGGAGAGGAGGAAGGAGCAACAGAGAGACGAGAGGGGGGAAGAGAGATAGGAGAGAGGAGAGAGAGGAGGGGCACAGAGAGGGGAGGGACAGAGAGGAGAGAAGAGCGACAGAGAGAGGAGAGAGGAGGGAGAGAGAGGAGAGAAGAGGGACAGAGAGAGGAGAGACAGAAAGGAGAAGGGGGGAACAGAGGGAGAGGAGAGAGCACGAGACGAGGGAGATAAAGAGGAGAAAGTAAGACAGACACGGTGAGCAAAAGAGAGCACGTGAAAGAGAAAGAAAGAGAGAGCAAGATATTGAGAGCAATCAAGAGAGAATAGACAGAGAACAATAGACAGAGCAATAGACAGAGAACAATACAAAGTGAATAATAGACAGAGAACAATAGACAGAGAACAATAGACAGAGTAAGAGACAGAGAGCAATAGACAGAGTAAGAGGCAGAGCAAGAGATAGAGAGCCTGAGAATAGACAGATAACAAGAGATAGAGAGCAATAGAGGAGACAGATAACAAGAGAGAGCAAAAGAGGGGACAGGGCAATAGAGGAGACAGAGCAATAGAGGAGACAGAGCAATAGAGGGGACAGAGCAATAGAGAGGACAGCAATACAGGAGACAGAGCAATAGAGGGGACAGAGCAATAGAGAATACAGAGCAATAGAGGGGACAGAGAGGGGACAGAGCAATAGAGGAGACAGAGCAATATAGGGGACAGAGAAAAATGGAAAGGTGAGAGAGCCATAGAGAGAGGAAGCGGTGGGAGAGAGCCAGAGAGAACAAGAGGGATAAGAGAGACGAGAGCAAGAGAGGTGAGGGAAGGCGAGAGGGAGAGTGAGAGCACGACAAAGAGGAGTGGAGGAAGTGCACAAAATGGACAGATGGAATACTTGAATTGGATTTGGAACATTTGAAGAAGAGCGGATCTTCTTGGAAATAACCAAAGAGGAAGTTTGAATGGAGTTCATTGCAGTACTTGGTTGGATTGTGTGCTTTTGCGTCTGCACTTACTCCACGGAAAACAATTGGGCTATGAACTTGCAGCTTGTAACTTGGTCATGGGCGATAGGAATTTGAGCAGCGTCTGCAGTTAGTAGAGTTAGTACCTTCGAACCACCGGGCGCGGTGGCTGAATTGGTGGCACGTGGGCCTCGCATGCGGGAGATGGGGATTTCAGTTCATGGTTGAGTCCAACCAATGACTTATAAAATGTGTACTTGTTGCGACCTAGCCTGACGCTTGGCATTAATAGGATAGGGCAAGGACTGGTCAGCACAGTGTCAGGATAATGTGACTGAGTGGGATATCGGGTCATGGTGCTGGCAGCCTGATTTCCAGTGGGGCAGCACTGTAAAGTCACCATGAGTGTGCACTGTCACAAGTGCTGATATGATGTTAGATGTTGCCAGGACGTAAAACTCCAACAAACAACCAACCAAGTACCTCCGAAGAGAACACGGCAAGCCCAGCGTCGCACAGACGGAAACTGATACTTGGGGCGTTTTTCTATCACAAAAGAGGGGGCAAAAACACACCCACACAAATTTGAGCTGTTTTTTTCCCTCCTCCCTGAGCAAGTTTCGCACACGCCGTCGGCCAGTTTCGTAAAAACTAAAATAAATAAATGAATAAATAAAAAGGAGGAAGATTTGTTGGTAAAACATGGGCTTGACAATGCGGAGTTCGTGAGTGGCGACCGCGCATGCGCGACAGCTCGCCGGAAGTGCTGGATGAGGACTGGGTGGGTGGTGCGGACCGTGGGGTGCGGCGCGTCGGGATGGCGGGGCGGGCCATAGTGGAGGCGTCACTGCCGGCACTCGACTGCACACTGCCGGGCACCGGAACTCTCCTCCAGGTAGGCCGATCTGCCGGGCGTTTGGGACTGGGAGGGTGTATATGTGTGTATGTTTGTGGTGTTTGTTGTTGCTTCATGTCCTAGCAACATGTAAGGTCATATCAGGACGGGTACCGACTTGTGACAGTGTGCACTCCTTCAACTTTTATAGTGCTGCCCCACTGGCAAATCAGGCCACCGGCACCATGACCCGATATCCCACTCAGTCACATAACCCTGACATGCCTGAGCTAACCAGAACTTGCTATATCCTATTAATCCCAAGCGCCATGCTAGGAAGCGATAAGTATCAATTTTAAAGTCATTGGTTTGACTCGACTGGGAACCAAACTCCCGACATGCTGCACACGAGGCCCGCGCTCTAACAATTAGGCCACCGCGCCCGGTGTGTGTATGTGTATGATGTGTATGTGTATGATGTGTATGTGTATGTGTGTATGTGTATGATGTATGTGTGTATGTGTATGATGTGTGTGCGTGTGCGTGTATACATACAGTGCTTAGAGCCCCTCACAGGTGGCGCCAGTGTGGCCAATACTCTAACTACACAGGGCCAGTTAGATAGGATATACTGAGTATACTATAATATAGGGAACTGAAGATATAATGTCCTTGTTTATATTCCCATAATCGATTTTAGAT